>LPNX010432507.1:888801-904174 GCA_001517045.1 Pseudotsuga menziesii | reverse complement strand
ATGATTTTCGACAAAAGCATTGCAGATTAGATTCAACAAGAAGAGTTCTATGAGCTAGACATTTGCAAAGGATGCATCCCTAAATCTCATATTTAGAAATTATAGTTCCATCAACTATTGCGAAATTATTATATGGAAGATGTATAGAAGCAGTGCGTGCATTTACAGAATCATAAAACATAGATATGCATAGTAAAAAATGTCCTAAGATTATTGTCATAACAAATTTTGCAATAGACTACAGCAACGAAGCTGCTAAAAAAACTATGAAGCGCTAGCAAAATTGCTGACAAAAACATCTACATTTGAAATACATGGACAACGTAGCAGGGCTGCATTTACAAAATTAACAAAATAAAAAAATGTATGTAATCAATGCTGTAAACATTTATGTAATTACGCAAAAAAAAAATCATATTGGAAATTAAGATGCATTGTACATCTATTTGCATTATAGATTCAGAAACCATACAACATATCATAGGTTTAGAAACCATAGATCTATCAACTAGTTTTTTTTGCAAAGCTATCACATGAAAAAAATGGCCATCCTTACGTTCAAGCCATCCAACGGACCAACAACGAAGTCAATGGTTGACTTCGTTGTTGGTCCATTGGATGGCTTGAACTTACATGTTTTTTAAGCTCAGGTGAAAAGAATTATACAATTAGTAGCAATAATAAAAGATACTAATGCATTGCACATGCAAAAACCCCATATTATAAATTCAAATACAAAGTTACTATAAATTCAGATATAAAGTGCAATTATATCAATTTATAGTTCCGGGAAATATCTTTATGGAAGCTATGTTGTTATAGCATGGTAGAAACTATTGGCAAATCACCTATTCAAAAATTGTAGATTAACTAAGTAATGCTTTTAGACTTCATAAACTCATAGATCAGTGTCCATAATGTAGAGCATATAAATAAATAGTCTATGCCAACACATAATGTAGAGCATGCAACGACTATATAAAGTCAGAAGCCATATAAACACAATTATAAAATTATATACACACCATCAAAAAGGTGCAAACTTGGTATGGTCAACCGATGTCTATTAGTTTGTAGACAATGGCACTAACAGATCAAAATTTGCAAAAAAAAAAGGGGGAAGGGAGAAAAAACTCTTAATAATGTTGTATGCAAACATCACTACAAAGTATCAATCTCTATGATAATGTTGTATGCAGTGAGTGAAAACAACTTGCTCTATTATTTTTAGGTCAATTTTGGGGTTCTTAGTAGCACACAGTCAAGTAGGGCACTTTGATGGTTAGATTAGTAGTTATAGTTCTTCATAGCAATATTCAAGTAGCGATCTATGGCATTGGTTGGTTAAGGAATTCACTCATTCAGCAGTATGTCTTCACATAATTCTTCCCCGCTTCTCTGCTGATCACATGAATTAGTTATAGTTGCATATTATAGTTGCACTTGAATCATGTTGCTCGCTTGTTGCTGTCATCTATATAAAAATTAATTGTGTGACTTGCTTGCTTTCGTCCGGCGTATATCTTGTATGTTTTTTATTTGTTGTCAAGGATCAGATGGCTACCAATTTTTATGGGATGGAAATTGTACTATAGCTAATGAACGATTTCCAGGGTTAACTATTTCCATTCAGAGACAGTTTAGTAATGTATCTATTCGAAAGGAAGAGGGTAATAATTGTCATGTTCATTTGGCATGCCATAGCACACGGAATGATAGTGGGAAAAGATTAAAATCCATCCATGAGTTAGCAGTCTAAAGTATGAGTTAGCAGTCTAAAGAATAGAGTGATAAAAGGAAGGGATTAAAGGATTCGGGCTGGAAAGCACCTAACCAAAGCGAAGTCTCAAAAGAAAGTGCTTCACTCCCAGCCTTAACCCGGTGCTCCAGAGTGTCTGTCTTTGCGTGCCTGGCTTTGGGTAATTAGTCAGTGCTCGACCGATGTCCTTTGATAGCCTTGCTGTGTGTGTTTGGGAAGAGTCGGTCCCACGATTTCATTGTAATGGAGGTCCATGAGCATAGACCATTCTTGGTGACTCGCTCATGCACGCGTTAGGAGTCGTTTGGGAATGGATATACCTAAATATCTGTATCATCCCTCCCTCCTTGTCTTATAGTGATATTGTTTCATCCGGGCTATCACTCTCTCTCTTCTTCGTTTGCGTGCATGTTTGAGGTAAAAGATTAAAGCAAGCGGCTAAGAAGAAAAAATATATGAAGGAAGAGCCATTCACATACTTTATAGTTAACCCTCCATCCACTTCGTTTAAATAAAGTAAGAGTAATGTCCAACATTCATAAACGGAAGTAAGAGGCATTTATTTCACGGCTTCCTAGGGATTTTCCGGTGTGGTCCTTCGTCACATAAGGCATAGCTTAGAAGGGTGAATCATGATAATATGTATTTGTTATATTCTAAGGGTTGGTTAGGACCATATCTGGAGGGTTGATTCCAGCTATGTTAACTCTTTGAGTGGCCTTTGCAATAGGGTTTTCAAGCAATTAAACAAAAAATGAGTTTCATATGGTTCATAGATCTACAACACAGTAAAACTAATATAAATACCTCTATCAAACTATCATGTGCACCAAAATTTCCCATAGCTCTTTGCAAGCTTCATGAGTTCAGGCTTCTGGATTGACTCACTGGATTGACTCAGGTACCGCTGGATTCACCCAGAGACCTGCTTTAATCTGCATGAAATTCATACCATCTAATAGTGATCATCCTACCAAATCATAAAACATATATGATAACCTTGTATCCTATCTCCCAGTATCTAAAGTAACATCTCAATACACACCAACACAATCCATATTGTTAGGTGTTATGTATAAGAAAAATAAAATGCAATGAAAAAAAGGGCCACAAATTAGTTTACTTACTATATTTAAATAACTATAATATGAAACTATAAATAAACCTGGAACTAGTATATATCATCAATTTGAACTAGCTTTTGTGTGTAAATTTGGTACTTAGTGTATCAAGATATGGCAGTGATTTAGGGAAAAAAATTATGAAAAACAAGGAAATTTTGATACTGCAAAAAACGAAGGGAAATTTTAATTAAATTTATTGATTTTTTTGAATCCCTTTCTATGCTTAATAAATAAAGTATCGTAGATAGACCCAAATCTGTTAATACCAAGACAAATACCAAACCATCTTAACCTTAAACCCTAAATCTGTAAATAACCTAAACAAACCCCAAATTTGCTAAATCTGTTATACACCCATAGGTATCAAATTTTTGGATATGCCATCCCCATTATAACCTAACACAAAATAGGTCAATTTTAACCCCGTGCCATGCCCAAAATCCCAATATACTGAGCCACAACATAGAACTTTTTTTAACTCCATGTTTCAGATGCTTGTAGATGAAAGAGCTCTCAGTAAATTAGAGGTTAAGGTAGATTGATGATAGTTTGCTTTTGGTCAGTGCCATGTTACCATGGTCACACATTGAAATGCACAAAATCTGGCCACGAGAAGTTCATGTAATGATTCAGTGACACATACATCATAACAATGAGAATGCCACAAGAAGTTCTTGTAATGATTTAGTGACACATACCTCATAACATTGAGAATGCCAAAGTTTCTGCTCTTCTTCGGGGAGCACCTCAAACAAGCACTCTGAAATGATATATTCCACACCTAAAAACCCAACAAAAATTGTGCCCAGATCTAGTATCAATGGATTCAATTCAATTTTTTACCGTATAAACATGAGGGAAACTGTAGCTAAAACTTCAGAAAAATAATTGGAAATCTCCAACTTTCCTATGAGACGTGCCTCATTGGTATCCTCGTTCACCCTGCATACAGGACACACTGAAAGAAATCCTCATTCACCCTGGCCACATAGTGGCGTGTTTCGATCTACCTGGTCATCTCGTGTCCATATATTGGCCAAGTGCATACAGCATGTATGAAAAATTGTAATGCAGATCATGGTTCTATACAAGTAAATTTAATATGAAAACACTTCAGGATATTAGAAGAGGATCAAGAAAAAATACCTGTTGAAATTGCCTCACAGGTGTGAACTTCTGAATCATTTGGGCACCTGTGTCTATGAGCTGCGATCCCACAGTGGATGCGTGGCATCGAAAAGACTGAGTGAGTTAATGCAGGGCATAGAAAAGACTGAGTGAGTTAATGAAGGGCATAAAAAAGACTTTGTGGCATATAAAATACTATGATCCAGACAGAGGTTGCTCAGAACATTATTTTAAATAAAGGTTTCTCCAAACCTAAGCTTGATCTAGTACATCTCCCATAACCTCCCATACCCTAGAGTGTGCAGAAGTGTCAGCTTCCCTAGACCAATGAACAAAGAAAAAAATAGTTTAAAAAAATTCTTTAATACACTCAAAAATCAAAGTTATAGAAAAAACTTTAGAAAAGACAAAAAAAATTATGCCAAACTCTCAACTAATTCACCTAGGTGAATCATATATATCCTCTTGTCGGTGACATAAAAACAACTAACACACTCTGCTCACCGTATTTTAGTCCACACACGGTAGGATGTCTGGCACAAAATGATTATTTTATGATTAAGCAAGCTCGCCAACCAGTCTTGGGGCACAAAGTCCCAAGCCTACGTCACCTATATAAACCAATAGAAAGCAAGATAAATCAAAATTTAAATAATTTCCCCAAAAAAATCAAATTACTCCAAATAATAGCCGTGAACAATTCTTATATATCCCCTTGTCTGGGACATGACAAGTTAGTTCAATGTGTTGTTAATATTATTGTCTTCTACATATATTCTTGAGTGAGGACATTAGTTCAGACTTGAATTTAAATTTAGAAAGAAAATTATTGTGTAAACATAAGAAATGAGATTTAAAAAATAATAATTTTTAAAATAACAATTTTCGAGCATTCCATTGGTTTGGTTGATTGAAGACGGTGTCTACCTTGTTTTATGTTTCTCACCACACGAAGGCAGTAAGACACCAACCTATTTAAATGCTAAACCTAAAATTCTTAAAGCACTTCACAAATTTCAAGGTGGTTTTTGTTGCATCTCTGTGCAAGTATGGAAAGCATATATGGTTCATACTGTAATCATCCATTGATTGTTTACTTATGATAAGGATCAGATAGTGTTGAAGACAACTCTTGATCTTACTGCATTAGTGGCAACCCTAATCTACCACGAACCTGGCATTTAAGTATTGAGAACACTTCGAACAACTTCAAGAAATTAATGCTTCGCGGTTACGATCACTTCATTTGCTTGCTAATTCGACTGACACTTTATGAATATATGTGCACTAGAATTTCCTAGGGCGTCCACATAGGCATAGGCCATAGGTAGCAGCAACCATCTCCAGTTACAGTTCTGGGCATTCACATAGGCACAGGCCATAGGTAGCAGCAGCCATAGCCAGTTACAGTTCCAGGTTCGATTAGCACTATTATCAATTACGAACCATTACGAACCACTAGCATCATATATAGTTTGGATAAAGCTTATGCCGTAGGAAAATACCAACCCCAGTTTCATTCAACGGACATACAAGGTCAAAAGTGGCCAAAAGTGGATCCATCTGTATCAAGTCCGAGTTGATGTCATCGATCTTTCTATGAATCAAACTCAAGTAAAAACTAATAAGGAATGGAAGTGATGAATCCAAGGCATTACACGGGTCTTTTCAAATCTAATTACATGAAAAATCATATAATTTATAACATCAATATGAGGGAGCTTCATAGCTGGCACTCAAATCACCTCCATTTAACAACCTTAACTTCAATCTAATTAAGAAAAATCATAGTGTAGTTTAGGTTAATATGTAACAGTTTAAAGATATTCATATTGTAAACTTGCAATTAACAATCATAGAGTAAAAATTATAAATTTATTAAGTAATAATCTTATTTAATTGATAAAAACTTTAATTACTATTTTTTATGAAAAAATAATAATAATAATAATGGATGTTAAAAGGTTCAATTGGTTTTCCCAAATTTTTAATCCATAAATTCGATAAGTTAGAATCACTGTTTGTAGAAGGTGCAATGGGATTGAATACCCAACCTACATATTAATTCGATAAGTTATAATCACTGTTTGTAGAAGGTGCAATGGGATTGAAGACCCAACTGGCAGAAGTTGTAGCACACGCCTCAAGGTTACATTGATGCCTCAAGGTTACATTAATGCCTCGGTTTAAAGACCCACTATTAAGAAAACAAAATAATGTGTCGCCATGATTGCACAAGCTTTTTTAGGTTACACATTGAAATTTGGAAGGTATATGACCTGGCTTACATTAGTCAAAGACATGTTGACCAATAGTGGCCTACGTCTGCCAGGAATTCTAATATTTAAGAGCAAAATTACTATTGTTTTGAGTTGACATTGATATTATAACAGATGCGCCAAAAACCTTCATTCAAACTTGTATTCGCGATCAGAAATCTGGAAAACTGTAAAAAGATTTAAACAGCTAAACTTACCATCTTCTCAGTTTTGTCAATCTGAATTTACATCCATTGAATGCAGTGCACGCCACCAGCAGACTAATCGTCTATTTTCAAGAAGTAGACTCTTCCACTTCGTCGATTCTGGCAAACCAATTTTTGGCAATTTAAGAGGGGCCGTCAAAAACCCTAGTTCATCATGTACATTGTCTCTATTGTCTATTGTCTATTGTCTACCAGGCAAATTTGAAATAGTGGTAAACAAAGAGAAGGATTTCCCGTCTCTTTACGACTCCCTCATCTGCCAATGGATATGCAGAAAGCTAGTGAAGATCCATTAAACACTACAAGTGGGGCGGAGTTATTCAACTCAATTTAATAGTCTAGAACATGCACATCGAATCCCCAGTGAATCACTAGAGGTAGAAAATATTAAAGACAAGGAGATTGTCTTATTACACCATGACTAAATAAACACAGATACACTGTCAGCAGCAATCACCAGCCCAGAACACTGCACAACAGAGATAGTTGAGTAGGAGAAGTAATAATAATAATAAGATATTGTGCCCAATTGGAATTTTGACTAATTTTCACTAGTTTTACACAATCTCCATATCATTTAATGGATAATATAATCAATTAATGGACATTTCTTAGGTACTGAAAGATTTAATGGATAATATAATTAATTAATGAACATTTATTAGGTACTGAAAGGATTTCATAGGTTTTGAAAGATTTAATGGATAATATATTTAATTAATGGACATGTATTAGGTACTGAAAGGATTCTTCAGTTATTATTATTAATGATTCAACTATATCCATTCCAACATTTTCAATTGATCAGAGATTTGAAGGAAATTGTGATATATTTTATTCAGACAATTACATTTCCTTATTTACTAAATGGCTGTGAACCGATATGTTATATCACTTGTATATTTATATATATATAAATAGGATGCAAATTGCTACACGTTGCAGGGCAAAGCATTCATGCAATCTGCCAGGGAGGGAGAGGAGTTTTCAATGCGTGAGAGCAACATTTATCAAATTTGTCAGAGGGACGGGGTAAGAGACTGAAAATGATCATTTTCTGCTTACGCAAGCTCACCGCCGGGTCTTGGGATACAAATTTCGAGGCATACGTCACCCTATATAGACGAATAGAAAGCAAGATAAATCAAATTTAAATAATCCTTCTAAAAAAATTGGATACAAACTATACCAAAAACATTTCAAATGCCAAATTTTTTAACCTACCTCCTAAATTAATTCACCTGAGCGATTCATATATATCCCCTGTGGAGGACATAATAAAAATGACACAAGCAGGTTGTGTGTTTTTTAACCACTTACTCTTCGTTGTGATTTGCATCATATATCCACATATTTAATGTTGTTTTTTTGTACTTTTGGGTTTTAATGATTTATACCATATCCTATAAACATCCACTTATAAAATTAGTATTAAAAACAAAATTATTTACAAGTTCTTTTAAAAAAAAATCTACTTATATATCCTAGTATTTACATAATTTTTGTTCTACTTACCTATCCGCACATTTACATTAAAAAATAAATTGCATATCACTATTTAGAAATCAAAGATTTTCCAAACTCTTCATAAATAGTAATGCTAATGTAAAAGTAAACTACCATTCTTCTTATAATATGAAATTTTATAAATGAACATCATTTTGATATTTACAAAAGATCAAGATGCTTCAAATTTAGAATAATATTTGTTTTTATTGGGAAGGCCACAACCCAAAGTGACATCTCCTCAATTGTATGTCAGATGTGCAAATTGGCTTGGTGCATTTAACTTTAAAATTATTATAATTAAAATAACAAGTTGGAAAATGTGATTTGGTGATGGACAGTGTAGGAAGCGATGATTTTATTACACAGGGAGGGCTACCCAACGTTAAACTTCAGCATAGCTCTGTACCCAACACCCAACGTGGTATATTGCAAGGTTGGTTGGTTGTATCCCATATAATTGAGAAGATCTCAATTGTGCCAGCACTAAGCAGCTGAGTGCTCCCTACCAATTTCATTTTTATGCATGCTTAATCTTTATATGGTTTGTTACCAAAAGATATGTAAGAATTTTTAATGCTCAGATCAGATAAATATTACATTGGATGAATTAGTCTATTCACGTGACAATCCAAGGAAAAATGAGGAGAATGTAGCGACGGGCGTAGAGGGTCCATGATACGATAAAGCCTGCTATCACTTTTAACAAGTAACAGGCTATCAGAAGCCTTTTGTTTTCATCGTAATATGCTCTCAGGGATATCGCCATTGTTATCTGCTCATCTCAGATCTGCACTGCAATATTTGACTCCATTCTTGTTTGGTCCCTTGATCTGATACGACTCCGAACAAATCCAGACCAAATAGAATGTAACTCCTTTCTTGTTTGGTCCCTTGATCTCATATATGCCTTGGGCCAATCTGTCATACAAGAAATGTTTCTGCAGTGTATAACTGTGCTGGGCTGCTACTTATGGTACAGTGAATTTATTGGTTACATATGCTCCTTATATTGTGACTGCATGCAACAACTTTTATTATACATTATCTATGGTTTTATTTTTATCAGCAACAACCATAGTAAATTATTATACACTACCTATGGTTTTATTTTTATTACCAACAACCATATTACTATGATTAAGATTAATATGTTCTAAATACCCCAAGAAGTATATATTTGATATATTAATAATGTTTTTTTTACTAAAGAATATCTAATCTTTTAGACGCCAAATGGAGTTAGACTTTAAGTCTAATGCACATTAACTCTACTCTCAACTGAGAGATGGAGTTCTGTGCATGGTTGTTCTAGTGTCACGTGAGTTAGATAGAGTTCTAGTGTCACATGAGTTGTGTGCATGGGAATTCATATATCATTATTGGAATAAGCTAATAGTTGTAAAATCATTAGAGTTAAGTTAATAGTTGTGTAATCATTGGAGTTAAGCTAATAGTTGTATCTAATAGGTAATCTAATATCTATCCAATATAATGGTGATTAGAGTTAAAGTTAAGATAATAATTGTAGAATCATTGGACTTAAGCTCATAATTGTAGCTAATAGATAATTTAAAGGTTAATATATCAACAAATGCAATTCAATTAAAAGTCATGTTGGACTTGAAGTTAAGCTAATAGTTATATCATCAATAGATTTAAGCTAATAGTTGTATCTAATAATCAAATAGTTGAAGCTGAAGTTTAATTTTTCCAAGTATCATGAAACTGTATTTTATAAGATGTTAACTAAGCTATTTTTTATTTTTTGAAATTGTTAATCATGAATTTGGACCACGCTCATAGAATCAATGTGGAAAGTACACTTGTCTCATTCTCATGATCAGTAGATGAAAAAACATAGATGATAGTCCACCCTAAAATTTTAAGATATATACGCATATAGACGTAAAACTTTATTAGTGTGCAATATGTATTGTGCAGAGTAATAATTAATGTTGTAACTACTTAACATATCAATGTATCAGTAATTAGATTTTGATAATATGGTTGACCATGCTTTATGCTTATTGGAATAGTAAATTTACTTCATACCCATTGGATGGCCTAATTCTCATTAGATGGGCAAAATCTGCAACCTAGACTCACTTTAGGTGACAGATGAGGACAACTTGCAGATTTATGTTTTATATTAATTCTCTTATCAATGAATTTGACAAAGTTGGCTCTATAGATGAAACTGCACTATCATAGCCTTGAGGAGTGACAACTAACTGATATGTTTTATATTAATTCTCACATGATATGTGGGTGAAATTGCACTATCATAACATTAACATTTTAGATATGTAGATGAAATTGCACTATCATAGAGTTCAGGATATGTTTTTTGTTATGAATTTTAGGTAGACCAACGACTTTTGGATGAACACTGAAGACTCTCCCATTTAGGTAAATTAGTTTTTTAGTTCAATAAACAAGCTGCAGTAGTGTATTTAATGGTATTGTTTTAAGGATATGAATGTTATATCTAATCTTAACTTTTAATTCAACCATTCAAAAACAGCATCATAACAAGAGCATTAAATGAAGTACCGTTTATGAAAAATTAAAAAGGTTTATTCTTACGAATGTTAAATTTTCTTATGAATGTGGATTTTTACACCGCTTTATTTCACCTTCGTCGTATGTCGATAACCAATCAAGAGTCGCCCCTGTATTTATTAAATTTTTATTATAATTATCTATTTTCCTGCTAATGAAGAGCCCACCACTTAGATCAACTACGCTGAGCAAAGCAACAACACAACCTGCTCTGACATAACTAGCAATATCTGGAACCCGGACTATCTTATCGTAGCCTCACACGAAGCCATGGCTTGCAAATCTATCAGAGTAGCAACCACAGAATTAATGAATCTAATTAAATTACACCAGTTGGGAAAGCTAATCTCCATGAAAGAAGTGGTAGTGATGTGAAACAAAATAGGTCTCCACCTGGACAACGCCGGTGCACAATCCGAAATTCTACACTACTTGAAATATGCAAAGAAACGCCTGTCGAAGTCTGGAATTGAATATTTTGGTTCCGGAGTAATAGCCAAAAAAGAGATAAACTGGTTTGTGGGATTTTCTTGCAACAATGGACTCAAGGCAGGCAAAGCAAATAACATCGAGCTCTGTGCAGAATTTTTTTTATGTGCGCATCTGAATTTTATGGCGCTCTCGATGATTCAATTGAAAATCTAAGAATGTTGTCAAAATATCTAATTATGGCAGTCGCAGCATTGCTTGCTACTCAGAAGAAAGATAACAGTTGTTTGACAAAGGCATTTGAGCATTTGGAAAAGACTAAAAAGGTATGGGAAAAATTGAACTTATTTATGTAATTAAATCAAATAATGTGAAATAAATGAAATCATCAGCATGAATGCCGGTTCAAGTAAACCTCGCAGGCAAAGAAGACATGTCGGACGAGAATTTCTAATTGTATTGTGCGGTTCTGAGCTTTGAATTAAGGGGAAGGATGAAAAACCCCAAGCTTCAGCTTCAAATTCTGCAACAGTTCGCAAGTTTAACAGGGTTGAGAAAATGGGTCTCCATGCATGTGAAGGCGAGTATGCCAATCTGGAGCTAGCACATGTCACCGTAAATTTGCACATGTCACATGTGCAAATTCAAGAGAATTTAAATTTTGAGTTGCAAACACTTTAAATAAAATCAACATCACCGTAAAACGCTAAATTTATTATTATGTTCAGGGTGTGTGCAAGAAGTTGAAGGACCTTTTAGATGCAATCCTAGTTTTCAAAAACAAGATCACGTTACCAAAAAATACATCAAGGTTCTACTACATAGCACTTGGTATGGTTATATAACTACAAAATGCACTCGCCATATGTAGTTATAAAATGCCTACGTGATTTGTAAAACAAAACAAAAAAATTAAATACACAGGCCCGAAACCCGCGGCCCATTTTAACAATCAAGAACGTGAAAACGAAGGCCAATTGGAGCGTTTTGGAGCAAGTTAACTGCTTGGGATTGTTGGAGGAGCTGATTTAGGTTGAGGGGAGGAGATTTCACTCATGAATTGTCATCCAACAAGGTAATTCAATCACCCAAAGCATTCTTTTTTTTGTCAATTTTTAACCTATAATTGTGTTTTTTAATAGAATAATCAATCCAACAACTCCCAAGCTAATGTTTGATGGATTCAAACTAAAATAGGCTATAAGAATCAAAAACATCATGTCCAATAGATATTCAATGTTCCAAAGGGCTAGCAATATATAAAACAAACACAAGTATAATCCCAACTTGCATAGAATTTGATGGACAATGCAAAGTTTGAATTGGGATACTAGTGAGAGTGCCCACCTGTAACATGCATAGTCAAACCTTCAAATGCAATGATTGTGCTAGAATTAACACAAAGCGCAATAAAATTTAGCAATTATTTTCATAGCTAGGTGAATGCCAACATTCTAAGATACATAGTGAATGAGGGATCCAAATGTAACAACCAATATAATCATCAAAATGGAAGAAGTTTAAATAGCAAAATAGCACTCCTAAATTCAAAGAAGTTTAAACCCAAGTGTGCATGGAAAAGTCACCTATGAGGGTGAAGAAGTGCCTTAACTTCTAGAAAGAAGTTGAACGAAACTCACCATTTAATTGTTAAATGTTTAATTTTAAGTTTTAAATGTATGTAAGTGAATGCCATTAAATTGCTTGTAACTTGAGTTTTCCTTAATTTACATTTTCAATATTGAAGAGATGTCATTATATACCATGTATACATTTCTAATTATTTCCTTATTGATTTTTTTATTGCAGTTGCGGCTATGGACACCAATGCTGAAATATTGATTGAGCCTGCCCAATTGAGAGGTCTCAGTACTGCTTTTAGTGGTGGTGATAGGATTCAACATTCACTTGCATCCACTTTGGATGCAATTGTTGAGACTATTACATTGTCAAACAACATACTATATGATATTACTTCATATAGAGAAAGAAAAAGACGTGAGTACGCTGCTGGGCTTAGCTACAGTGCAATAAAAAAGTTGAAAATTACCAAAGAGCATATATTTTCATTGTTTAGGGACCCTCGCACGGGGGAAATCCCAAATGCAAATAGGCCACATATCTCTATCGAGTGGTGCACATATCAACCATTTGTTGATAACTAGATGGACAGATGGTATATGGTTTTTGATATGCCACCACACAACAACAGGGAAATCCCCTTGTACTTCCTTCGGAAGATGTATGCAGAGTTCGTGTTGGGTAAACACGTAACCTATTTTGATATATTGGCATTTCAGGGGATCGGTGGGGGGATGCCCCAAAACCGACCCAATGCCAGGCTTCGAGACGTTGATCACCCTATCCCTGCACCTCGCAGGCAGTTGCCTGGGCCAGATGTCCCACGTGTACATCATGTTATTCCACAGACACGCGATGCATTTTTGAGTTTGGCATGGGCCGTTGTTCGCCATAGCACTATGGTTCAACATATGGGTGAGGAAGGGACATCTTTCCCTAGTGTGGTACATACACTAGTTCGTCATGGTGCAGGACCATCTTCTAGTGCAGTACCACCCACTAGTGCAGTACCCCCATCTACTGCAAGACCATCTACTAGTGCAGCACCTTCAGCACATTCCCAGCCTACTTTTGAGCCTCACGAGTGCACATCATGTGGTCGTCCATGCTATGGTATTTCGTCAGATGTTGTCTTCAGTGGGTTTTTGAGTGATGTATGTATATGGTTAATTGTAATAAATTCTTCATTTATTTTCCTCTTTGTACACATATGTATAGTTTGAGCTAATATATTGATTTTGTGAACTTGCAGTTGATGCTTTATGCCGGCAGCGACGCCCCAGAGTATCATGTTCCATACTCTACACAGGGGCATGACATTCCATCCACTGATCCCTTGGTTGGTGGAGAGATTCTTATAGCACCCATTGTCATATCTCACATCGAGGTAAACATTTTAAAATTTCAATTTTTTAATACTTGTTAAATTGTTAATTTCCACATACTGTACATGTTAGTTCACTAATGTTATTTACGGTCTAATATTTACAATTATTAAACTTGCAGATACCGGATCCTTCATGGGGGAAAAGCAAAGATGGAGGTAGGATCCATGGTCGTATCGACCGAGGAAATATCTGGGCAGATACCAGATCCTACATGAGGGAAAGCAGTGATGGAGGTAAACATTTAAACATTTAAAAAATGTCATTTTTTAAATACATATATGTTCGTTGAATCATGCATGTCTAGCTACATGAATTCTTGTTGACTATAGGCACCAACCGAAACACCTGGACCATTTCCTAGAGTTGTATCTCCTCATAGGACATATGTGAACAAGGGTCAAGTGTATATGAGACGGCCTACTCCTAGAAAGAGTGAAGTTGTCCACGACCATGGAGATACTGATACCATGGTAATTTGTATATCCTTCGATGATATTTCTTGGTTAACTTGAAATCCAGTGCATAAAATATTTTGTTAATGTTTGATTTGCATGTTTATTGCATCAAAAGCCATAGTTTACTATTGAAAACCTTACAAGGATGGTTGATGCAGCAGTCAGTGTTGCATCTACAATGGCAACAAGTCACACAGAGGTACAACTATTTGAACATGATATAGACATAGTGTGTTATTGTTGTCCATTGTTTATTCATGCACATTTCTAACTATTTCAAGATTTGGTGATTGTAGCCACCATCGCCACCACTAGTTCCTGCCCCCTTTGGTTTGACCATGGATGAGACCATCCTTCATGTTCAATCAACAGCTCCATCTGCTACACAAGAAACACAATCCCCTTTGTCACAGTCTCTCACTGAGGTGAGATGTCCATTAATAAACAATTGTTTCATGCAATGTCCATTAACATTTTCATATTTTTTGAGTTAAGTTAGATATGGTATTTTATTAAGCTAATGTATTAGTACATAGTTAGTTGAATTTAACAATTGATATTTAATTTGCAGGATCCAGAGATGCACACTGCTCCTATAGTTGTGCCTACAGGATCACCCTCAAGAAAGAACAAGAGGAAGCTTGAGTTTTGATGTGTCTTATGGGATATGTACATATCGATACATGTACATGTGGCTTGGACAGTTTTGGATACATATACTTTTGGAGACATGTACATTGACATTTCACTTACATGTACATGTGGCTTGGATAGTTTTTGATACATGTAGTTGTGGCTTGGATAGTCTTGGATAGTTGTGGAGACACATGTACTTATGGTTACTTTTGGACATATATGTACTTTTCAATACTTTTGGATATATATGTACTTTTGGAGACATGTACATTGACATTTCAGTTATAAATGAATGATACATTTAACTTTGAATTTTC
>LPNX010432507.1:843048-877013 GCA_001517045.1 Pseudotsuga menziesii | reverse complement strand
GTGATGATGATGAGGATGAGGATGAGGATGATGATGATGATGTTCATGATGTTGATGGTGATGATGATGATCATGTTGATGATGATGATGATGATGATGGTGAGGATGATGATGATGATGGAAATGATGGCAATGGTGATGATGATGATGATGATGATGAAGGTGATGATGGTGATGGTGATGATGAAGGTGATGACGATGATGAAGATGATGTTGATGGTGATGATGATGATGATGATGATGATGAGGATGAGGATGAGGATGAGGATGATGTTGATGTTCATGATGTTGATGGTGATGATGATGATAAGGATGATGAAGGTGATGATGATGATGATGATGATGACAATGACGACGATGGTGATAATGTTGATGATGATGATGTTCATGATGTTGATGGTGATGATGATGATAAGGATGATGAAGGTGATGATGATGATGATGATGATGACAATGACGACGATGGTGATAATGTTGATGATGATGATGTTCATGATGTTGATGTTGATGATGAAGATGAAGATGATGATGACGATGATGATGAAGATGAACATGATGATTATGATGATGATGATGATGATGATGATGATGATGATGAACATGATGAAGATGATAATGATGATCATGGTGATGTTGATGATGATGATGATGGTGATGATGATGTTGATGATGAGGAAGGTGATGATGAGGAGGAGGAGGAGGATGATGATGATGACGATGTTGTTGACGATGATGTTCATGATGATGATGACGACGATGGTGATGATGATGTTCATGATGTTGATGGTGATGATGACGATCATGTTGATGATGATGATGATGATGATGGTGATGATGAAGGTGATGATGACGATGAGGATGAGGATGATGAGGATGATGATGAGGATGAGGATGATGATGATGATGATGATGATCATGTTGTTGATGATGAGGAGGAGGAGGAGGAGGAGGAGGAGGAAAGTGATGATGATGATGATGATAATGATGAAGTTGATGATGATGACGATGGTGATGATGATGAAGATGAAGATGAAGATGATGATGATGATGATGATTAAGATGAAGATGATGAAGATGATGATGATGAACATGGTGATGTTGATGATGATGATCGATGATCAATGATCATGGTGATGATGATGATGAACATGATGAAGATGAATATGAAGATGATGAAGATGATGATCATGTTGATGATCATGATGATGACAATGGTGATGTTGATGTTGAGGATGATGATGATGAAGATGATGATGATGATGAGGAAGGTGATGATGATGATGATGAGGATGATGTTGAGGACGACGATGGTGATGATGATGTTCATGATGTTGATGGTGATGATGATGATGATGATGAAGATGAAGATGATGATGAATGCTATTTTTGGTTTTACAAAACACGCACGCGATTTGTCTGCACATAACGCGCACACGTTTTGTTTCTATACAAAGCACACGCGTTTTGTTCAACTAAATCGCGCTCGCGTATTCTTTAAATTCAAAAATTTATTCCCTCCAAATGATAAGGCTGAGCCTCCACCCATGCTTTCATGGAATTCCTATGCCTATGTGTCTGCTTTGTACTTTGCTTCGGATTCAACATGCCTGTGCCTTGGAGTATGATCAACCATGGCTAATTCAACATTATATCCAAATTTTCAATATGCTTGTGTTTAGCGGTTCGTCTGATTATGCTGCACACCTCCATTTTTTATGAGATTTTAGAAACAGATATGGTTTTTTTTGCAGATTCTAAATATGTAAATTTTAACAAGAATACATATTTTTTTCTATTTTTTTCTTATTTATCTTCTGTCATCACTCCTCAACTCAAAAAAAACACTGGTAGTGTTTCGTCCATATCTCTTTCATTTCTCAACCATTTAAAAAGAAAATTGTATGGTGCACTAAAGAACACCAATCTTTACATGTTATAAAAAACCCATTTCCAAATAATTGCATTAAGACTTTCAAATGCTGCACCCACAAATGACGTACTGTTTTCAAGGTTTGATCTCTTAGATAATTAAAAAAAAATTAAAAATATTATTTTTATTATTGGAAAATAGTCATGCACTAGTCCTATATGTTCTCTATATGTATACCGGTTTTCGTAAGTTTATTCCATCATTTAGACACTCAGACGCTGCACCCACAAAAACATATACCTTATAATTTGTCACAAAAATAAAAAGTGCCCGTTAAAATTTATCTAACTTTAGATAGTTAACAACATTTTCAATAGAAAAAATATATATATTTGGAAAGGTCATTCAATTTCCTACATTTATTGTTTTTTACTGATCGCAAGATTCATTGTGTAAGTGTCTCAAAATATCCATGCAAGTTGATGGATGTCTGGTTTTTCAGTTTTGTATTGCATCTAATGCGCCAAAAGAGACCCTCAACTTCTTGCACACACCCTTCCTTCAAACACCTTCAGTCGCATGACATATCGCTCGGAATGCTCACATTTAAAAGCAAATTCCACATTATGAACTTTCTGGAGGAAATCAAACAAACTGCTTAATGAGTAAAAAATTACCTGCCAAACGTCGTCTGCATTACTTCATTTCGACTGAAATCATAGTGAATGCCAAATCCCTCATAAATGTGTCCTTAAGAGCCGAAAACGAATCAAATATACATGATTTTTCATAATGCACTTAACATAGCTGCTCATCTAGTGCATTTTCTATGCCATCCGCCAACATTTCCCTTGGGATTTATTGCAAATAGCTCCAAGATTCCTGTCCAAAGCCCCATCAGTTTTATTATAAATAACTTTCTGGAAAGTCGTGGAAATCCATTGGTTGAATATACATAGATGTAATCAGTTACTATGTTCATGGAGAATGAAGGATAATAAACCCACTGCAAAATCATAAATAACGCCACTACAAATTCAGAGTGAATTGATGTAACTACACAAATGAAAAAACTGCAAATCACCTCACACAAAGCATATTCATGGTGTGCTAAGCTCTCCAAAATGATGGAATAGCCTACCCATTAGGAAAATAGACTCCATGGTTACAATTTTCATGAGTTTTTGAGCTGGTTAAAGTAAAACCAACACATTCTAAACTTCAAAATCGAACGGATATCGAATCACAGACATCTGGCCCCGGGACTGCCAAATGTTATGAATTTCTTCTTAGGATTTCATCGCTTGAAACGAGGAAATCCTATTCTAGAGAGCTTCAAACACCTTTCTTTCAGATTTGGTTGGGGTGTGGACCATTTGTTCGTGTACCATTTGATCTGGCACTATTGTTCATTTACCATTTGATCCAGAAGAAGTTATTTGTGCTTGTTTGAATACTTTGGCTGTCAAAATATAAAAAAAGCAACAGCTAAAAGATTAAACGTTGGAAAGGACACAACTAGGATTGAATTTTCCTGTGTGCCTGCTGCCACCTATATTAATTAATGAATATTATCCATCTCAATGTTAAATAACTATAACTATCATGTCATGTATTTCTTTAATGATGGTTTGTTTGAGGCTTATGAGACTATGCATTTGACCAATGCAATGCAATCGGAATCTAGCAACAGTGACCCTGACCTTACATAGGGAGGGAAATTCAGGGGAAGAGAACTTCAGATTTTAAAATATATTATGAACACAATCTTTTCATCATTTTCAGCTTTTCCATGACAGTATACATCCATGCTAAATTAATATTTCTTCCTACATAGAACTTGGTTTTTATAATTTCAAATCAAAATTATTTTAGCAAACGGAGTAAAAGCAGCAGCCAAAGATGAACAAAATAAAATATGAACTTCAACATATTAAATTCCTATCATCAATCCACGATTATCTTAATCACTTTATTAAATTAATAGTAACAATAATTTAGGCCAATGATTGATGGAATGTGGAGGATTATGTGTGTCTCTCGTGGCTAACATGGCATTAGATGGCAATATTCCTTGACATTAATTATTTATGTTAAGATTAGGGAAATCGAAGTTTATAACTGTAACAGATATGATATGTATGTGTTTGTATAGATGGAGGTTAAATGTTTTAGGATTTTTAATTTTTATTAATTTAAAAATAATTTTGAAATTGATAAAATGTTTAAAATACATTTGTGTTCATCAATCATAAAAAGGAAAGATGAATATATTAAATATTTTTTGATAAAATGTTTAAAATGCATGTTTGTTCTTCTCTTTACATAAATAGCAGAGAAACATAAAAGATGGGCAAAGATGAACGTATTAGAAATTTAAAAAAAAACATATTCTATTTGTATATAGATGATTTGACATTAATAATGTGTAATATATAGTATATAAGATTCATTAAAGTTTGTTTTTCAAATAAATTATGATAAATAATAATATTTAAAATATATATATATATATATATATATATATATATAAAAGTTAAAATAATAAATATTTAAATTATATTAATAGATGCAAACTTTAAAAAAAACTAATAATAAGATTATCTCTATTTTATGTAAATTAATAATGATATTAATATATATTTTATGTAAATTAATAATGAGATTAACAAATGTATTGTTATTATTAATATCTCTATGTATAATGATATATATTATATTGAAGCTAAGCTAAACCTTTTCAAACTAAAAATGAGATTAACAAATATATTGTTAATATCTTTATATATAATGATAAATATTTTATTGAAGTAAGCTAAACCCTTAGACATCTTATTGCCTTTGCACCTGCAGCAAAGAGGACGCCCTTGTGTCAAGCTCATTGACACCAATACCAACTTTTGGTGTATATGAGATTTACTTGTGTAGCATTTAAATGTAGTTTTATTATTTACAACTTGGTACAAAAAATATTATCTTTGAAATAGTTGATATATGAAAAGATTAATTTTGACAGGAATTTTATTGCGTTTAGCTCTACAAAAAGAGTGGATTTTCCCTTCCCTTTCATGTCAGTGGAAATTGAGTATTAGTACAAGGTGTCTGTGACTAATGTTGAGCCAAGCCTGCACCAAATTCGGTAGCGAGGTTGTCATCATTACAATGAAGTGGGCTCAGATTGTTCAGAATACCATTGGAAATCTTGAAAAATTCTTAGAATCATTGATACCACTTATGGAAATTGCATAGTGTGAGTGTCACATAGGTTTGGAGTGTTGAGTCTATTTACACATTCAAAAACACAATTTAAACACTTCAAAATTTAAATTTTAACCAAAAAAAAATTATTGTATTTCGACAAAAAAAACTCCTCCTTTTTTTGTAAGTAAGGAGTCATTCAATATATTATCAACAAAGGAGATTTACAATCTGAATTCTTTAGACTAGGCCGAAACCGAAACCTTTGCCAATCCCTTCCCACATAAAACTGGAAAAAAAAAGTCACCCTAAAAGCCCTTAATATAATAACATTCTCCATAGTACTGAGATGCATAAAGTTTCTGAAAAAAACTGACAAGACCACTTATCTTAATGATTACACAAAACCTTCTAATTTTACCGTAGGGTGGACCTACAAACGATTGAAATCCAAATTAACATCCGAATTGAAAATGTTTGTAAGTCAATGCTCCTCCCCAGCATACCCCATATTTCTCATTCTGGCCGGTTCAAATTAGGACATAAGGCAGGTCCGGAATTCCGCCCTAGCGAGGTCCTTCTTTTGTGAGTTTCGGAGTCGCCATACGAAGCAAAGCTGGAGAAACCAACAATTGCTCCTTTAACTTATACCCATCTCATTAAATTTTGTAATGATGAGTTTATATTGCTTATTGTGTATGATGTGAACACGATATAGTTTCACTTTAATTTAGACAACCAAAACATGTAGGGAAATCATCACAAGAAACGTTAAGCATGTTTATTGGATCATGAATATGGAGCAGCCAAAGGAAGAGGCACTCCTTCATTTTTTGTCCCTTTCGCACTTAAAATTGCAACCTTCAATCCCTACACTCCCCCTACCAACTAAAAATACCAATGTTAATTTCCAAAAAAATTACAGTCAAACTTGATCACTACCTTGCCTTTTAATGTTTTAGTCACATGTGTATACTTTCTAGTATGACAAATTAATGTGCATTTCATTTTACTTGCCATTCTTTACATGGGTTTCTATTTATTGCTTATTGGTACTTGCAATAAAGTTTTTCTTTCAATTTCATCAAATGCTATGACTACATAGACTTACTTTCGACACATAAATCTATGTTATATATATACATACAACTTTCTCTCATTTTGCAATATATTTAAGTTTTCTTCAATATTTCATTACATTTTGTTCGATGTTTCATTTCCCCGTTTTGGGGTATGCTAGTTTAATTGAAAGTCTCGGTCATTAGTACATGACGAATCTAAATAAATCCAAAAGTCCAAGTCAATGGGTTTCCTTGTTTGAATGTTTAATTTTTTTTAATTGAGAGACTAGATGATTAGTACCTGGCGAGACTAAATAAATCCAAAAGGCCAAGTCAATGGTTATCCATAAAAAAAACCATTGAATAAAGAGCCCTGATCTGTCGTCACCGCCAAATTAAATTCATTTTCAAAGGGAATATTTAAACTAATATAATTTAAAGTTGGGGATTTGCCACAAATTAAGTCTTCTTTCAAAAGAAGACAGTGCATGTTCTCCATTTCTAGAGGGTGATAATTTGTTTATTTTCCCGTTTTTCTTTCTTTATTATACCTACCGCACTGGCCGATATATTGTTTTCGCTTAGCTTTGACCCGGGATTAATCTTGTGTTGACCATAAATTTTGTCAGTTAATACCATTTAACTTTGACTTTATTGGTTGAATGAAGTAAGGTGTTACTGCCCCTTGGGCAGTGTTTGATTCTATTTTTATTTCAAGATTCCAAGACCTATGTTGAACCAAGTGCGAGTAGCTTACTAATTCATAAATAGTTACAAGACAAATTAATGCATTAGTTAATTCAATGTGAAATTAGTTATTTGTTTGTGTTTTATTTAAAGTTGTTATACAATCTTTTTTTTCCATAGAAAAAATTCATATTTTATATATAGAGTACAAAATACATTGTGTGAATGATCGACTATCAAAAATTGATAAGTGATCATATAATCCAGAATACACAGCTCATAAAAGAAGCTCTTCAAAAGTATAAGACCGAAGATGACCCATCATACCATCACAAAATAGACATTAACATAGCCCATCAATAATAGCTTAATAAAAATAAACCTTCCATAACAGTGTTCAAGAAAATCTGCAAGAACCAAGCCTGCATACTACTCCAAACAGTACTCAAAAAAGAGTGTATCCATCTGCATAATTCACCGCTCCTTAGCAAGAAGTAGCTCAGAAGTCTGCATACAATCTCTTCAAAAGCTCTTCAACAACATAAGTAAGAAGATTACCAACATCACACCATCACAAAAAAGTCATTTACATAGGCCATCAAAAATTTCTTAATAAAATAAGCCATCTAGAAAGGTCTTCAAGAAAAATAGCAGGAATCAAGCCTGCATATTACTCCAAACAGCACTCAAAAATGAGTGTATCCAGAATCCACAAATTCACTGCTCCTTAGTAAAAATTCCAGCTCCAAGAACTATGGAAAGTAGCTCAGACCAAGAAGAAGTCTGCATATACCTGAGACAAAAATTATATCACTATTGCTCCATAGAAACATCAATATATTCATTCCATATCTGTCAAAAACTTTCCAAAAGACTCCTTGAGTTCACCAAAAATTCCCAAAGATCATGAAATCATCATCAAAAAAATCCCACAAAAAAACATACATACAGACAGCAGGCTATTCATCTGAAAGTATAAAGACCATGATCAAAAAACCCAGTAACAAAACAAGCCAAAAAGAAATCCAGCTTGTCCCCCAAAAAGCCAATTCTAAAAAACCTAGAATGTGTCATGTCTAACAGACCCCTGAAATTCTGAAATAGACCAACAACCAATCTGAACATTCCCACCTTCATTATCTAATCTGTCAGCTAATGAATTCCTCTCTCTATAAATATGTTTGTAGACTACCATATCAAAACAATCCTACAGTCTGATGACTTCTTGTAAAATCTGAGCCAGGTTTATATTATGGATTCTAAATTTTCCCATGATCCAATTAATGACAAGCAAGGAGTCACTGAACACTTGTATATTATTAATCTGTTTATCCAAATCCAGAATTAATAATAATTTCAAAGCATATAACTCTGCCATATTATTGGTCCCAACCCCCAAACCAGCTTTAAAAGTAATAAAATGATCAGTTGAAAGAAACAGTATGCTCCCAGCTCCACACACATTTGGATTACCAATTGCAAAACCATCAAAAAAACACCAAGGTTGTATTTTGTCAATAATTTCCTCGGAAATAATTATAATCTTCAAGACAGCATTATCCTGTGGATAAGATGACAACATACCCAAACTATAAGCTAATACCTGCGCATGAGTAGGTAAAAAGTCATCAAAACAACTATTGTTTCGAGCCTTCCAAATGAACTAGGAAACAATAATAGGCAATGCTCTGAACACCTTTACCTTAGTGTTCAAAACCCACTTTTTCAAACAAGAAAGTGAAGAGTCCCCTTCCCAAAGATGCAGTAAATTGAACTTAGCTTCGATCTCCTTCCAAACTGATATTGTATAAGGACAAACTGCACCTATATGAAAATTAGTTTCTGCAGTTGATTTACATAAGTAACACCTTCCAGGACCTTCCCAACCCCTATGATTAAGTAAATCCCAAGTAAGTGCTTTGCCTGAAAAAAGAAACCAGCAATAAATCTTAGATTTAAGTGGACATTTAATATGCCAGAACATATTCCACCACCATGCAATTTCCACATCATACTGATCCAAGATCAATTGCAAATAACCTGCTTTGGGAGTGTACTTACAAGATTTAGCCTGGTTCCAAACAAGTAAATCCTCATTATTACTAAATCTGATATGACTAGATTTCAGGATA
Source organism: Pseudotsuga menziesii (assembly GCA_001517045.1). NCBI lineage: Eukaryota > Viridiplantae > Streptophyta > Pinopsida > Pinales > Pinaceae > Pseudotsuga > Pseudotsuga menziesii. The sequence continues at coordinate 868,065 of LPNX010432507.1, read as the reverse complement.
GCTAAATAGCCATTCCATGCACTAATGTCCAAGTCCTCAACAAGACCTAGATCCACAGAGCTTAACCAGCCTTGTTCCATCCTACATGAAACATTTGTTGTCCCAACATCTTTCAAAAAGAAATAACCTGAAGAATGCATAACTTCTATCAAATGAGAAGGTAAAATATGTCTCCATTTGCAACCTGTCCATGGATCCAAACCAATACGAATATTAGCTCCATTGCCAATATTCCAGACCAGATAATCGACAATTAAATAAAAAGACCAGAGCACAAATTTCCAACATATTGAAATACCTGATTTCTTCTTATCCTTCTCTCTAATCCAGTCCAGCAAAGAAAGAGGCCTAACATATTTCTGCAAAACAATCTGTACCCACAAACCTGCACCATGAATAATGTTCCAAACATTCTTTGCAGCCATAGCTTTGGCAAATAGTATAGGGACTTTAAAACCCCAACCACCCAAACTTTTAGGCTTTGCCAAAGCCTTCCAGGAAGTCCAAGGAAAACCCTTAGATGAATCACAGTAACCAGACTAAAGAAATTTAAAACATAACTTCCTGATTTTCTCAATGATCCCTAATGGGATCCAGAAATGCATCCAGTAAACAGGCATGGCCTCAAGGACAGATTTGACCAGGACAAGTTTGCCACCCCTGGACAACCATCTGAAACTCCATTTTTTAATACGTTTCTCAACTTTGACTATGAGCCAATCCCAATCTTTCAATAAATATCTGCATGGTTTTAAATAAAAACCAAGGTATTTCATACCACTGTCAATTTTGAGGACAGTATATGAAAAAATATTTTGTAATGAAATCAGCTCAGATTCATCAAGTCCAGAAAAGTAGAAAGAAGATTTATTCGCATTTATCATCATTCCAGAAGCTTTAGTAAAGTCCATCAATAATTCATAGAACATAGATAAAGACTGAGTAGATCCATCAGTAATCCTTACAATATCATCCACGAAAAGAACATGTGTCAATGATACATTATTACCAAAAGATATACCACGATATAAACCATTGCATTTTGCAGATAAAAGTTCCCTACTCAAGCCTTCAGCAACAACAAGAAATAGCAGAGGTGCTATAGGGCACCCTTTTCTAAGACCTCTGCCAGATCTAAAAAATCTAGAGGCCACCCCATTAATCAGGACAGAAAAAGAGACAGAGGTTAAACTACTCACAACCCAGGTAATAAATGAAACCCCAAACCCCATCTTGGTTAAAATAACTCTTAATTAAATCCAGCTAACTCTGTCATATGCTTTAGAAATATCAATTTTAAGAAGCACAGACTTTAAACCTTTAACATGAATTGTGTGTAAACCTTCCTGGATAGAGCCCACAGCATCATGAATTTGCCTACCAGGCAAAAACCCAAACTGTTCCTGGGAAATATATCTGCCCAAAACCTGCTTAATCCTAGATGATAAAAAATTTCCAATAATTTTATAAACCAAGTTACATAAATAAATTGTTCTATAATCATCAAAGGTACAAGGACAATCCATTTTAGGTATCAAGACAATAAAAGTAGAGTTGAAAACAGCTGGAATTTTTCCAATCTGTCTAGAATCCTCTATCACCCTTAACAAATCCACACCCATCACATCAAAAAGTACCCTATAAACCTCTACTAGGATCCCATCAGGACCAAGACTTTTATCATTCTTACTTTTAGTAGGAATAAAGTTAATCTCCTCCAGTGTAACAGGTTTCATAAGATCTCAATTTTCCTCAGCAGTAATGGAATAAGGAAAATTACCAGATATTTTCAGAAGTTCTGTAAAGTTCAAATCCTTCCACAAAAACCCTCTGTCATCTGTAATCTTCCAAATGGAATTTGTATGCTTTCTTTGATTAGCAAATTTATGAAAGAAAGGTGTGTTGTCATCCCCGCACATCAACCAAATAGCACGACTCTTTTGTCTTGCTTCATGTTCTCTATCCAAAAGAATTTTTCTCTTGCGAGTTTCCAAATCAACCAACCCAACCTTATCCTCATCAGACGAGAAACCAAAACCAAACTTATGAGAATAAGCTGATAACAAAAATTAAATTTCCAGTAATTCTTTGGACTCCAACTCCTTTTGCTTAAACGACCAAGCTAAAGAAGCAACCTTTATTCTTTTAAGATTAGAATTAAAATGTGAGGCCGGAGAATCATGAATATTATCAGAAAAAACCACCCAAGTATCTGTTAAAATTTTAACCAGATCATCATGTTCAAGCCAAAGTGGATTGAATTTAAAAGGGCTTTTCAATAGGACCCCTCTATTGAGAATCTGAAGAAAAACCGGATGATGATTAGAATCACCACCACTGACAACCCACTGACAATAAAAATACTCATAATCAAGCATATCAGCTGATAAGAGGAACCTATCCAATCTTTTGCTAATATTCTCATTACCAGTCCTTCTGTTAGTCCAAGTAGGGATCATAAGAGTAGAAATGATGTCCAGAATCCCATAAGTGTCCAAAATTTTAGTGAAAAAATAAGATAGTGAATCCAATCTAGCCCTATAACCCCAAATTTCAGAAAGTCCCATCGTAAAATTTAGATCCCCACCTAAAATTAATTTTTCACATTTCATACAATCCAAATCCAAAAGATTTTTCCAAAAAAATTCTCTGTCAATATATGGACCATAAAGGTTTAATAAACAAACATCCAGATTGAGTTCCAGAGAGAACAAAGAAGCACATAGTCCCAAACCCACTCCCCATGCATTTAAAAGATGGAAGAATCTAGACTTCTAGCCTAAAAGTAGACCTCCAGATTTTCCTTGTGCATCCAAGGATAAAAAGGTCCAACCCTTCAAGATAGTTTCCATTTCCTCCACAAACAGAACCTCATTCCCCATAGATTCTTGCAGAAATACAACATCCAAATGTTGTTCTTGTACTATTCTACATATGGCTAGTTTTTTTTGTTTACTAGCCAAACCTCGACAATTAAGGGTCATAAAATCATAAGATCACCAAATCAAGGGCATCCACTGCTCTAAGTGCCCCACTACCAGAAGACTGATCACTCTCCCTCAAGAGTCCATCAGATCCCCCCGAATCCCCTAGTCCCAATCCATAATCTGGTATAGGGTTAAGACCAGACAATTTGGTTCAAGATCTAAGAAAATATCCTGAACCGTTAGGTTTTATCAGAGAGTTGGTAATCCCCAACTTACACAAACCAGGAACAGTCAATCCAGCATCCAAATTACCAACAAAAACATCAGGTAAAATAGATCCCAATATCTACGTAGGCTCAGGACAAACAAATGAGCTAGAAACCAAGCCCTCATCCCCAGAAATGATAATTAGCATCTTCTCATCCATAGAAACAGGACAAGACTGAAATACTATTTCCATATTACCAACTAAATCCTGATCGGGTAGTCTAGTAGAAGTTTGAGTCTGAGAAAGCAAAGGATTTATCAAATCCGAAGCACTAGACCCCAAAACCCCATTCCTAGGAGTAACAATAATAAACTCCTCAGGATCCACAGAAAAAACAGGATTGTGCATTAAACCATCATCCTTAAAAAAACCCAGATCATTAAGATTCTGAACAAGAGAATTGCGAGGATCAGAATTAACCGAAGTGCATGTATCCAAACCCTCAACCCTAAGACTCATAGGTCCAGATTTAAAATCCTTATCCATAGATAAAACTGGCTTAACAATTTCTTTTTTTTTCCAAAAAGTTTTAATCCCATCCTGAGAATGTCTGTTGGAAATTAAATTACAGTGGGAAGCCAAATGGCCATATTTATGACATATATTGCATTTAAAAGGTATGCCAACATAATCAAGACATTGACTATAAACAATATCATGAAATTTTATATCAATTTTCGAAGCTAGGCCTTTAGGAAGATCTAATAGGACCAGAACCCTTCCCAGGAAACAAACCCCAGACTCTAAGAAAGAAAGATCTGCTTCCAGAAATAAACCCAGAGAAATACCAATAAGCTTGAAAAAATCCAAAGACCAGAGTTCAAAAGGTAAGTTCAGTAATTTAACCCACACCAGCAATGAATCATACCTCTCGGTCCTCAGATCGAACAATGGAGTCCAGCGCTTGAGTATTAATCCAGAGAAATGCCATCTCCATGTCCCGGACAAAATACGAGTAGAATCCTTCTCACAGTGGAATTTAAAGGCAAGCCATCCCCTTGGCAAAATAAAAATATCCGGACAGGATATATTATGCCAAACCCCAAGAGCCCACTGCTTAATTCCAGTTGGTGAAACCCTACGTCCACTGAAACGGCCCACCAGCGTTAAAGCATGGGTCAAAACAATATTATTCAATGTTATATCCTCTCCCACCACCAGTAACGGGACATTTGCAAGCCTAACAGATTTAGTCCGGCGTCTATTGGAAGACGGGAAGTGTTCCATCGCACCCACTGGCCCAATCGAAACACCATCCCCCAGATAATCCTCATTCAAACACTGCTCTTTACATCCATCCGCAACAATCGGCACAATATGCTCATCACCATCACAACAAGAAAGAACCTCTTCCACCGGTTGGGAACCCGAATCATAAACATTAACATCATTTAAAAAACCCTGATCCAAACAAGTACCAAAACCCAAGTCCTCCAAAACTGGAGAAATGCCCACCAAACCCTCCGTATTCAGAATCCTACAATCATCACTCATCTTCTCCATAGCAGGAGAAAAAGCATCAAACCCAGCCTTCAGAAGAGGACCAAGACGGACTGAATCCTCACCCATCTCTCCCAAACCTCTGCACAAATTTGACCCACCACCTGATTGTAATTCTGGATCCAAGACAAAGGGTAAAACTAGATCAAAAACCTTCAAAACCTCCACAGCGCGCACAGTGCCAGAATAAGGACCAGGAACAGAAGGTAAACGGGGGGAAAAAACCAAAACCCCTGCAGCATCACGCACATCTAGACAAGGATAAGGTACTGGCACAGTTGATAAACCCAGAGAAAAACCCAGATTACCCACAGCGTCTCTCACAGTCAGACTAGGAGAGCGAGTAAGCCCGAAAGAAAGAGTAGCCGAATCCCACAACCTCGAATTTTCCCAACACTTATTTGGTGGAGTGTTGGGCACCATTTTGACCTCTTTTTGTCATTAGATATCTTCCATTTCCCCTCATAAAACCTTCATACTGATTTATAAAGCCTTAAATTCATCTACAAAACTTGGTCAAGAGGTATAAATGTCATTGCTTTTTAATAAATTGAATTTTGAGGTTTTTAAAGCATTTAAACTAAGGTTCTTATTCGGGATTACAGGATGTTCTAACTTCCCGTAATGTCTCCAAGGTTGAGCACTTGCAGGCCAGCTAGGCATGAAATGGAAGATGGAGAAAAGATCCTCAGTGTCCAAGGATGGATGAACTTCCAACAGATGGATGATGTGGCTCTCACAGGTGTCAAGTCAACCTCAGTCAAAGGCGAGCACATGTGCTACCACTCAGCACAAAAGAAGGGCAGTTTCGATTTTGTTGAGTCTCACGGATTTGATAGAGGATCTCGATGGCTAGGTTCATTAATTAGTTTCCAGGATTATAGCATTTCTAGTTTTCTTTCAAATTTGTATAAGTACTTCACAAAACAATGAAGAAAGACATCACGATTTGGGAGAAACGTGTATTGTTTCTGAACTGTGTGGTTTTATTACTGTGTAATTGATTTTATGGTGAATACATTCAAAGTTAAAGTTCTGTAATTCTTCAACTGTGTGTGTGGAACGAGGCATTGGAGGGCCCCCATTGTTGAGTCTGCACACCCAATTATTTCCAGTGAATGTGATTTGCATTGTTGCAGCGATTTAGGATTGATGCAAACGATTTAAATCGTGCCAGTGGTATGTTTTAATTCCTGTAGGATTCAATTTTGTTATTGCAGAACAAGTTAAACTAGTTTCCAATTAGTTTTATAAAAACGCCCTGTTATCTCATTGGTTGAATATAGAAGGAATAGCTTAGACTACGATCCCATTGTGCTGCACATCACTTGCATTTTTTTATGAGCTCTGTTAATTGGTTAGATACTGAAGGAATGGTTCAGACCACGATTTCATCATGCTGTACATTGCTGCTTATTTAATGATAAAGTGTTTAGAACAAATATACATCAGGAATGCTTTCCCGTAAGGGAAATTGATGATTGGTTGTTTTATTCAGTCCTGGGATATTAGGCAGAGCCTTGTAGTCTATATCTTAGGGTTAAGGTTGATTTGTAATTACTTTTATTATCTCATTGTTTTCACACAATTTTCTTTTATATATAAACTGCTGTGTAATTAAAAAAACAAATGTAGTTGTTCCTGTAAAGGGATTTTTGTATTTTCAAGACACAGTATTTTTAATCTGTCAGTAGGTTTATTTCACAGATAACTAGATTACCAAACAAGTCTAGCTTTGAGTCTTGATACATGGATATGCCTCTAAGTTTACCAACCCAGATTGATATTAATTTAAGGTTTGATTTGCATCAGTAGATCAGAGCCCAACATTTTGGCGCCGTTGCCGGGGAGGCATTGCAGAAGTAGGCTTAGGATCTTTAGTTCTCTAATAAAAACAAAAATTTCAACAAAAACACAGAGTAGATTTAGTTTTATGTCAAGACAAAGAGACGAGAAAGGAAGATTTATTAAAAACCCCCCAAAAATAGAAGTAACAGGACCTTCTTTTCCAAAAGGATTCATCTCAACAGTAAGTACTTATAAAATGGCTGAGGAAGAAACATCCAAAGGGCCAACTGCAGAACAGAGAAGGGAATATGAGAGGATGCTGGAAATAGAAAACAAACGAAGACAAGAGAGAAGAGAAGAAGAGAGGCGACATGAAAGAGAAGAAGAGAGGAGACATGAAAGGGAAGGACAAAGGAGACAAGAAAGGGATGAAAGAACCGAAGGAGATCAGGAAGCCACCTTTAAATTTCCCATTTTGGACACTAGCATTATCCTAGGGGAAGAGGTAAAAATGAAGAACATCCCACCATCTGTCTTACAAAACTTCTATGGCCTGACCTCTGAAGATCCTGACTCTTTCCTATTCGAGTTTGATATCTTTTGTCGAACTTATGGATACACTGATGACACCCATAAGCTTCGTCTTTTCCCTGCTACCCTTAAAGCAGCTGCCTTGAAATAGTTCATGGGTTTAGGAGAGCACTCTATTACTAGCTGGGATGAGATGAGGAAGATCTTTCTTCGAAAATATCAGGCTTATTGCAGATCAAAGGATCTAAAAGATGACATTTTTGGAATGACTCAACAGGAAGATGAGAGCTTGGAGGAGTATTTGGAAAGATTTTCATATAACCTACAGAAATCTAAATACAATTCTTTGACACCAGAGATGATTGGAACAATATTTCTGAAAGGAATACGAGAAGAGTATTTAGATATTTTAAATGTTATGGACAAAGGTGACATTGGTTACCTTCCTTTTGATGAGATACAAGATTTATGTCAGAAATATTCAAGAGGGAAGGTTAGGACTGGAAAAAGGGACATCACTACCAAAGTAACTAGATCTGCAAACAGTGGCATCTCTAGAGCTGAGCTTGGAAATCTGCTAGAAGATTTCAAGACTGATTTATTGAGTACCTTGGGCACACAAGTCGAAGTAGCAAAAACCAAGAAGAGACAAGAACAACAGGACCAGCAAGATCAAGCTTTGTCTATCTTTTGTCCTAAGTGTAGAAAGAAACACCCCCTAAAAGAATGTCCTTTAAATGCTGTTGAAATTTGTGGTTTATGTACTTTTAATCATAAAACTGATGACTGCCCCAGATTGAAAGAATTGCAGGCAGCTCGAATGGAGGAGATTCAAATCATGGAGTCTCTCTACTTTATGGGACAACAAAGAAATGGCAGCCACGATTCTCAGGTATGTCTCAAGACCCTATGCAGCAATTTCATACAAATTATCAAACTCCTATTCAGAATTCATGGAGTGCACCCATGCCCTGGAAAACTTGGTCTCCTCCATTAGCCCAATCTGCTCCAAATTGGAGAGGTTATGCCCATGGTAACCAGACATATCAGCAGGCCTATTTGCAGCCCTATCAACAACCTTCAGCCTATCCCCAATACCAGCAGCATCAAGTCCAAGCCCCATCTTTCCAAGTCCCATCTTTCCAACAACCCAATATGGCTCCTCAGATAGGTCCACCACCTCAACAACTTCAATTGCCATCCAATCAGCCTCCACCTCGGCCTACACAATTACCAGCTCAGCCAATTCCGAATCCAAATAATAAAATAGATAGACCTATGTATAATGTTGATGATGGAATGGAACTCCCTTACTCAATTCTCCCACTGCAAAATATCAATTTAAGATCTGGGAAAACCTTACAAAAATAATCTCCTGTTATCTTAGAAGAACAAAAAGAAAATGAGAAAATTCCAAAAAAATTAAATACAGAAAAATCTCAGTCAGAAAATCATAATCAAAAAGGAAAAACATTAGTATCTTATACACCTCCTTTTCCCGAAAGGTTGGTTAAAGAAAAACCTTCAATTTCCTTACCTAATTTTGATGTTTTGAATGAGTTAACAAATGTATATGTCAAAATTCCTTTACTGCAAGCTATAAAGGACATTCCAATTTACACTAAAGCAGTTAAGGAATTATGCCTTAATAAAAGAAAGAAGGATCCATCAAAAATTCATGTGGTAGGCAATCTAGCAGGATTAATGTCTAACATTGTTTTCATTGAAAAGTATGTAGATCTTGGAATCCCAATGGTTACAATCACTATTAATAATTTTTCAATTCCAAAAATGATGATTGATCTAGGTGCTGCCATTAATGTTATGACACTTGAAACAATGGAATATCTTTATTTGACAAATCTCATACCAACCACAACAGTCTTGGAATTAGCTGATAGGTCTAAAATTACACCTGAAAGGGTCTTAGAAGACATCATTGTTTCTTTAGACTCCTGGGAGTATCCTGTTGATTTCATAGTACTACAGCCAAAGTCTAACTTAGGAGGTCACCCATTGATTCTTGGCAGACCCTGGTTGGCAACAGCAGATGCCTTCATAGGGTGTAGGTCAGGAAGTATGCTTATTTCACATGGGACAGAGAGAAAACAAATTGCACTTTACCCTTCTGCCCAAAGACCTTCCACATTAGATCAGCTGTCATGGATTAATGAGACTAAAGAACAAGAAGAAGAAGTGATTCAGCCTGTCCTCGGTATCAATCAGTTCTTTGATTTTCAAGAAGAAAACAACGAAGATCTGTTAGATTATTTTATTGCTGAACCTGATATTTCTGAAGAATTAAGAGATATGCAATATGCTGTAGCCGATCAAGTTTTAGGTTATAATTTTCAAGAAAATTGCACAGTACATTCTCTAGCATTGGCACTTCATGATATCTTTAATGTTCATTCAATCACAGATATTCATAGTAAGACAATTGAAATCAGTCCAGGAAAACAGTTGAATATAAGTGCACATCTTACTACATCACAGGAAGAACAATTGGTTGCCTTGCTGAATAAACATTCCCATGCATTTGCTTGGGAGTACACTGATATGTTAGGTATTCATCATGAGACATGCACTCACCACATTTACATAGATGATAAAATCAGACCTCTTAGAAAACCGCAACGAAGAATGAACCCTATACTAAAAGAAATAGTCAAGGAAGAGTTGCAGAAGTTGTTAAAAGTAGGATTTATTTACCCCATTTCTGACAGCCAATGGGTTTCTCCCTTGGTTGTTGTTCCTAAAAATAATGGTAAATGGTGCATCTGTGTGGATTACAGGGATTTGAATAAGGCAACATTAAAATACTATTTCCCATTGCCTTTCATTGATCAAGTGTTGGATACTTTAGCTGGAAAAGAGTACTTTTCATTTTTAGATGGTTTCAGTGGGTATAATCAAATTAGTATTGCAAAAGAAGACCAAGACAAAACCACCTTTACATGTCCTTGGGGCACATATGCCTACAAGGTTTTACCTTTTGGCTTATGTAATGCCCCAGCTACCTTTCAGAGGGAAGTCTTGGCCATCTTTGCAGATCTGATTCATGAGTGTGTTGAAATTTACATGGATGATTTTTCAGTGTATGGAAGTACCTTTGAAGATTCTTTGACAAACCTGGAGAAAATTTTACAAAGGTGTGTTGATTCAAATCTTTCCCTCAGTAATGAAAAGTGTTTTATGATGATGACTGAAGGGATAGTTTTAGGACATCACATTTCTGCATCTGGAATAAAAGTAGATCCTGCTAAAATTCACATTATTGAAAATTTATCTGAACCAACAACTCAAACGGATGTAAGAAGCTTTTCAGGATATGCAGGCTATTATCGTAGATTTATTGCAAATTTCAGTAATATAGCTCTGCCATTGTTTAAATTGCTTTCCAAGGATGTGAATTTTTATTGGGATACTGATTGTCAATCTGCATTTTAGACACTTAAAGAGAAGCTCTCAACTGCTCCCATTTTAAGGGGACCAAATTGGACATTGCCTTTTCATATTTCCACTGATGCCTCTGCTACTGCAATAGGGGCCTCATTGGGCCAAAAGGAACATACTTTGACTTATGCCATCTATTTTATTAGTAAAAATCTGACACCTGTAGAGTTGAACTATACAGTCACTGAAAAGGAAATGTTGGTGGTGGTTCATGCTGTCAACAAGTTCCGTCATTACATAACTGGCTACGAAATTTTTGTCCATACAAATCATTCAGCCTTACGATATTTAATGAATAAATCTATCACTAATGGTAGGATTACTAGATGGTTGTTATTAATGCAGGAATTCAATATCACTGTTCTAGATCGACCTGGACGAGAAAATCAGGTGGCAGATTTCCTGTCTCGCTTGCACAATACCGGTGAGGTTGTTCCTGTTTTAGATAGTTTTCCTGATGAACATCTGTTTGCAATTTCTGTTATCACTCCTTGGTATGCTGATATTGCCAATTACTTATCATCAGGACAATTACCACCATCTATGACATCTAAAGAAAAGAAAAAGATTATAAAACAAAGTGCTAGGCATATCTGGGTTAATGGTGATCTCTTTTACACAGGATATGACCTAATTATAAGAAGATGTGTACGACAGGATGAAATTTTAGACATTTTAAAGGCATGTCATGATGAACCGTGTGGTGGCCATTTTGCAAATAAAAGAACAGCATATAAGATACTCAATTTGGGGTATTATTGGCCTTCTATTTTCAAAGATGCTAAGAGGTATGTTAGAAGTTGTGATACTTGTTAGTGGATGGGATGGCCAGTCCGGTCTGATGAAATGCCACTCCATCCCCAAATCCTCATTGAACCGTTTGAAAAGTGGGCCCTTGACTTCATTGGTCCAATTCATCCACCATCACAAGGGAAGAAGTACATTCTGGTCTGTACAGACTATGTTACTAAGTGGGTAGAAGCCAAACCTTTACCACGAGCCACAGAACAGACTGTGGTAAACTTTCTTTTTGAGGAGATATTTGTCCGATTCGGGGTGCCTAGAGAGATTGTGATTGATCAAGGTGCCCAGTTTACTTCCAAATTAGTGCAGGAGATAGTAGAAAAGTACAAGATCAAGCACAGAAAGTCTACGCCTTACCATCCACAAGAAAATGGCCAAGTGGAATCTACAAACAAGACTTTAGAAGGCATCATCACCAAAATTGTTCAGATGCATAGGAAGGATTGGTCAGCTAAGCTTACTGAAGCTTTATGGGCATACCGTATCACTTGGAAAAACAGTACTGGTTTTTCTCCTTATCAACTTGTTTACGGTAAGCAAGTCCTCCTCCCTATAGAGTTTCAAATTCATACCTTCAAGTTAGCAGCAGATTTGGGCATGGATCTTTCTGCGGCTCAGCAAGAAAGAATACTTCAGTTGAATCAACTAGATGAGATGAGACAAGCTGCCATAGAACACAATATTCTAATACAACAACAAAGAGCTCAATGGCATGACAAGTTCATCAAAAAGAAGCAATTTCACATCGGTCACTGGGCACTATTGTTTGACTCAAAGTTTAAACACTTCAAAGCCAAATTTACCACTCACTGGCTTGGTCCATATGAGATTGCTGAAGTGTATGACAATGGCTCAGTCAAACTTCAAACAATCGATGATGAAGCACGTCAATTTGTGGTCAATGGCCATCGGCTCAAACTGTATACCAAGCCTATCAACAAGGAAGATTTTATACAGCAGATTTCACAACAACGAGAAATGGAAGTGCTAGATAGACACATCAGTGTTTCTCCTTCACTTACTTCTTAGCTGCTCTGATATTATAAATAAATAAATAGAAAAAGAAAAGCAAAATATAAAAAAATGTATATCAAAACAAGAAAAAAGGAGGTTTAGTTGTGAAAACCAGCTCACTGGCACAATATAAACTCGAATTTTATGTGGAAAACCAGGTTTGCCTAGCCTTTGAAAATTCATTAACAAAAAAAAAAAAAAATTTCAACTTTTATGTCTCTTACATAGTTTTCTTTCCAGCAATGAAATTCTTGTTTGACTTGAGGACAAGTCAAAAGGTAGGCCTATGAGGGGGATAAGCATTTTTATGCTTCCTTGGAACCCTCCAAGCCTTTTTCATATGCAGACGGGACCTGATTTCCAGCAATACAAGTGATTTTTAACAATGCAGAGGGACCTGACTTCCAGTAAGGCAGAACAAATCTACAGAAGGACCTGACTTTCAGTAAAGTTGAAGTAATCTGAGATGGCAGACAGAAGACATCAGAAGGACAGAAATGAATCAGAAATAGATGCAAACCAGCTTCATCAGGCAGCAAGCTCATCATACAGGGATATCAAGCAAAGTCTGTAAGAATTTTTCAGTTTTTGTGTTTTAAAAGTTTCATGGTTCTTTGTTTCAAAGTGATGACATATTTACCTGTCCTAGTAAGCTTGACTGCCCATTTTATCCTCACAGTCTCTGCCAGCATTCCATTTACTTTCCATTTCCCACCCTAGGGGTCAAGATGGTTGTCAGGATCAAACCCAAGAGAAAATTTTAAAAAGTGGCCAAAATATATGCTGCATTCTACAGGCAGGGTTTTCGTCTTGGCAGAAAGATAAACAGGGTCTCCTTCTCAACAGAAAATGAAATGTTTTTAGAGCAATAAACTGGGAAATACAATTTCAAATGTCTTTTTATATACATTAGTGCACCATGTTTAAAAGAAAAATCGATGGTTATGTATATTCTCAAAAGAAAAATCTACTTTAAAAGAAGAATTCATTTTCTACAGCTTGTTCATTAAAAACATTGGGTATATAAAGAAACTAAAGTATATATTACAGCTTGTTTAATGTTGGGGCATATAAAGGAATCAAAAACATAAATCGAAACCTTACCTTTCCTGAGCAAATGATTAAATGGGAAATGGCATGTTTATGGAATGATGAAGAAAAACGTGGTTATATGCCCCACGACAGCATATAAATGTCCCTGAGTCCTGCATTATGAATTGGTGAAATTGGAGACCACGACTCGGTCATTTTCTTAGGACTGAATCCAATTGATTTTCTCTGCAAAATCGACTGCTGTGGAAGATAATTGACAGTGAGAAGGAAGCTGTGAATTACAGGAAGTGTGCAGATACCCTTTGTTGTAGAAATCGCGCAGGAAGAAGTGAAAATTGTCAGTAAGAAGAAAGTTGTGGAGTAGAAGAAGGACGCAGGAACACCATTAGCTGTGGAAATCGTGCAGGAAGTGTGCAAACACCATTCAATGTGGAAATCTCATAGGAAGAAGTGAAGACAGTCACGCTAGAAAGGAGGTAAAACTTAAACCCTTTTCTTTGCCAAATACTCTACTCAGACCAAACAGCAATTCTACATTATCAGAATATCATTTTGGGGATAAAAGAACAGAGGTAGGGTTAACAATTGAAAGATTGAAGTTTCCTGTTCAAATTTAAAATGTCATCTAGACAAGAACCAGCAAAGTTCAATCCCACTGATATTCATGAGAGTTGCATGGAGATTTTTGAAAATAAGCAGTGGGTAACCTTTTTTGAAAAGTTCAATGGGCATAATGAGCAGGCTAGTCTAGATTTTGTTGAAACCTTTGATGGAGAAGGATTTATAGTGGGAAATTTGCATTTTAGACTGTCAGAAGACATCTTAGCTCAAATCACTGGCCTGCCCCAGCAAGGAGAAAGATTTTTTAAGACTAAACAGTTCAAAGAAAAAGCATGGATACCCTTTTTGTGCAGATCAAGAGCAGGGTCAGTAAACTGGAAGAAAGGGATACCACGAAGCTGGCTCATTCATCCCTGGGATGAAATAGTTTATGTTATCCAAAAATTTATTACTTGTGAGGGCAGGTTCAGCATTGTTTATCTTTACCACATCAAGCTGTTGCAGCATTTAAAAGGTGAATGTGAGATCAATATGCCCTATTTTCTGTTACAGAGTTTAACTAAGATGGTTAAGGCTGTCCAAAGCCATCCAAAAGACAAAATGACAAGCCTTTTTCACTGTGGACTTATCAAAATCATCATCCAGCATGAGTTACAAAGACAAAATTTGACATGGTCGGGATTTTTAGTTCACAATCAGTTTGAAGAGTAGGAAGAATTGCTTGAAGAAGGTTTAAAAGAAGATGAATTGTTGATGATAACATACCCTAAGGCAACAAGCTCAAAACCGCCAAAGGGGAAGAAGAAAAAGAAAGAGGTGTTGCTGATTACTGATGAAGAAGACAAATCTGAGGCAGCAAGTTCAAAACAGCCTCAGAGAAGGATACGAACTAGGAGTGTGATGAGAGAAGAGAAACAGTATCAAAAACAAGATCAGATCTTCACCACCTACCAGAGAAATCCAAGGAAGTACAAGCAAGCTCGAAGCCAGTCAGCATTAGAAGAAGAAGAACCAGCAGGTGAAATAGGACAGGATATCCAGGACACTGATGAAGTGATCAAGCAGACAAAGAAAATCAATCTCTTCTTGGATCAGCAAGAGAAAGGAAAAGAAAAGCAGTCAAGACAGGAAATACTCAAAGGTTCAGCTTCTCTTTTCTCAGAGTAGCAAGCTATGGAAGAGGAAAAAGAAGATTCAGCACAAGAGCATGAAGAATTGGGGATGGATACCAATTCTGAGCAGCTTCCAATGAAAATGAAGAAAAAGAAGGCTTCTAAAAACAATAAAGAGATTAAGAGACTGAAACTTGAAATAAAGGAACTAGAACAAAGGAATGAGAAGTTAAGAGAAGTCAACTGGAAGCTGAAGGTTCAGAGGACACGCATCTCTAAATGTGCATACAGGTGGTATAAGCAAAAGAAGGTTTATAAAGCTAAGTATGAAAGACTGAAGGTCCTCTATGCATCTCGAGCTTCAACAGATGCATCATCACAGACAGAAGATTAGAAGCAAGATCAGCAGCAAAATTTTGGTTTTAAACAGGGTCAAATATTTTTGGCATGAGGACATGCAACAGCTTCCTCTTGGGGGAGATGTTGGGCACCATTTTGACCTCTTTTTGTCACTTAGATATCTTCCATTTTCCCTCATAAAACCTTCATACTGATTTATAAAGCCTTAAATTCATCTACAAAACTTGGTCAAGAGGTATAAATGTCATTGCTTTTTAATAAATTGAATTTTGAGGTTTTTAAAGCATTTAAACTAAGGTTCTTATTCGGGATTACAGGATGTTCTAACTTCCCATAATGTCTCCAAGGTTGAGCACTTGCAGGCCAGCTAGGCGTGAACTGGAAGATGGAGTAAAGATCCTCAGTGTCCAAGGATGGATGAACTTCCAACAGATGGATGATGTGGCTCTCACAGGTGTCAACTCAACCTCAGTCAAAGGAGACCACCTGTGCTACCACTCAGCACAAAAGAAGGGCAGTTTTGATTTTGTTGAGTCTCACGGATCTGATAGAGGATCTCGATGGCTAGGTTCATTAATTAGTTTCCAGGATTATAGCATTTCTAGTTTTCTTTCAAATTTGTATAAGTACTTCACAAAACAATGAAGAAAGACATCACGATTTGGGAGAAACGTGTATTGTTTCTGAACTGCATGGTTTTCTTACTGTGTAATCGATTTTATGGTGAATACATTCAAAGTTAAAGTTCTGTAATTCTTCAACTGTGTGTGTGGAACGAGGCATTGGAGGGCCCCCATTGTTGAGTCTGCACACCCAATTATTGCCAGTGAATGCAATTTGGATTGTTGCAGCAATTTAGGATTGATGCAAATGATTTAAATCGTGCCAGTGGTATGTTTTAATTCCTGTAGGATTCAATTTTGTTATTGCAGAACAAGTTAAACTAGTTTCCAATTAGTTTTATAAAAACGCCCTGTTATCTCATTGGTTGAATATAGAAGGAACAGCTTAGACTACGATCCCATTGTGCTGCACATCACTTGCATTTTTTTATGAGCTCTGTTAATTGGTTAGATACTGAAGGAATGGTTCAGACCACGATTTCATCATGCTGTACATTGCTGCTTATTTAATGATAAAGTGTTTAGAACAAATATACATCAGGAATGCTTTCCCGTAAGGGAAATTGATGATTGGTTGTTTTATTCAGTGCTGGGATATTAGGCAGAGTCTTGTAGTCTATATCTTAGGGTTAAGGTTGATTTGTAATTGTTTTTATTATCTCAGTGTTTTCACACAATTTGTTTTTATATATAAACTGCTGTGTAATTAAAAAAACAAATGAAGCTGTTCCTGTAAAGGGATTTTTGTATTTTCAAGACACAGTATTTTTAATCTGTCAGTAGGTTTATTTCACAGATAACTAGATTACCAAACAAGTCTAGCTTTGAGTCCTGATACGTGGATATGCCTCTAAGTTTACCAGCTCGGATTGATATTAATTTAAGGTTTGATTTGCATCAGTAGATCAGAGCCCAACATGGAGTACGAGCCAAATATTTTATGGTCCGAAAGGACATTATGCCTATTCTGCTAGAACCAAAAAAATTAGCTAAAAGGATATGATAAAACAACGGAAACCAGGACAAACTTCGAAAAAGATGTAAACCACCCTCAAACACCACCAGGGATAATCCCCACAACTCAAATGAAGTCACGTAGAAATAAAAAAAAAAAGCACAAATCAATACCTAATCAATGCTTGAAGTCCTGAAAAGGACACGTTCCAACAGAGATAAAGGTCGGCACGTATACACCAACCAAAAGGCATAAACCAAATCAAGAAATCCGTGCGCCATCAAGACAGTAGTACTAGCTGAACCAATACACTCGAACCTTCATTCATGATCAAAACTCCATGGAAGCCTTACCGTACCAATCATCTGCAAAAAATTAATCCAAAAAACAAGACAAGAAATCGACACACATTCTGTACCAAATCGCTCCAATGTAGTTCCAAAGAAGTACGTTCTCCTTCAAAGTAACTAAAATACTAATAAGTTGTTATATAATCTAAGTGAGTGGTGAGTTTTGAAACAAAATATTAAAAAGAAAAATACAAATTAAATTGTAAAATACATTTATATAAATATATATATCAAATTTCAACTTAAAATTTTATTCAATCTAAATCTAGAAAATTTCACTGCTTCCCATATATATAATCAAAATTAAACTTTGATAATTGAACAAATGCATGTGAAATGTATTCTCATATATATAATTCAAATTAAAATCTTTACCTTTTATCACTTGGTAATTTGGACAAATTAAATACAATCTTAAAACAAAAGTGGTAATCCTTAGGTGGGTTGCACAATCCAATGCCATTCTGGACTTTACAATAAAGATTTATGTTTTTGTTTTGATTGTATTGTTAACTATGCTAGAAAGTGTACTACTCAATTTATGGTTTGTGAAATTTTTTATTTAGCAAATACACACACACGAGCATAGATCCATCATAACTAGGGTTCTACCAAGCATCAGGAGGGATTAAATCTCTTGAAGTGCAAACATTTTCTCAAATGTAGCACTCTAAAAAGGGTTTGCATGTCAAAAGATTGCATTCCTTTGGACACTTGGTAGAGTCATAGTTAATATAGATCATAATTTTAATCTAATTTGTTGATTTAAATAAATTATCATAATTTTAAAAACATTTTAGATTCACATGTGATGTGAGGGCCTTTGATTCTTATGATTGGTTGGCAACTAGATTTTGATTTCTCGTTGTGCTATGTATTGGTATGTGCTCCCTCTTGTGACTTACAATGGCTTAGGTGTGATGATTCTCTTGGAAATTTTATATAACTCTTAATTGAACAATACAACAATTAACATCCCATGCATAACTTGAATGACAAGTTGTTTTATGCCAAATCCAAAACATTAACCTGGATGACAAGTTGGTCTATGCCCACAACATTATCTTCTCATGTGTGTCGATGGTTCCACTCGAGAGTTTCACTCTAGAACATGTGAATTCATACCTAGAGTATTCATAGTAGAAGCACTAATTATGCATTGAGATTACTACACCTACTTTAATAATGAATGGACCTTGATGAATTTTATGCCTTACTTAATTTGATCACCTAGTTACAATTTGGATTGATTCTTTTGTAACAATGAATGTTACGAAATACTTATATTTATAGTCACATTTATAGTTTGAGGGTTATGTTAATGTCCCTTGATTATGCACTTATGTTAGACATAGGACATGAGATTCTTAAAATATGTTATGTAATGATTTAACTTTTTATGTGTATGCTTGTCATGTCCCCTCCCATCATCTCGCTGAGGAGAGGACGAAACCGTTTCGTTGTTGCCATCATAACCGGGCATCTATCCCCGTGAACATCAATACAAATGCATTGAAAGGAAAAATACATATGCATATGCATAATGCAATAATATACAGCGGAAGAAAAACATTCATGCATTCAATATGTTCATAATAATTCATAAAACCAATACTTTGCAGGATTAATACAAGAGAGTGCTTGTCTTGAAAATGAGTTGTCTCGCAACTAGCTATGTCGTTGCAACGTTCCGCCCAACCATAGGCCAGTTGTGCTCATCAATCTCTGAGCACAACTGCCACCCCCTAGCTGGGCATGATTTCCACAAGGAAAAAGGGAACTACAGGCTCACACATAGCCAAAAACACACCAAGGTTCAGCCAAGTCAATCCACAGTTGGGTTTATCAAGCTGTTAAGGCAGTGGAAAGGATGAATTGCTAAGCTAGTGAGCTCAACCACTAAGCTATGGACACCTGCACAAGATATATCTAGCTTGGACTCCATAATACCTTCACACCCAACACAAGGAAGTATTCCCTTCACTTCTACACAGTCCCTCGTGTCATACCTTCCCTTCCAGTGCTTTTCAAGGTGTTCATAGAACAATAGCCAACCCCCTCTTGATCCTTAGTGAGGTTCTTCTCTTCACTAGGTTTATCAAGCCAATTCTGGTCCTCTTCCACTCCTAACCAGTTTAGACCAAAACAAGGATGCACATAACAACAAACACAGGTGTTGGGCATGAAGGAAAACGTTTTGGCAACCAAAACGAAATTGTAGAAAGGGAAATCACCCCTGGGATAGAAATTCAATTTCATAAATGTTCCTGGGCATTACGGGAGCAAAAACAACCTCTCCAAACCCCCTAATCGTTAATCTCCCTTCCCAACCACTGAGCAATACAAAAACGAGCTCTCAGCCATGGAGAAATGAGGAAAATTGTAGAAAACATGAGGGAAAATGTCCCAGCTAGCTGCAGGTGCGTGAGGAAGAGAAAAACATGGGTGAAGAATTGAATGGGAATGAATTTCTGGGTGTTAACTTTCCCCATAAGAAAAAATTTGTTTTTCCAAAAATGATGGCTTGCCCCAATACGAACTTCACTCAGCATACCTCTCCATTGCCAATGCATTAACTACCTCAACCAACTTCTGGAAGAATTAAATTATTAGGTGCATAAGACAAAATGGGTATTTGAGAGTTTATGGGTTCTCTCATTAACATTTGGCTTAACAATATTGGCTCAAGGGTTTGAATTATTTCCCTCCCTATTCCTTGTGAAATCACGCCCCCGTCTCTTGTTGCATTGCATAGCTAGTTGTAGGTATTTTATTAAAGCGCATATTTACATGATGTCTCAATTTATATTGTTCCTGGCTAGCACGAGAACATCGGCATCAATTTTTAATTGTCGATACATAAAACGCTAAATCGATGGCGAGGCCTTGGCCTTGAGCTCCTCGTCGTGATTTAATAACGATATTTACAACATATACAATTTTAATGCAATTGGGGTCAAAATCAGGATATTATAATGCTATACATGAAGCATCAATAAACTTAAAAAACATTTCATAAAATAAAAATAAAAATAAAAACATAAATTCATTTAATTCAAATATTTTAAGTCATTGTAATTTAAAAATCATCTTGGATAAGTTTTTTTTATCTATGAGTCCATATTGACACATATGAGGGGGCCATGGGGTGGAGGGATCTTGCTTCTTTTGATTGGATGGCAACTTAGTTTTCACTTCTTTGTTGTGATATGCACTCCTTCTTACAACTTAAAATGGATTGGGTGTGATTACGCTCTTGCCACTCTGACACGATTAGAGATTTATTAGTACAACACTTGACATTCTGCACGTAGCATGGATGAAAATTTATTCTACGCCAACTCCTCAACATCACCTTCTAACGTTAGTAGATGGCTCCACCCCAAGAGTTTCATCTAGAAGTTCAAAAACTATCATGTGAGTTCATACAAGGAGTATTTAGTTTTTCAATATGTATTTTGAGTATATCTGAATCTAAGGCTAGGATAAGACCATTTTACTCCACTGGCCTTAGGAAAGAACATATCAAATATTTGAAAATCACTAAACAAATGATTGTTGGATTTTCATTGACTCCAGAACCAACCAACCCCCTGATTAGTACAAGGGGCTCCTTTGCATAGATTGGTGCACATATGATCCATGGAAACAAAATTGGATGAGTCATTGGTTCATAGTTTTTTATAAACCTTCTTGAAACAATAGGGAGGTTCCATTATATTTTCTTCGAAAACTATATGTTGAATTCATGTTTGGTCTCTACGTGAACTATTTTGACATTGGTCAGTTTAAGGGGGTTGGTCTTGGCTCTACCTAAGATTGACCAACAGTTAGGAATAATCCAATGAGAAGGCCACCTACTCCTAGGCATACACCTAACAACCCCCCCCCCCAACAAACACCTTAATTATTAGATTGCTTGGATGACACTAGCACTGCCATATCACGTCTTACAGTGTACTACAGCACAGTGCGTTCGTTGTGTCATCTCTAGACATGAGCCACTAGAGGAGTATGGAAGACCCTCAATTGTAGGTCGTTTGGCCCCACTGAGTGTGCACTGAGCATGGATCTTCCATGATAGGCATCCAATAAAAGGATTCTTCACATAGCTTAGCATTACCACATTGATTCGCTCACTATAGGCATACTTTCCATGGCCCAATGGAGGATCCTACTACGTTAGTATAATTTGTAAATGATGGTAAATCATTGAGTATACATATTTAATTGTACCATTGACAAGTATTAGATAAATATAACTTAAAGTACTTCTATCTAAATTGTGATTTTTGGCATGTACAAGTGTTCTGAGATGACATGCCTCCATCAAGGTGGGATGACATTAGTTCTCTCAACCTTGATGCAACTATGGAAACAATATAAGACATTGTGGCACTTCATACATAGGTATTTAAATGACTTTATGATTGTAGGATTTAGAAATTTGTTTGTTTAGAAATTTCAAAGTTATTTATGAGAAATCAATTGTGATGTTGTTGTCTTTCCATAGGTGTTTGTTGAAAGGATTGAACAGGGGCCTCCACAAGGGGTAATCATATCACCCCTCACCCAAGTAACATTTTTTACATTAATGATATATTTGATGTGAATATTTTACGGGTACCTTGTACAATAGAAACATGAATTTTTGAAGGGGATATACAATATAATGGAATGCTCTCCAGAACAATCTTCGCTAAGATGTATCTCCCCCCTAGTGAGATCCATATGAAAGTCCATTTACTTATCCTTTTCTCCACTTTACCGAGTAACCAAATCTAGACATTTTTTCTATAACAATTAACGTGCTTCGAGTAATATCCAAGGTATTAGAAACCCCTATCAACACTTTCCTCAGTGAAAGGGAGGATGTTAAGTACCCGATGGAGGATTTCTTGATCAATATTATTCTACAAAAACATAGATTTGTGGGCACTAACTTCCATTCCTAAGGCTTCACTAAAAATTCTAATAGTGAGATAAACCATCCATTTTGCATAAGTACAATTACCAAACAAAAATACATCATCAATGAATAATAAGTGAGTGATATAATGATTGGGATATATTTTGACACCAGGATGTTTTTTCTCCCTCTTAATAAACTGAGTGAGTCTATTGATTCCTTCGATGACCAAAAGAAATAGAAGATGGGACAAGGGGAATCCGTGTCTCAACCCCCTAGATCCCTTAAAGAAAGAGGATGGGGAACCATTCACTAGGACAACAAAATTTGCAGAGGTAATACAATTCATAATCCAATCAAATGCTTCAATGGGAGCCCTATCTGAATGAGGACCATTCTTTGTGAAAATAGGTTTAATTCCATTTGCCATCATCTTTATAATGAGGTTTGAAAGATTTCTTACTCAGTTTTCAATTCAAACTTTTTCTTACTACTTGAAGTTATTTTGACATTTTTAAAATTCTTATTTAATATTTAGTTATTATTTAATATTTAATTATAAGTTACGCATCTCTCCCTTATTCGGCTGTACAATACACCTATTAGATGTAATGTAATATATTACAAGGTTATTTGATTGTATCCCATATACTTGTTTGATTGTATCCCACATACTTGGGAAGATCTCAACTGTGCCAGCACTAAGCAGCTTAGCGCTCCCTACCAATTTCATTTTTACACATGCTTATTCTCCATATGGTTTCATACCTTACATGCTCAGATCAGATAAATATTACTTTGGATGAATTAGTCTATTCACAAAATTGAGAAAATCAGTCACTGGTCAAATGAGAATCATCTGTATGAGCAGAATCCAGCATTTGTAATTCTTGGTCTGCAAGAACGTAAAGCGGTATATCCCACCGCTTTTTTCCCATGATCTCCTCCAAGCTTTTAGCCACATCCTTCATCGACGGCCTCATATGTGGACTTTTGTGTGTACAGTGAATTCCTATTTTTATAACTCTCTGGATTTCAGTATGAAATTCCGGAACGGTTTTCAAGCAGCTATCCATGAACTCAATGCAATTATTTTCTGACACTGACCTTGTGGCCCACTGCGAAATTGTAACACCCATCTCCATTAAAGTCGAGCCGGTTGGCTTTAACCCACTGATAAGCTCTAGCAGCAATATCCCATAACTGTATACATCGGCTTTTGAAGAAGTCTTCACACCTGGAAAAGCTCTCTCTGATTGCCAGAACACCCAATGTTAACATATATAACAACCTAGAAAGTATTGCAACCATATAAAACAAGTAAGATAATGGTGTATATGTCCAGCCAGTAGTAGTTTTTGGTCAAGACCTCTTAACTCTTATAAATGAAGAATAAGTAAAAATTACTTTTGATGAAATTTCTTATTCATGAGAATTTAACACTAACAGACTAGTAACAGTGAACAACTATCTAAAGAAGCCGAAGCTGTGTTACTGTGTTATTACAGGAAGGGACTCTACCTGATAAGAGTTCAAATAAGGTACCCATCGTTACTTTATGAATATCGAGTTGAAAGGGATTTAAGGATGTGATTGTTGTGTCTTTTGTTATATTAAAAGTTAATTTAATATAATTATCATTAAAATTGAAGCCAACCTAATAGTTGTAAAATCATTTAAGTTAACTTAATAGTTGTATTTAATAGTCAATTTAAAAATTAATATATCAGCAATTTCAATTCAAGTTAAAGTGGTGATTGGAGTTGAAGTTAAGGTAAAGTTGTATCATCATTGGAGTTAATCTAATAGTTGTATATTGTACTTATCATATGTTAACTAATATATTTCTTTATTTTTTTGAAATTGTTAATTATGAATTCTTAACCACAATCATAAAAGTAATATCCACAGTTGTCTCATTCTTAACTGTCTCATTCTTGTCTATAAATGAATAATCATAGATGATAGTCTACCCCAAAATTCTAAGATCACAGGTTCCAATAACGAGTGCACATTACCTAGACTCTAGATGCCAAATGTACTTAGACTAAGCTTTAAGCTATTAAAGTTGAAGTTAAACTAAGACTTGTAGAATCATTGAAGTTAAGGTAATAATTGTTTCTCATTGTTAAGTTAATAGTTATCCAATATAACCATGATTAGAGTTGAAGTTAAGCTAATAGTTTTAAAAGCATTGAAGTTAGGGTAATAGTTGTATGTAATAGTTAATTTAAAAGTTAATATATTGGCAATTACAATTCAATTAAAAATCATTATTGAGTTGAAGTTAAGCTAATAGTTGTATCACCAAAAGAGTTAAGCTCATAATTGTATCTATTAATCAAATAGTTGTATATAATAGTTAATTTAAAAATTAAAGTAAAGTCATGATTAGAGTTAACATTAATGTAATAATTTTGTAATCAATAAAGTTAAACTAGTAGTTATATATACTGATAGAATTTAATTTTTCCAACTATTTTCATAATATTGAACTTTTTTCCAAAGTTTTAACACAATAATCTTAAAACTTGAACCTAGTTAAAATCCAGAAATGCAAACACTAATGAAGTTTGCATAACTTCTTTAGATTGCCCACTTTATAACCATGTTTGAGTGGTTCATGAACAGAAGCGGCTGCTACACTACTGAATTAAATAAAGAAATTGTTGATTATTTGAACTTAAACCCTAACATGTAGATAGACATGATATAAATCAAGGAAGAAAAAAAACTGTATAGAGAGTAGAAAATTCTTATTTGTTTTTGTACCCGGAGCTGTGTAACCAACAGTAAATGCAAACGG
>LPNX010432507.1:728408-841278 GCA_001517045.1 Pseudotsuga menziesii | reverse complement strand
TGCTAAAAAATGTAATACTCAATTTATGGTTTGTGAAATTCTTTATTTAGAGGCATACACACACGAGCATAGATCCATCATAATTAGGGTTCTACCAAGCATCAAGAGGACTTTATTCCTTTGGGCACTTGGTAGAGTCATAGTTAATATAGATCATAATTTTAATCTAATTTGTTGATTTAATCTAAATTATCATAGTTTTAAGAACATTTTAGATTTACATGTGATGTGAGGGCCTTTGATTCTTATGATTGGTTGGCAACTCGATTTTGATTTCCCGTTGTGCTATGTACTGGTATGTACTCTCTCTTGTGACTTACAATGGCTTAGGTGTAATGATACTCTTGGCAATTTATTATAACTCTTAATTGAACAATACAACAATTAACATCCCACACATAGCTTGAATGACAAGTTGTTCTATGCCAAGTCCAAAACATTCACCTGAATGACAAGTTAGTCTATGCCCACAACATTATCTTATCATGTGTGTCGATGGTTCCACTCTAAACAGGGATAATTTTAGGGGCGAATTTTAGCCCAGTGGGCTATTTTTCAATGTTTTTCTCCCAAAAAAGATTCGTCATTTTGCATTTTTTGAAGCCCTATTTCGCCCAATTTTGATGGGGTAAAAATTTTTCACCCTAAAAATTGCCAAATTATTATATAAATGATATAAAATCCTTGGAAATTAAAATATTTTTGAAAAATATCGCCAATCATTTTATAGTTGGCGTTTTAAGAATTGGTAATATTCGCCAACAGTTATACACTTTTAAATAAGTATGGTTCTTTAAAATCATCCCTGACTCTAAAACGTGTTAATTCATACAAGTCCAAAACATTAACCTTCATGACAAGTTGGTCTATGCCCACCACATAATCTTCTCATGTGTGTCGATGTTTCCACTCAAGAATTTCACTCTAGAACATGTTAATTCATACCTAGAGTATTTATTTTTTTAAATATGTATTTTGGTATAATGGTAAATAACAACCCCTCATCACAACAGAAGCACTAATTATACATTGAGTTTACTACACCTAGTTTAAGAATGAATGGACCTTGATGAATTTTACGCCTTACTTGATTTGATCACCTAGTTACTATTTGGATTGCTTCTTTTGTAACAACGAATGTTACGAAATACTTGTATTTTATAGTCGCGTTTATAGATTGAGGGTTATGTTAATGTCCCTTGATTATGCACTTAGTTTAAACGTAGGACATGAGATTCTTACAATATGTTATGTAATGATTAAACTTTTTATGTGTATGCTTGTTACGTCTCCTCTTGTCGTCTCGTCGAGGAGAGGACAAAATTGTTGTATTGCTTTCATCATAACCGGGTATTTAGTCCTATGAACATAAACACAAATGCATTGAAAGTAAAAATACATATGCATATGCATAATGCAATAATATACAGCGGAAGCAAAACATTCATGCATTCAATATGTTTATAATAATTCATAAAACCAATACTTTGCAAGATTAATACAAGAGAGCACTTATCTTGAAAATGAGTTGTCTCGCAACTACCTATGCCACTGCAACATACCACCCAACCATAGGCTAGTTGTGCTCATCAATCTCTCAGCACCACTGCCACCCCCAAGCCAGGCATGATTTCCACAAGGAAAAAAGAAACTACAGGCTCACACATCTCCAAAAACACACAAAGGTTCAGCCAAGCCAATCCACAGTTGGGTTTATCAGGCTGCTAAGGCAGTGGAAAGGATGAATTACTAAGCTAGTGAGCTCAACCACGAAGCTATGGACACATGCACAAGATCTATCTAGCTTGGCCTCCACAATACCTACACACCCAACACAAGGAAGTGTTCCCTTCACTGCTACACAGTCCCTCATGCCATACCTTCCATTCCAGTGCTCTTCAGGGTGTGCATGGAAGAATAGCTAGACCCTCTTGACCCTTTGTGAGGTTCCTCTCTTCACTAGGTTTATCAAGCCAATTCTGGTCCTCTTCCACTCCTAACCAGTTCAGAGCAAAACAAGGATGCACATAACAACAAACACAGGTGTTGGGCATGAAGGATAATGTTTTGGCAACCAAAATGAAATTGTAAAAGGGGAAATCAACCATGGGAGAGAAATTCGATTTCAGAAACGTTCCTGGGCATTACGAGAGAAAAAACGACCTCTTCAAACCCCCAAATCATGAATCTCCCTTCCCTACCACTAAACAATACAAAAACGGATTCCCAGCCATAGAGAAATGAGGAATATTGTAGAAAACGTCCCAGCTAGCTCCAGCTATGTGAGGAAGATAAAAACGTGGGTGAAGAATGGAATGGGCACCAATTTTTGGGTGTTAACTTGCCCCATATACGAAATTGACTGCGATACCTTTCCACTCCCAATGCATTAACTACCTCAACCAACTTCTGGAAGAATTAAATGTTTGGGTGCATAAGACAAAATGGGTAGTTGAGAGTTTATGGGTTCTCTCATTAACATTTGGCTTAACACTATTGACTCGAGGGTTTGAATTATTTCCCTCCCTATTCCTTGTGAAATCATTCTCCCATCTCTTGTTGCATTGCATAGCTAGTAGTGGGTATTTTATTAAATTGCATATTTACATGATGTCTCAATTTATATTGTGCCTAGCTAGCACGGGAACTATTGGCATTGATTTTGAATTTTCGATACATAAAACGCTAAATCGATGGCGGGGCCTTGGCCTTGAGCTCCTCACCATGATTTGATAACGATATTTACATCATCATAAAACAAATATATATATATATAAGTTAAAATAATAAATATTTAAATTATATTTATTTAAAAACTTTAAATGTAATGAATAGATGCAAACTTAAAAAAACTAATAATAAGATTATCTCTATTTTATGTAGATTAATAATGATATTAATCTATGTTTTATGTAAATTAATAATGAGATTAACAAATGTATTGTTATTATTAATATTTCTATGTATAATGATATATTATATTGAAGCTAAGCTAAACCTTTTCAAACTTAAAATGAGATTAACAAATATATTGTTAATATCTTCATATATAATGATAGATATTTTATTGAAGTAAGCTAAACCCTTAGACATCTTATTGCCTTTGCAAATGCAGCAAAAAGGACGCCCTTGTGTCAAGCTCATCGACACCAAGACCAACTTTTGGTGTATATGATATTTTCATGTGTAGCAATTATGTTTTATTATTTACAACTTGGTACAAAAAATATTATCTTTGAAATAGTTGATATGAAAAGATTAATTTTGATGGGAATTTTATTGCGTTCAGCTCTACAAAAACGGTGGATTTTCCCTTCCCTATCATGTCAGTGGCAATTGAGTATTAGTACGAGGTGTCTGTGACTAATGTTGAGCCAATCCTGCACCAAATTCGGTAGTGAGGTTGTCATCATTACAATGAAGTGGGCTCAGATTGTTCAGAATACCATTGGAAATCTTGAAAAATTCTTAGAATCATTGATACCACTTATGGAAATTGCATAATGTGAGTATCACATAGGTTTTGAGTGTTGAATCTATTTACACATTCAAAAACACAATTTAAACGCTTCAAAATTTAAATTTTAACCAAAAAAATAATGTTGTATTTCGACCACGGGGACTTCACTTAGTGAACATCTCACATAGCACGTGTGATCGTGGGATATTAAAGAATACCCTTAATTTCCAGAGATATTGACCCAAACTCTTTTTGTTGAAACCCCCTCCCAATACTTAAAAACCCCCTCCCCCCCCCTTTTTATACCTCAATCCTTATAAACCACCCTACCCACCCCCACCTTAAACCCCTCATCCCCCCAATACCTGCAATATATTCGTTCAATTTTTAATAATTTTAAAACCCACAATATGAACTAACGTGATAGGATATTGGTCAACAGGTGAAGCCCCCGTGATTTTGACAAAAAAAACTGCTCCTTTTTTCTGTAAGTAAGGAGTCGTTCAATATATTATCAACAAAAGAGATTTACAATTTGAATTCTTCAGACTGGGCCAAAACCGAAACCTTTACCAATCCCTTCCCACATAAAACTAGAAAAAAAAGTCACCCTAAAAGCCCTTATAATAACATTCTCCAGAGGACTGAGATGCATAAAGTTTCTGAAAAAAACTGACAAGAACACTTATCTTAATGATTACACAAAACCTTCTGATTTTATCGCAGGGTGGACCTGCAAACGACTGAAATCCAAATTACCGTCCCAATTGAAAATGTGTGTAAGTCAATGCTCCTGCCCAGAATACCCCATATTTCTCGTTCTGGCCGGTTCAAAGCAAGACATAAAGCTGGTCCGAAATTCCGCCCTAGCGAGGTCCTTCTTCTGCGGGTTTCGGAGTCGCCACACGAAGCGGAACTAGCGAAACCAGCAACTGCTCCTTTAACTTATACCTATCTCATTAAATTTTGTAACGATGAGTTTATATTGCTTATTGTGTATGATGTGAACACGATATAGTTTCACTTTAATTTAGACAACCAAAACATGTAGGGAAATCATCACAAGAAACGTTAAGCATGTTTATGTATGGAGCAGCCAAAGGAAGAGGCACTCCTTCATTTTTTGTCCCTTTCGCACTTAAAATTGCAACCTTCAATCCCTACACTCCCCCTACCAACTAAAAATACCAATGTTAATTTCCAAAAAAAAATTATAGTCAAACTTGATCACTACCTTGCCTTTTAATATTTTAGTCACATGTGTATACTTTCTAGTATGACAAATTAATGTACATTTCATTTTAATTGTCATTCTTTACATGGGTTTCTATTTATTGCTTATTGGTACTTGCAATAAAGTTTTTCTTTCAATTTCATCAACTCCTATGACTACATAAATTAGTTAGACTTACTTTCAACACATAAATTTATATTATATATATACATACAACTTTTTCTCATTTTACAATATATTTAAGTTTTCTTCAATATTTCATTACGTTTTGTTCGATATTTCATTTCCTCGTTTTGGGTATGCTAGTTTAATTGAAAGTCTCGGTCATTAGTAAATAAATCCAAAAGTCCAAGTCAATGGTTTTCCTTGTTTGAATGTTATATTTTTTTTTAATTGAGAGACTAGATGATTAGTACCTGGCGAGACTAAATAAATCCAAAAGGCCAAGTCAATGGTTATCCATAAAAAAAAACCATTGAATAAAGAGCCCTGATCCTTCGTCACCGCCAAATTAAATTCATTTTCAAGGGGAATATTTAAATTAAAATAATTTAAAGTTGGGGATTTGCCACAAATTAAGTCTTCTTTAAGTCTCCATCTCTAGAGGGTGATAATTAAGTCTTCTTTATTTTCCCGTTTTTCTTTCTTTATTATACATGTCGCACTGGCCGATATATTGTTTTCGCTTAGCTTTGACCAGGAATTAATCTTGTGTTGACCATAAATTTTGTCGGTTAATACCATTTAACTTGACTTTATTAGCTGAACGAATTAAGGCGTTACTGCCCCTTGGGAACTGTTTGATTCTATTTTTATTTCAAGATGCCAAGACCTATGTTGAACCAAGTGCGAGTAGCTTACTAATTCATAAATAGTTACAAGACAAATTAATGCATTAGTTAATTCAATGTGAAATTAGTTATTTGTTTGTGTTTTATTTAAAGCTGTTATACAATCTAAGTGACTGGTATGTATGTGAGCTCTGAAACAAAATATTAAAAAGAAAAATACAAATAAAATTGTAAAACACATTTATATAAATATATATATTAAATTTCAACTTAAAATTCCATTCTATCTAAATCTAGAAAATTTCACCTATTCCCATATATAATCAAAATTAAACTTTGATAATTGAACAAATGCATGTGAAATGTATTCTCATATATATAATTCAAATTAAACTCTATACCTTTTATCACTTGGTAATTTGGACAAATAAATACAATCTTAAAACAAAAGTGGTAATCCTTAGGTGGATTGCACAATCCAATGCCATTCTGAACTTTACATTAAAGATTTATGTTTTTGTTTTGATTGTATTGTTAACTATGCTAGAAAGTGTACTATTCAATTTATGGTTTGTGAAATTTTTTATTTAGCACATACACACACAGGAGCATAAATCCATCATAACTAGGGTTCTACCAAGCATCAAGAGGGATCAAATATCTTGAAGTGCAAACATTTTCTCAAATGTAGCACTCTAAAAAGGGTTTGCATGTCAAAAGATTTAATTCCTCTAGGCACTTGGTAGAGTCATAGTTAATATAGATCATAATTTTAATCTAATTTGTTGATTTAAATAAATTATCATAGTTTTAAGAACATTTTAGATTCACATGTGATGTGAGGGCCTTTGATTCTTATGATTGGTTGGCAACTCGATTTTGATTTCTCGTTGTGCTATGTACTGGTATGTGCTCCCTCTTGTGACTTACAATGGCTTAGGTGTAATGATACTCTTGGCAATTTATTATAACTCTTAATTGAACAATACAACAATTAACATCCCATGCATAACTTGAATGACAAGTTGTTCTATGCCAAGTCCAAAACATTAACCTGGATGACAAGTTGGTCTATGCCCACAACATTATCTTCTCATGTGTGTGGATGGTTCCACTCCAGAGTTTCACTCTAGAACATGTTAATTCATACCTAGAGTATTCATAGTAGAAGCACTAATTATGCATTGAGATTACTACACCTAGTTTAAGAATGAATGGACCTTGATGAATCTTATGCCTTACTTAATTTGATCACCTAGTTACAATTTGGATTGATTCTTTTGTAACAATGAATGTTACGAAATACTTATATTTTATGGTCACATTTATAGTTTGAGGGTTATGTTAATGTCCCTTGATTATGCACTTATGTTAGACATAGGACATGAGATTCTTAAAATATGTTATGTAATGATTTAACTTTTTATGGGTATGCTTGTCACGTCCCCTCCCATCATCTCGCCGAGGAGAGGAAGAGACTGCTACGTTGTTGCCATCATAACCGGGCATTTATCCCCTTGAACATCAATACAAATGCATTGAAAGTAAAAATACATATGCATATGCATAATGCAATAATATACAACGGAAGCAAAACATTCATGCATTCAATATGTTCATAATAATTCATCAAGCCAATACTTTGCAGGATTAATACAAGAGAGCGCTTATCTTGAAAATGAGTTGTCTCACAACTAGCTATGTCGTTGCAACATTCCGCCCAACCATAGGCCAGTTGTGCTCATCAATCTCTGAGCACAACTGCCACCCCCAAGCTGGGCATGATTTCCACAAGGAAAAGGGAACTACAGGCTCACACATAGCCAAAAACACACCAAGGTTCAGCCAAGTCAATCCACATTTGGGTTTATCAAGTTGTTAAGGCAGTGGAAAGGATGAATTGCTAAGCTAGTGGGCTCAACTACTGAGCTATGGACACCTACACAAGATATATCTAGCTTGGCCCCCACAATACCTACACACCCATCACAAGGAAGTATTCCCTTCACTTCTACACAGTCCCTCGTGTCATACCTTCCCTTCCAGTGCTCTTCAAGGTGTTCATAGAAGAATAGCCACCCCCTCTTGATCCTTAGTGAGGTTCTTCTCTTCACTAGGTCTATCAAGCCAATTCCGGTCCTCTTCCACTCCTAACCAGTTTAGACCAAAACAAGGATGCACATAACAACAAACATAGGTGTTGGGCATGAAGGAAAACGTTTTGGCAACCAAAACGAAATTGTAGAAAGGGAAATCACCCCTGGGAGAGAAATTCAATTTTAGAAATGTTCCTGGGCATTACGGGAGCAAAAATAACCTCTCCAAACCCCCTAATCATTAATCTCCCTTCCCAACCACTGAGCAATACAAAAACAAGTTCTCAGCCATGGAGAAATGAGGAAAATTGCAGAAAACATGAGGGAAAAAGCCCCAGCTAGCTCCAGGTGCGTGAGGAAGAGAAAAACATGGGTGAAGAATGGAATGGGCATGAATTTTTGGGTGTTAACTTTCCCCATAAGAAAAAAATCATTTTTTCCAAAAATGATGGCTTGCCCCAATACGAAATTGACTTAGCATACCTCTCCATTGCCAATGCATTAACTACCTCAACCAACTTCTGGAAGAATTAAATTATCATGTGCATACGACAAAATGGGTATTTGAGAGTTTATGGGTTCTCTCATTAACATTTGGCTTATCACTATTGGCTCAAGGGTTTGAATTATTTCCCTCCCTATTCCTTGTGAAATCATGCCCCCATATCTTGTTGCATTGCATAGCTAGTTGTAGGTATTTTATTAAATCGCATATTTACATGATGTCTCCATTTATATTGTT
Source organism: Pseudotsuga menziesii (assembly GCA_001517045.1). Lineage (NCBI taxonomy): Eukaryota > Viridiplantae > Streptophyta > Pinopsida > Pinales > Pinaceae > Pseudotsuga > Pseudotsuga menziesii. Next base: position 832,955 of record LPNX010432507.1, on the reverse strand, counting down.
CCTGGCTAGCACGAGAACATCGCCATCAATTTTTAATTGTCGATACATAAAACACTAAATCGATGGCGGGGCCTTGTCCTTAAGCTCCTCGTCGTGATTTAATAATGATATTTACAACATATACAATTTTATTGCAATTGGGGTCAAAATCAGGATATTACAATGCTATACATGTAGCATCAATAAACTTAAAAAACATTTCATAAAATAAAAATAAAAACCATAAATTCATTTAATTCAAATATTTTAAGTCATCGTAATTTAAAAATCATCTTCGATAAGTTTTTTATCTATGAGTCCATATTGACACATATGAGGGGGGCATGGGGCAAAGGGATCTTGCTTCTTTTGATTGGATGGCAACTTAGTTTTCACTTCTTTGTTGTGATATGCACTCCTTCTTACAACTTAAAATGGATTGGGTGTGATTACGCTCTTGCCACTCTGAGACGATTAGAGATTTATTAGTACAACACTTGGCATTCCACATGTAGCATGGATGAAAAGTTATTCTACGCCAACTCCTCAACATCACCTTCTAATGTTAGTAGATGGCTCCACCCCAAGAGTTTCATCTAGAAGTTCAAAAAATATCATGTGAGTTCATACACGGAGTATTTAATTTTTCAATATGTATTTTGAGTATATCTGAATATAAGGCTAGGATAAGACCGTTCTACTCCACTGGCCTTAGGAAAGAACATATCAAATATTTGAAAATCACTAAACAAATGATTGTTGGATTTTCATTGACTCCAGAACCAACCACCCCCCTAATTCGCACAAGGGGCTCCTTTGCATGGATTGGTGCACATATGATCCATGGAAACAAAATTGGATGAGTCATTGGTTCATAGTTTTTTATAAACCTTCTTGAAAAAATAGGGAGGTTCCATTATATTTTCTTCGAAAACTATATGTTGAGTTCATGTTTGCTCTGTACGTGAACTATTTTGACATTGGTGAGTTTAAGGGGGTTGGTCTTAGCTCTAGACCTAAGATCGACCAACGGTTAGGAATAATCCAATGAGAAGGCCACCTTCTCCTATGCATACACCTAACAACCCCCCCCCAACAAACACCTTAATTATTATATTGCTTGGATGACACTAGCACTGCCATATCACGTCTTACAGTGTACTACAGCACAGTGCATTCGTGGTGTCATCTCTATACATGAACCACTAGAGGAGTATGGAAGACCCTCAAGTGCAGGTCGTTTTCCCCACTGAGCATGGATCTTCCATGATAGGCATCCAATAAAAGGATTCTTCACATAGCTTAGCACTACCACATTGATTCACTCACTATAGGCATACTTTCCATGGCCCAATGGAGGATCCTACTACGTTAGTATAATTTGTAAATGATGGTAAATCATTGAGTATATATATTTAATTGTACCATTGACAAGTATTAGATAAATATATAACTTAAAGTACTTATATCTAAATTGTGATTTTTGGCATGTACAAGTGTTCTGAGATGACATGCCTCCATCAAGGTGGGATGACATTAGTTCTCTCAACCTTGATGCAACTATGGAAACAATATAAGACATTGTGGCACTTCATACATAGGTATTTAAATGACTTTATGATTGTAGGATTTAGAAATTTGTTTGTTTACAAATTTCAAAGTTATAAATATTAGAAATCAATTGTGATGTTGTTGTCTTTCCATAGGTGTTTGTTGAAAGGATTGAACAGGGGCCTCCACATGGGGTAATCATATCACCCCTCACCCAAGTAACATTTTTTACATTAATGATATATTTGATGTGAATATTTTACGGGTACCGTGTACGATAGAAACATGAATTTTTGAAGGGGATATACAATATAATGGAATTCTCTCCAGAACAATCTTCGCCAAGATGTATCTCCCCCCTAGTGAGATCCATATGAAAGTCCATTTACTTATCCTTTTCTCCACTTTTCTGAGTAACCAAATCTAGACATTTTTTCTATAACAATTAACGCGCGTCGAGTAATATCCAAGGTATTTGAAACCCCTATCAACACTTTCCTCATTGAAAGGGAGGATATTAAGTACCCGATGGAGGATTTCTTGATCAATATTATTCTACAAAAACATAGATTTATGGGCACTAACTTCCATTCCTAAGGCTTCACTAAAAATTCTAATAATGAGATAAACCATCCATTTTGCATAAGTACAATTACCAAACAAAAATACATCATCAATGAATAATAAGTGAGTGATATAATGATTGGGATATATTTTGACATCAGGATGTTTTTTCTCCATCTTAATAAACTGAGTGAGTCTATTGATTCCTTCGATAACCAAAAGAAATAGAAGATGGGACAAGGGGAATCCCTCTCTCAACCCCCTAGATCCCTTAAAGAAAGAGGATGGGAACCATTCACGAGGACAACAAAATTTGTAGAGGTAATACAATCCATAATCCAATCAAATGCTTCAATGGGAGCCATATCTGAATGAGGACCATTCTCAAAAAGTTTCAGTCAAACTTGTTATAAGCTTTGACTAAGTCCATTTTTAAAATAAGAATATGTAAACCTTTGGTCTTAATAAAATGTAGGGTTTCTTGTATAACCTATTACATCTAAAAAATTGTTTATTGAATAATCCAAATTATGCTTTTGACATGTTCTTTGTGAAAATAGGTTTAATTCCATTTGCCATCAATGAGGTTTGAAAGATTTCTTATTAAATTCAGTTTTTAATTCAAACTTGTTCTTACTACAAAGTTATTTTGACATTTTTAAAATTCTTATTTAATATTTAATTATATCCAAATTTATTTTACATACTATTGTTATTATTCAATTTTTTTTAGTTTTTTATTAAAATTTTAATCAAATTCAATTTAATAAAAAAAAACAAATTCATTTTTAAGGTTTTTTACAAAAATTAAACCTATAAACCTATAAAGTAAACAAGAAACATTTGACTTTTTTTAGTTTTTTATTAAAAATTTTATCAAATTCAATTTAATAAAAAAAAACAAATTCATTTTTAAAGTTTTTTACAAGAATTAAACCTATAAACCTATAAAATAAACCAGAAACATTTGACTATTAATATTTTGTTTAAATAAACTAGATTCATTTAGCAATTAATATTTTTTTAATGTTATGATAATTTAATTGCAAAATATTAATCTATCTTTATTTTTTCAAGATTTTATTATATTCATCTTAACACAATGTTTTCAATTAATAATTTTATTTATTTTTTCTTTTAATAAGGTTGCTTTAAATATTTTTGGCATATATTGTTTTAGCTGAAATTCATAATAAACTCTTAAAAATGAGACAAATAATGTTCCTTTAAATATTTTGGGCATATATTGTTCATGGTGGAATTCATAATAAACTCTTAAAAAATGACACAAGTAAGGTTGTATTTTTTTGCACCATTTACTCTTTGTGGTGATTTGCACCATATAAATGTATTTAATGTTGTTTTTTTGTACTTTTGGTGATGATGTTTAACAGCATAAAATACTAATCCATTTAAGATTTGTTTTAGTGATTTACACCATATCCTATATACACCATTTATAGAATTAGTATTAAAAAACAAAATTATTTATTAATCCTTTTGTAACACCAAATGTTAATTCCACTTACATATTCTCACATTTACATAATTTTTGTTTCAATTACATATCCTCACATTTACATATTTTTACAAATCCCTATTTATAAATCAAATTCTTCATAAATAATAATGCTAATATAAAACTAAACTGCCATTTTTCTTATAATGTGAATTTTTATAAATGAACATGATTTTAATATTTACACACTATCAAGATGCCCCAAATTTAGAATAGTATTTTTTGTATTGAGAAGACCAACACTAGGTGACATCTCCTAAATTGTGTGTCAAATGTGCAAATGGCTTGGCATTAGACTTTAAAATAATTATAATCAAACTAACAAGTTGGAAAATGTGATTTGATTGTTTGATTATAATACCCAACACTCAATGCGGTATATTGCAAGGTTGGCTTGGCATTTGATTTTGAAATAATAATAATCAAATTAACAAGTTGGAAAATGTGATTTGATTGTTTGATTATAATACCCAATACTCAAAGTGGTATATTGTGGTATATTGCAAGGTTGTTTGATTGTATCCCATTTAAAATCATTATAATCAAATTAACAAGTTGTAAAATTTTATAGATGTGTAATTCTAAATAATTTAAATTAAATTAAGTTGATAATTTGTTTTAAATAATATTTTATTATTTTTATAAAAAACTTCTGTAGATAAGTATCTAATGAGTTACACATTTCTCTTCTACTGAGCTGTAAAATACACCTATTCGATATAATAATACCCAACACTCAATTTGTTATATTACAGGGTTGTTTGATTGTATCCCATATACTTGGGAAGATCTCAACTGTGCCAGCACTAAGCAGCTTAGCGCTCCCTACCAATTTCAATTTTACACATGCTTACTCTCCATATGGTTTCATACCTTACATGGTCACATCAGATAAATATTACATTGGATGAATTAGCCTATTCACAAGATTGAGAAAATCAGTCACTGGTCAAATGAGAATCATCAGTCTGAGCAGAATCCGGCATTTGTAATTCTTGGTCTGCAAGAACGTAAAGCGGTATATCCCACCGCCTTTTTCCCATGATCTCCTCCAAGCTTTTAGCCACATCCTTCATCGACGGCCTCATCTGTGGACTTTTGTGTGTACAGTGAATTCCTATTTTTATAACTCTCTGGATTTCAGTATGAAATTCCGGAACGGTTTTCAAGCAGCTATCCATGAACTCAATGCAATTATTTTCTGACACTGACCTTGTGGCCCACTGCGAAATTGTAACACCCATCTCCATTAAAGTCGAGCTGGTTGGCTTTAACCCACTGATAAGCTCTAGCAGCAATATCCCATAACTGTATACATCGGCTTTTGAAGAAGTCTTCACACCCAGAAAAGCTCTCTCTGATTGCCAGAACACCCAATGTTAACATATATAACAACCTAGAAAGTATTGCAACCATATAAAACAAGATAATGGTGTATATGTCCAGCCAGTAGTAGTTTTTGGTCAAGACCTCTTACCTCTTATAAATGAAGAATAAGTAAAAATTACTTTTGATGAAATTTCTTATTCATGACAATTTAACACTATCAGACTAGTAACAGTGAACAACTATCTAAAGAAGCTGAAGTTGAGTTACTGTGTTATTACAGGAAGGGATTCTACCTGATAAGAGTTGAAATAAGGTACCCATCGTTACTTTATGAATATCGAATTGAAAGGGATTTAAGGATGTGATTGTCGTGTGTTTTTGTTATATCGATACAGTGATTGGCTTGACTTAATTGAGTTTTATTAAATAGTGTTTGTTTTTATTCAAATTTCTTTAGATTTTATTTATATAAAAGTATTATACCTAAAAATTTGATAAAAGATCATTATTATTAACAATTATATTAATAAGATTAATATGTTCTGAATAAGGAGACAAAACATGTACATATATTTAAATTATTAATAATTAATTAATATAATTACCATTAAAATTGAAGCCAACCTAATAGTTGTAAAATCATTTAACTTAACTTAATAGTTGTATTTAATAATCAATTTAAAAGTTAATATATCAGCAATTTCAATTCAAGTTAAAGTAGCGATTGGAGTTGAAGTTAAACTAAGATTGTATCATCATTGGAGTTAATCTAATGGTTGTATATTATACTTATCATATGTTAACTAATATATTTCTTTATTTTTTTGAAATTGTTAATTATGAATTCTTAACCACAACCATAAAAGCAATATCTAGACTTGTCTCATTCTTGTCTATAAATGAATAATCATAGATGATAGTCCACCTCAAAATTCTAAAATATAAACTCATACCATTGTAATTAGCGAGGTTCTAATGAGGAGTGCACATTACCTAGAGTCTAGATGCCAAATGTACTTAGACTAAGTCTTAAGGGATTAGAGTTGAAGTTAAACTAAGATTTGTAAAATCATTGAAGTTAAGCTAATACTTGTTTCTCACAGTTAAGTTAATAGTTATCCAATATAACCATGATTAGAGTTGAAGCTAAGTTAATAGTTGTATCATCAATTGAGTTAAGCTCATAGTTGTATCTATTAATAAAATAGTTGTATGTAATACTTAATTTAAAAATTCAAGTAAAGTCATGATTGCAGTTAACATTAATGTAATAATTTTGTAATCAATAAAATAAACTACTAGTTATATATAATAATAGAATATAATTGTATACAATAATCCTATACTTAAAATTACGTTTTAATTTTTCCAACTATTTTCATAATGTTTGAACATTTTTTCAAAGTTCTAACACAATAATCTCAATAATCTTAAAACTTGAACCTAGTGAAAATCCAGAAATGCAAACACTAATGAAGTTTACATAACTTCTTTAGATTGCCCTCTTTATAACCATGTTTTAGTGGTTCATGAACAGAAGCGGCTGCTACACTACTGAATTAAATAAAGAAATTGTTGATTATTTGAACTTAAACCCTAACATGTAGATAGACATGATATAAATGAAGGAAAAAAAACTGTATAGAGAGTAGAAAATCCTTATTTGTTTTTGTACCCGGAGCTGTGTAACCAACAGTAAACGCGAACGGAGGCACCAACGAGCTGATCTGGGTGCGCTGATTATTGCTTATAAGTTGGGCCAAACCGAAGTCAGCAATATGGGGTTCCAAATGCTCGTCCAAAAGTATGTTGGCCGCCTTCACATCGCAGTGAACGATTGCATTCCTCAAGCCATGATGGAGGTACTCCAACCCAGAAGCCACACCCATCGCTATCTTCAGTCTTTGTCTCCAATCCAATCGGCAATCATATGGACCGTGCAGTCGAATGTGCAAGCTCAGATTGGCCATGAATTTAGAGACGAGTATCATCTCACGGCCGTTGTGGAAATACCCCAAAATTCTTAACAGATTTCTATGGCGAAGCTGACCTAAAATATGCAACTCTGATAAGAAATGATTCTGGGCGAATGGAGAGGATTTCATCCGTTTGATGGCAACAACTTTCCCGTTGGATAGGATTCCTCTGTAAACCATTCCGAAACGGCCTCTCCCGATTATTTTTTGTTGGCTGAAATTGGCAGTCGCTGCAACCAGGTCCTCTTCGGTTACCTTCAGGAAGGGGCGGGATATTCTTTGAACACGAGCTTCCAGGGCTTTGAAAGTAGATGCTGTGCTGACTCTGTTAGATCTTAAAAAGACAAATGCAAAGAACAAAATGGCCAGAGACGCCATCCATATCACCGTGGCAATCCAAGGAAAAATGTGGAGAATGTAGCGACGGGCGTAGAGGGTCCATGATACGATAACGCCTAGTATCACTGTTAACAAGTAACAGGCTATCAGAAGCTGCCTTTTGTTTTCATCGTAATATGCTCTCAGGGATATAAGCCCCATGGTTATCTGCTCATCTCAGATCTGCACTGCAATCTTTGACTCCATTATTGCTTGGTCCCTTTATCTGATATGACTCAGAACGAATCCAGACCAAAGAGAATGTAACAGCTCCATTCTTGTTTGGTCCCTTGATCTCATATATGCCTTGGGCCAATCTGTCATCAAAAAATGTTTCTGCAATGTATATTAACTCTATACTATATGCTCCTTATACTCTATATTATGTTGAGTGAATTTATTAGTTACATATACTCCTTGTACTCTGTATTATTGTGACCGCATTCAACTTGTATGTATTAGTGACGTTTGCAATGACCGTTGTTTATGAACAACAACCATATTAATATGATTAATATTTGATACTGTTGAAAATGTTTCAATTAATAAGATTATTAATATTTATACTTTTAAAATGTTCTAATTTTAAAAAAAAAATGTGTCAATTGTATTTAATAATTTAATTAATATAAAAATAATTTAATTTATGGTTATTAAGTTTATAGTTATATAATTATTGGAGTTAAGTTAATAGTTGTATTTAATAGTTAATTAAAAGTTAATATATTGATACTTAATATAATAAGTCTGACTTATCTTGTCTCTTAGATAGAATTTCATTGTCACATGGGGTGCACATTAAATGGGGTGCACATTAAGTAACTCATTGATCTCTGTACACGGCTTCCGGTGCAATGAAGGTAGACTTCTCAAGCTAAGAGAAGAGATGGAGTTCATCTAAATTTAATTTAAAATTTGTATATCACTATTGGAATAAGCTAATAGTTATAGAATCACTGAAGTTAAAGGTAATAGTTGTATCTAATAGTTAATCTAATATTTATGCAATATAACAGTGATTAGTGTTAAAGTTAAGATAATAATTGTAAAATCATTGGACTTAAGCTAATAGTTAATTTAAAAGTTAATACATCTACAAATGCAACTCAAGTAAAAGTCATGATTGCAGTTAAAGTTAAACTAATAGTTGTATCATCAATGGATTTAAGCTAATAGTTGTATTTAAGCTGAATTTTAATTTTTCCAACTATCATAAAACTGTACTCATAAAATGTTAACTAAGCTATTTTGTTTATCTGAACAGTACACTTGTTTTATTCTCGTTAGTAAATGAAAAAGCATAGATGGTACTCCACCTTAAAATTCTAAAGCATAGATGGTACTCCATCCTAAAATTCTAAAATATAGATAGTAGTCCACCCTAAAATTCCTAAAATTCTAAAGCATAGACAATAATCCACCTAAAATTCTAAACATATCAGTTGTTAAATTTTGATAATCTGGTTAACTATGCTTTATGCTGGTTGGAGTAGTAAATTTACTTCATACTCATTGAAAGGCCTAATTCTTATTAGATGGGAAAAATCTGCAATCTGATAACTTTAGGTGACAACTTGCAGATTTATGTTTTATATTAATTCTCTTATCAATGAATTTGATAAAGTTAGCTTTAATTATGAAATTGCACTATCATAGCATTGAGGACATGCTTAGGGTTTAGGGTGAAAGCTACCTACAACTAGCATATATGTTAAATTATATTAATTTTCACGTGCATGAAATTGACAAAGTTAGATATGTGGTTGAAATTGCACTATCATAACGTTTTAGGTATGTAGATGAAATTGCAGTGTCATAGAGTTCATGACACTGAAGATTATAACGTTTTTTGTTATGAAATTTAGTGTGCACTATCATAACGTTTTTGTTATGAAATTTAGTGAGCAAAGATTTAGGTAGACCGACTTTTAGATGAACACTGAAGACTCTACCATTTAGGTAAATTAGTTTTTTTTAGTTCAATAACCAAGTTGCAGTAGTGTATCTAATGGTATTGTTTCAAGGATATGAATGTTATGTCTAATCTTAACTGTTAATTCAACCATTCAAAAATGAACTACCGATAATGAAAAACTGAAAAGGTTTATTCTTACTATTGTTAAAATTTTTATGAAAAACTGAAAAGGTTTATTCTTACTAATGTTAAATTTCCTTATGAATGTGGATATGGAAAGACTCAGTCATGGCGAATCTAAATAAATCCAAAATTCAAAGTCAATGGTTTTCCTTGTTCTCAATGTTTATTTTTGTTTAATTGAGAGACTCCATCCATAAATCCCAAAGGCCAAGTCAATAAATCCCAAAGGCCAAGTCAATAGTTATTCATAAGAAAAATCATCCATAAATCCCAAAGGCCAAGTCAATAGTTTTTTTTTTTAAATGTGGTTCACCATTTGTTAGAGGGCTACTCCACTGAAAATTCCAAGGTATGGTGAGCTCATCGATCACAACATTTATTACAAAGGGCTCCACAAAAGCAACATGTCACTTACAAGAGTAGAACGTAACATTCATTCCTCCCAACTAACCAAGCTACATCCATTTGACAAGGCCAAATCAATAATTATCCATAAGAAAAATCCCAAAGGCCAAGTCAATAGTTATCCATAAGAAAAACCATTGAATAAAGAGCCCTGATCCGTAGTCACCGCCAAATTATATTCATTTTCGAAGGGAATATTTAAATTAAAGTAATTTAAAGTTGGGGATTTGCCACAAATTAAATCTTTCCGAAGAAGACAGCGCACGTTCTCCATTTCCAGCGGGTGATAATTTGTAGTTTATTTCCCGTTTTTCTTTATTTATTATACCTGTCGCGCTGGCAGATATGTTGTTTTCGCTTAGCTTTGACCAGGGATTGATCTTATGTTGACCATAAATTTTGTTGGTTAATACCATTTAACTTTGACTTTATTAGTTGAACGAATGACTCTTACTTTTATTTCAAGCTGTCAACGCCCAGGTTGAACTAAGTGCTAGTAGCTTAGTAACTTTAAATATTAAATAAATATTTTCATAAATAGTTATTGTATTGAAGATGTGCATTCTATAGCCTAGTAGAGAAGAGATGTATAACTCTTTCAGTGCTCATCCCAAAGTTGACAAGTGTCTTTTATAAAAAATAATAAAATATTATTAAAAATAAGTGGTCCACTAAATTTAAATTTAAATTATTTAGAATTTCATATATATAAAACAACATAAATTAGATAAACTAAAACTCTAAACATTGGATTACACATTTGCACTCTAAAAAAAGAGTTTGCACCTTGAGAGATTTGATCCCTCTCTGTGCTTGGTAAATCCCCTTTTAGATGGATCTATGTTAGTAAGATAATTAAATTTACTAGTGGATTAACTAATGCATTGTGAAATTGGATTTTTTTAAAGGTTTTATTTATCTACAAACCAAGTGAGTGGCATGTATATGAGCTTTAAAACAAGATATTAAAAAAGTGAAGATTTAATGTCATTGTGGACTTTGCAATGAAGATTTATGTTTTTGTTTTGATTGTATTGTTAACTATGCTAAAAAATGTAATACTCAATTTATGGTTTGTGAAATTCTTTATTTAGAGGCATACACACACGAGCATAGATCCATCATAATTAGGGTTCTACCAAGCATCAAGAGGATTTTATTCCTTTGGGCACTTGGTAGAGTCATAGTTAATATACATCATAATTTTAATCTAATTTGTTGATTTAATTTAAACCAGTGTAGATCCAAATCCTAGGCTCTATCAAGAGCCGAGAGGGATCAAATCCTATGAAGCACACTGCAACCATTTCTTCCCTGGCCCACCATGATGATTTTCTTTATTCCGGATCATGGGCCAAGACTGTGAAGGTCTAGAGAATATCAGATGTGAAATGTATTGAAACAATCTATGCTCACGACGACGCGGTCAACGCCGTTATAGTAGGCCCCGATGGATTGCTCTTCACCGGATTGGATGACTGCACGGTCAAGATCTGGAGAAAAAATCTTGGGTCGTCGCTGCATATGCTCCTCACAACCCTTCGCGGTGAAAGCGGCCCTGGCTGTGATAACGGGATGGGGCCCATAAAATCTCTTTCCCTGAACGCTAATGGATCTGCTCTATACGCAGGAACTTCCAACGGTCAAATAGTTTGCTGGGAGAAAGAGCGATACTCTTCCTCACAAATGTGCCAGATCGATATCCTTGGCGGCCCACAACATGCAATTCTATCTCTGGCAACAGGGGGTAATAATCTGTTATTCAGCGGATCCTCTGATGCAACGATTCGTACTTGGATCAGATCGGATTCCGGCTCGCATACCTGTATTTCGACAATGATGAGAGCCCATGGAGGCCCTGTGAAATGCATCGTTTCCACCCTTGACGATGAAAATGATGGTATGCTTTTTACTGGAGGCCTTGATGGAGCAGTCAAGTTGTGGCGCGTTAGAGTAAAGCAGAGATGAAGGCCTTTAACAACAATAGACAGCGGATATAATAATTGATTTTTGTATTTTTCATTTCTATAGTGACGGCGAATTTGGGCATAGTATGAATGTTGCTGTATCAAAGAACACGGATCTTACTTTTCCAGCGGGCTCTATCCAGGTTGATAACGCCAAGCTCTAAATTATTTGCTTCATTACTTTTCCCGGGGCTCTATCGAGGTTGATAACACCAAGCTCTAAATCATTTTTCTGGCCGACATTTGTTTTGTTTTATAATTAAAAAAATTATTATTTTATTAATAAAAGTAACGTTACGTAATGTTACAAGCGTTACGTAACGTTACAAGATCTCCCCCATACTGGGTTGTAGAGAGCCTCTCGGCTCAATTATCATAGTTTTAAAAACATTTTAGATTCACATGTGATGTGAGGGTCTTTGATTCTTATGATTGGTTGGCAACTCGATTTTGATTTCCCATTGTGCTATGTACTGGTATGTACTCCCTCTTGTGACTTACAATGGCTTAGGTGTGATGATACTCTTGTGACTTACAATGTGACTTACAGTGGCTTAGGTGTAATGATACTCTTGGCAATTTATTACAACTCTTAATTGAACAATACAACAATTAACATCCCACACATAACTTGAATGACAAGTTGTTCTATGCCAACTCCAAAACATTCACCTAAATGACAAGTTGGTCTATGCCCACAACATTATCTTATCATGTGTGTCGATGGTTCCACTCTCAAACGTGTTAATTCATACAAGTCCAAAACATTAATTTTAATGACAAGTTGGTCTATGCCCACAACATAATCTTCTCATGTGTGTCGATGTTTCCGCTCAAGAATTTCACTCTAGAACATGTTAATTCATACCTAGACTATTTATTTTTTTAAATATGTATTTTGATATAATGGTAAATAACAACCCCTCATCACAACAAAAGCAATAATTATACATTGAGTTTACTACACCCAGTTTAAGAATGAATGGACCTTAATGAATTTTACGCCTTACTTGATTTGATCACCTAGTTTCTATTTGGATTGCTTCTTTTGTAACAACGAATGTTACGAAATACTTGTATTTTATAGTCACATTTATAGTTTGAGGGTTATGTTATTGTCCCTTGATTATGCACTTATGTTAGATAGTCACATTTATATTTTGAGGGTTATGTTAATGTCCCTTGATTATGCACTTATGTTAGACGTAGGACATGAGATTCTTAGAATATGTTGTGTAATGATTTAACTTTTTATGTGTATGCTTGTTATGTTCTCTTTCGTCATTTCGTCAAGGAGAGGACAAAATTGTTGTGTTGTTGCCATCATAATCGCGCATCTAGCCCCATGAACATAAACACAAATGCGTTGAAAGTAAAAATACATATGCATATGCATAATGCAATAACATACAGCGGAAGCAAAACATTCATGCATTCAATATGTTCATAATAGTTCATAAAACCAATACTTTGCAGGATTAAAACAAGAGAGCACTTATCTTGAAAATGAGTTGTCTCGCATCTAGCTATGTCACTGCAACGTACCACCCAACCATAGGCTAGTTGTGCTCATCAATCTCTCAGCACAACTGCGACCCCCGAGCTAGGCATGATTTCCACAAGGAAAAAGGAAACTACAGGCTCACACATCGCCAAAAACACACAAAGGTTCAGCCAAGCCAATCCACAGTTGGGTTTATCAGGCTGCTAAGGCAATGGAAAGGATGAATTGCTAAGCTAGTGAGCTCAACCACAGAGCTATAGACACCTGAACAAGATCTATCTAGCTTGGCCTCCATAATACCTACACACCCAACATAAGGAAGTATTTCCTTCACTGCTACACAGTCCCTCAGGCCATACCTTCCCTTCTAGTGCTCTTCAGGGTGTGCATAGAAGAATAGCTAAACCCTCTTGACCCTTTGTGAGGTTCCTCTCTTCACTAGGTTTATCAAGCCAATTATGGTCCTCTTCCACTCCTAACCAGGTCAGACCAAAACAAGGATCCACATAACAATAAACATAGGTGTTGGGCATGAAGGAAAATGTTTTGGCAACCAAAACGAAATTGTAGAAGGGGAAATCAACCATGGGAGAGAAATTTGATTTCAGAAACGTTCCTGGGCATTACGAGAGAAAAAACGACTTCTTCAAACCCCCAAATCATGAATCTCCCTTTCCAACCACTGAGCAATACAAAAACGGGTTCCCAGCCATAGAGAAATGAGGAAAATTGTAGAAAACATGAGGGAAAACATCCCAACTAGCTCCAGCTGCGTGAGGAAGAGAAAAACGTGGGTGAGGAATGGAATGGGCACCAATTTTTGGGTGTTAACTTGCCCATATACGAAATTGACTGTGATACCTTTCCATTCCTAATGCATTAACTACCTCAACCAACTTCTGGAAGAATTAAATGATTGGGTGCATAAGACAAAATGGGTAGTTGAGAGTTTATGGGTTCTCTCATTAACATTTGGCTTAACACTATTGGCTCGAGGGTTTGAATTATTTCCCTCCGTATTCCTTATGAAATCATGCCCCCATCTCTTGTTGCATTGCATAGCTAGTTTTGGATATTTTATTAAATTGCATATTTACATGATGTCTCAATTTATATTGTGCCTAGCTAGCACGAGAACTATCGGCATCGATTTTGAATTTCTGATACATAAAACGCTAAATCGATGGCGGGGCCTTGGCCTTGAGCTCCTCACCATGATTTAATAACGATATTTACATCATATACATTTTTAATGCAATTGGGGTCAAAATTGGGATATCACAATGCTATACATGTAGCATCAATAAACTTAAAAAACATTTCATAAAATAAAAATAAAAAAACATAAATTCATTTAATTCAAATATTTTAAGTCATTGTAATTTATAAATCATCTTGGATAAGTTTTGTTTATCTATAAGTCCATATTGCAACATATGATGGGGGCATGGGGCAGAGGGATCTTTCTTCTTTTGATTGGATGGAAACTTAGTTTTCACTTCTTTGTTGTGATATGCACTCCTTCTTACAACTTAAAATGGATCGAGTGTGATTACACTCTTGCCACTCTGACATGATTAGAGATTTATTAGTACAACACTTGACATTCTGCATGTACCATGGATGAAAATTTATTCTACGCCAACTCCACAACATCACCTTCTAACATTCATTAGAGGAAATTTCAACTCAAAATGGGCCTTTTAACTTTTATTCAAATTCCATGTCATCATGTGTTAGCCAATGAAATTGATTTAAATTTGAAATACCGTATAGGTCTTAAACACTTTTTTAATATAAATTTGAGGATAGGTATCATAAAAAAAATATTTTTTTTGTTTGTATTTTTGACATATCTCCCCGTGTTTTTACTCAAATTTCGATCGAGAGAGCTCGTTGGATGCGGAATTAAATTCCGCATCCAACGAGTACCCACTCGGCATACTTTTGACGGACTCCGCTACCCCAAAAACAAGAAATACCTGAAACCCCAAAAACAAGAAATACCTGAAAAAATGGAATGATGACATCATCATTACGTTTTTCAAGTATTTCTTGTTTTTGGGGTAGCGGAGTCCGTCAAAAGTATGCCGAGTGGGTACTCGTTGGATGCGGAATTTAATTATGCATCCAACGAGCTCTCCCGATCGAAATTTGAGTAAAAACACGGGGAGATATGTCAAAAATACAAACAAAAAAGTAGTTTTTTTCTTTTCTTCCTCCAAAATTAATAAATATTATTTTATTATTTTAACTATTATTTTATTAATTCATTTTAGGAGGCCCATTTTGAGTTGAAATTTCCTCTAATAGTAGATGGATCCACCCCAAGAGTTTCATTTAGAAGTTCAAAAAATATCATGTGAGTTCATACAAGGAGTATTTAATTTTTCAATATGTATTTCGAGTATATCTGAATATAAGGCTAGGATAAGACCGTTCTACTCGGCCACTGGCCTTAGGAAAGAACATATCAAATATTTGAAAATCAAAAAACAAATGATTGTTGGATTTTCATTGACTCCAGAACCAACCAACCCCCTGATTCGCACAAGAGGCTCCTTTGCATGGATTGGTGCACATATGATCCATGGAAACAAAATTGGATGAGTTATTGGTTCGTAGTTTTTTATAAACCTTCTTGCAACAATAGGGAGGTTCCATTATATTTTCTTTTAAAACTATATGTTGAGTTCATGCTTGGTCTCTACATGAACTATTTTGACATTGGTGAGTTTAAGGGGGTTAGTCTTGGTTCTACCTAAGATCGACCAACAGTTAGGCATAATCCAATGAGAAGGCCACCTACTCCTAGGAATAAACCTAACAACCCCCCCCAACAAACACCTTAATTATTAGATTACTTGGATGACACTAGCACTGACATATCACGTCTTACAGTGTACTATAGGACAATTCATTCGTGGTGTCATCTCTAGACATGAGCCACTAAATGAGTATGGAAGACCCTTAAGTGCAGGTCGTTTGGCCCCACTGAGCATGGATCTTCCATGACAAGCATCCAGTCAAAGTATTCTTCACATAGCTTAGCATTACCACATGGATTCACTCACTCTAGGCATACTTTCCATGGCCCAATGGAGGATCCTACTACGTTAGTATAATTTGTAAATGATGGTAAATCATTGAGTATATATTTAATTTTACAATTGACGAGTATTAGATAAATATAACTTAAAGTACTTCTATCTAAATTGTGATTTTTGGCATGTACAAGTGTTCTAAGATGACATGCATCCATTAAGTTGGGATGACATTAGTTCTCTCAACCTTGATGCAACTATGGCAACAATATAATACATTGTGGCACTTCATACATAGGTATTTAAATGACTTTATGATTGTAGGATTTAGAAATTTGTTTTTTTACAAATGTCAAAGTTATTTATGAAAAAACAATTGTGATGTTGTTGTCTTTCCATAGGTATTTATTGAAAGGATTGAACAGGGGCCTCCACATGGGGTAATCATATCACCTCTCACCCAAGTAACATTTTTTACATTAATTATAAATTTGATGTGAATTTAATTGTATTAGTATGATTAATTTACATGTTTTTGTACTAATCAAACGTATTACATATGTTTATGTAGGTTCCATAATTCACCATTCCATCTCCATAGCCACCCATTTCTTCACATCGTCCACCGAGTCCACTATTTCCATGATGAACATGCCAAGTCTAGAGATTGATCACCCAACTGCCCTAGTGATTGGCATACCCATTACCCCCTAGGGTGATTCTATCCACTATAAAACTAGTGGGGGTATATCGCCATTGAAACCCATCCCTTCTTGATAGTTCTGCACATATCCAACCTTCACCAATCCACCATCACAGTACCTTCCCATTGCACCCACCATTGCATCTACTAGTCGCTCATCTATTGTAGCTACATATACAATGGTTGCATCTACTATGTGTACACCAACTTTCACTCCATCCCCTGCACCTACATCCTCTCCATCCATTGCACCTACATCACCCCCTCCCATGTACCTACATCACTCCCCTCCTCCAACATTCCTCGAAGCATGTTGTCTAACTGAGTGCTCCACTTCCTAGCCATGAAGGTTAATCTCTTGCAGTGCCTTAGATATTCACATTGAGATTTATCAGTTGATTAAAATATTATAAAGCATTATTGAAATTGATAAAATAACGCATTTTGATTTTTTGAATTAATCGGTTTGTACTTGTTGGAGGGAGACATTTTTTAGAGGCTTGGATCGATGAGATGGGAAACCCCATCATGGTATACTTTCTACTCTCAGGTGAGTATTTAACATTGATACTAATTTTATTTTTTAGTGTATTAACTGATAGAATAGTTGGGAAAAACTAGCCTGTTTTTGTTGCCCTTTTAGAGCCTATAGGGGCATGCTACACCCAAAACCAAGAAGTCTCAAGCTTCCTCCAACTCAAAGAGGGGGAAGACTTATTTTGTACACAATCCTAGTGGTGTCGAGGGTGGCTAGGGTGATTGAGACACTCACCATGTGTTGATGTTTAGGGAAATTTTGGGCATACGTATCCATGGTGCTTGGCTTGATGGGTCATGGTGGTTTGACCTATGGAGGATGATGATGGTTTACGCATTGGTGTATGTGAGGCCCTTAGATGTAGTCTTTATTGGTTATGGTGGTTGCTCAAGTGGTATAAGGCTTGGATTCTTGCATATCTACTTCCTAGCTCTAAGAGGCCCTGGTATAGTCCTTGTTGATCATGGTACTTGATCAAGTGGCATAGGACTTTCAACGGCACATGCCTACCTAGCTCTAGTATTCCTTGTCATAATAGAGTGGATTTTAATTTCCCATTCTTAGGGATTATCTACCTCTATTGGAATGGTCAAGTCTACTCTAGTGTGGGTGCACACACACTAGATCTCTTTTGACATGGATGGACGTGCATGGGATACGAAGACCAATTTTCTAGATATTGTTAGTACATTAAAAAATAAGTTGAGGCTATGTGCAAATAAATAAAGAAATATAAATAAGATAAAGAAATAAATACCATGGGCTAATACCATGGTTTTATGAAACAATATGAAAGGCGATAATAAAAATAATGAATTAAACATTAAGATGAAAAATAAAAAGAAATGAAATACCATGGTTTTAGGAAACAATGGGAGAGGCAATAATAAAATAAGATATAATAATTAATTAATTAAGCATCTAAATAAAGAGTGAAAGGACATTTTGTTTACATTTGAAAAGCCACGATAAGACCTATTTAAATTTTCCATGCATGGTATTCTATTTATCATTCATGTATGATATTCTATTTATCATTTTTTATCAATCATTCATCGTATTTAAAGTGTAAAATATGGTTGAATATTTCAATGTATAATTATTTTATGAAGAATCTGCTCTATAAAATTCACAAGGGGAATAAATATATCTGAAAGTGGAAAACCCAACACCATGTACATTAGCCATGATGTGGGATTTTGGGCTCAATATGTCAATTTGTACCTAGGACACAAGCTATCGTTATTCCATTTTTGGGCATGAAGTGCCATTATATATATATTGGGAACAATGTTCCATTTTGTACTAAAGTGTATAGTTGGGCCTATTTTCAATAAAAACACATGACTTTCATCTTGTGTATATGACAATGTGTTTATCAATTTTTACATTCATGATGTGGATTTGACATGGTATACTATGAATTCTACATTACTCATGGTGAATGTAATGATTTCTACTTAGTTTGATTTAATTTATATACTGATATCTACTAATGGAAATGATTGGTTGGGATGATTATAAAAGGCATAAAGATAAGTGGGGACACATGTTTGCTTGGAAAAGTACCCATATGTGTTTAAAGAGTCAAATATTTCAAGTAATCTATTGGAATTCCTTTACATTAATTCCTATGTAGGATCAACATCAATCTAACTCTAAGAAAACATTGCTCAATGGTTTTATATGTTGCAAATCATTAATAAAGAATGACAGAGAAAGGGATATATTTAGTGTTCTTTAGACAAGTGACATATTAGGCTGAGTCTATTGGATGCTTGATTTTTCTAATATCAAATCAAGATAGTTAAAATAAAATGTGCATCAATTATAGAGGGTTGAATATGATCAAATTGAAGAATCGACGTTCAATGCAATACATTTATGACCTTCTTCATCGTTGGAAGGATGCCAAAAGTTTTACCAAGTTGTATTTGAAATCAAGATAATAGCAAGTCCCCATAGACCCTCTTTGTAAGATTATAGCTCTTCCCCATGGACCTTAAATCATTATCAAAAACATTTGGTGGCAATGCATTTGAGTTAGACATAGTACCTTTTTTTTGTATTTGCATCCAATTTTTAATGTGGATTCACTACTCTCATACAACTCCCCTTTGTCAGGAAAATATACTTAGAAATTAGAACAACCAACAAAAGTTGCTATAAATTTTAATGTATCAATAGAGAGGGATAAGATCCAAGACAATCAAACTGAGTTTGCATGCTTCTAGGGAATTCCACTCTTTAGAGTTATCAAGGTGAGACAATACCTCACACTATCCAATTTTTTATTATCTTATAACGACTTCAAGGAATTTTTTTATGTATGTTCTTAATCACACCATACATAAGGAGAAAACATAATGGACACTATTATTTACCAAGGTTGGGGTATTGGTTTAATTTCTATACAAAGTGCATTATTATGTGCATTGTTCAAGGTTTTTTATGGGGACTACATACTTGGCATATATCACTTAATAGGGCACACATGCAACCAAGGATGGAATAAGGGTTTCATCCCTAGCATGGTCACCAATCTAGTGTCAGTATTTTGTCACCTATATTTACCAAAAGGTACTCTACTTGAGGGTTATGTCAATCAAGTACCTAATAAAAATAGAAATAAACTCTAAGATTCAATAAGTAAGTAATTCCCTATTATACCTTATGTAAAATAAATAAATTCAAACACACTTCATTTAATAAACAATAATACAAAATAATATGAACTTTTATTTAGTTAAAAAGAAGAAACAAAAGATGTGACAAGCACCTTAATAGTAGTTCTTGATCAAAGGTGGGATACATAACTACCTCAAAGGAGAATTTTTTGTTTCCCCATATGCCCCATTCCAAGCTTTAGATGGTGAAATATGTATCATTTATGACACAAATAAGATGAAAAATGGATTCTTTACTCTTGTGCAAATTGAACCCAAGAGATAGATCAATTACACTCACAAAATTGCTAATCAAACATGCAAAATTCACACAAAAGAAGACTGAAATGGGAGTATAACTTAATCCTGTATTGAATAAGTTTACATTAGCCAACCATATGAAGTAATAGGTTTCTAAAATATATAATTACATGAGAGATTCGAAATCACTAGGTTGCTATTCGAATTGGTCAAAAAGCAGGCTTACTAAATCAAGTCAAATCCGCCATAGGTGCAAAAAGGACTTTCCAAATCCATGAAGATCCTCATGAATTGTCTAAATCAAGTGGGAAAGCTAATAAGTGGTGGAAAGACAACTCATTCATAATTTTGTTTGGAGAAAAGGAAGGAGGATGATGTGGTCAAAAAACAAGGCAAGTTCCCCTAGACTAGCTTTTCCTTTATGCCTTAAAACTAATGTAAAGCAAGGCAGCTTTCAAAAAAACCAGATATGTGCTTTAAGGAACCAGGAATAAAGAAGACATACTTAATATGTTTCCAAGATGATTCCAAAGCGCTCCATGACCCAATTTAGCAAGTATTGACTTCTAGGAACATGTAGAAGTCAACTAGCATAGAGAGGGAATCTAGGAATCTAGGAATAAGACAAAAATGATTTAATTAATGTCAAATATGGGTAACTATGGGTTGATTATTCTAACACCCCCCCTTAATCCTGACTTTATGAGTAAATATCAAAAAATATAGGGCCTAGAAACAAGGCTTAGTCACCCTTTTACATACTACATGTCCATACAACCAAGGGAAGAGGCAAAAACCCAATGGGAAAATCCTCCCTTAAACATGGACAGGAAACAAAACTTTGGAAATCTTGTTATCAATCATTCTTCACCACATGATCAGCAATCCGCAGCAATGATTTGAGATTACTGAAGGTCTTCTCACAAAATACTTTGGTAAAGATATCTACTACTTGTTCTGAAGATGCGCAGTAGAGTAGAGCAATGGTACCATCATGCACAAGCTCCATGATATAGTGCATATGGATCTCAATGTGCTTGTTTCTTTGTCTTTGAACTAGATCAATGGAGATTCGAATGGTGCTTTGATTGTCACAATAGATGACTGTTGAAAACTCTGATTCGAAACCACATTCTCCAAGTATTCCCTGCAATCATAAACATTGAGTAGATGCATTTACAACTCCTCTATACTCTACCTCTATAGATGAGAGTGATATGGCACTCTGATTCTTACTTGACCAACTGATTGGTCCTTCTACAAGAATGAACACATATCCTTAGGTAGACTTTCGATCTGTGTTTTCACCTACCCAATCACTGTCAGTAAATCCAACTAGCTCTAAGTCAGATTTTGCTTTGTAGAAAATCCCATGAGTCATTGTTCCCTGAACAAAGTTTAGGATCCTCTTGGCTGCCCTCCAATGGAGCTCATGAGGCTGATCCATGTATCTTGAAGCCACACTAACTGCATAAGATAATTCAGGTCGAGTATGTGGAAGATAAATCAAACACCCAATCAACTGCTTATACAGTGTATTATTTACCATAGGAGAAGAACCTGCTTCTTCAAGCTTAACTCATGAAAGGAATGGAGTCTTGCTTGGCTTGCAATCTTTCATGCTAAACTTGGTGAGAAAATATGAAGCATAATTTGACTGATGAACATTGATTCCATGTTGGGATTGAGCAATTTCAAGACCCAAGAATTGGCTCAACAATCCCAAATATGTCATAGAAAATGCATGGTTCATTGCATCCTTCAAAGAGGAAATATCTTTCTTTGAACTTCCTATGATCAGTAGGTCATCCACATAGAGAACAATAATCATTAAATAACCATGAATCAGCTTCAAATGGACATTAGGATCAGACTTCATCGAACTCAATGACAGCAGAAAGCCATCAATCTTGGCATACCAAGCCCTGGGGGCTTGCTTGAGCCCATACAATGATTTATTTAACCTGCACACTAAAGATGGATTAGATACAAAACCTTATGGTTGCTGCATATAAATCTCTTCATTCATATCTCCATTCAGAAAGGAACACTTTACATCCATGTGATGTACCTCCCATTGCTTCCGAGTTGTAATGGCTAGAGCGGAGTCCATCTTTGCCACTGGTACAAAGGTCTCATTGTAATCAATACCATGTACTTGAGAGTATCCCTTGGCTAGAAATATTGCCTTATATTTCAAAGGTGAGCCATCAGCATCAAACTTAGTTTTAAAGACACACTTACACTTCACTAGCTTTCTCCCTGTGGGGAGATCAACTAGTTCCCATGTGTTGTTCTTCTGGAGCGAGCTAAATTCTTCTTTCATGGTTGTTTGCCATATTGGATCATGTGCTACATCTTCATATATATTTGGATCAGAATCTATCATAAATTAACACTTCTCATCAAAGAGTGGATCTTTCACACAAAGGGCACTATCAAATTGAGATCTAGTCCTCCTAGTGTCATTAGGATTTCCAGCAAGTTCCCCAGTTGCATGAATGGTCCTTGCTGTCCACTTTGGTCTTGTAGGTTTGTTAGGATATGCAATTAATTCAATCATTATCAGAAATATCAGAATCATCAAACTCATTAGTCTCTTCACTTACAATCAATGGTTGTGGTGGAGAAGAGGACTCTCTCAACTGCTACTAAAGTCTCTTCTTCGAACTGAACACTTATTTAAATGAAAGATTTGTTAGTGCTCAATTTTATCAGATTGTACCCTTTTGAATCTTCAGAATACCCAATAAATAGGCACTCTTGTATTTGGGGTTGCAAAGCCTTCCTCTTTTCAGTTGGAATTCTATCCCAAGCCTTTAAGCCAAAAATCCTGAAATGGGTCACATCTGGCTTGTGCCCACTCCAAGCTTCAAAAGGAGTCATACCATCAAGATTCTTATGTGGCACCCTATTCTGGATATAATATGCACAATTTATAGCCTTGGCCCAAAACTTTGGTGGAAAATTTTTAGCCTCCATCATGCAAGTTGCCATCTCCTTCAGTGATATGTTCTTTCTCTCAACAACACCATTTTGATGTGGTGTATAAGGAATAGAATGTTGCATCTGGATACCTACATCTTTGCAATACTAGATGAACTCAAACTTGACATACTCACCACCATTGTCAGATCTGAGGATCTTGAGTTTCTTCCCAGACTGGTTTTCAACCAAGGCTCTAAAGACTTTGAAAAGGTCAAAAACTTCATACTTATGCTTTAGGAAATAAACCCAACAATACCTGGAAAATTCATCTATGAAGGTGAGTTCATATTTGGCTTGAAAAATGGACATATGAGGTAATGGAGAAGAAATTTCACTGTGGATCAACTCAAGAGGTGCAGAGGTTCTCTCATTACGAGCTCTCTCATACTTGTGCTCTGGATGTTTTCCTAGGATACAACCTTGACATACTCCCTTAGAAAACTTGATATTTGGTAACCCTATGACCATGTCTTTGTCACTCAAATCAGAAATATACTTGTAGTTAATATGGCCAAATATTTCATGCTAAATCTTGCTTGATTCATTAGCATGAGTAAGAAGAGCAGAGGGGTTTGAGTAGGGTAGAAAATGCGAAAACTTGTATACCTTCAAAGTGTGATCAACAACACCTTTTTATATGACTTTACCATTCGAAATCTCAGTGATTTCAAATTCATTGGGGGAGAATATGAATTTATTTGGAGACTCAGTGTGAATCATATGATACACTGACAAGAGATTAGAGGCAAGACCTGGAACATACAACACATTATTGAAATTACCATGGTCAAGATCAATCCTACCCTTTCCCATAGTGTTAGTCAGAGAGTTATCTCCCAAAACTATTGTTGGACCTTTCGACATGTCAATAGAGGAAAACATCTCCCTTGTCTAAACCATATGTCTAGAAGCTCCATAATCAATGATGAAGTTAGGTGAGCTTGAGGTGCCATCAACCAAAGCATGTACTCCCTCCTTGTCTTCTGAATTTGATCCTCCTTCTCTCTTCTTTGACCAACCAGGAAGGGAGATGTTGTTATTCTCCAAATTTGGGTCAAAATGTCAATTTCATTTTTCATACAAGATCTTTAAACATGATATCCCTTACTGCAGTATGCGCAATTGCTCATTTCTCCTTTGTTCTTCTTCTGCTGGGAGTTCTTCTTGGATCCTGAGGACTCCTCTGGAGACTTTGCCTTGTCTCTCTTTTGCTCAAGTGGATTTTTATCTTTTTTCTTGCTTTTTGAATCCACCTTCTAATCTCCAGCAACCAAATCTTGGTCTTTCGAAGGTTTGATGGTGCCCATCATTACCAATTTATCTTGCTCCTGAGTGAGGGATTCCATGAACTCAACAAGCTTAGGCATATTCCAGGATAGATCTGTCAATTTAGTGGCATAGAAGGTCGAAACAAACATTGAATAGTCAGGACCAAGCTTTGATAGAATGGTAAAAACTATTTGCTCCTTGTTTTCAATCCCACATTGTTTTAACTGCAAAACAAGGGCCTTAAACTTGGTAAAATAGAGTTGCAATGATTCGAAGCTACTGGGACTCAAGAAGATCAATTCATTCTCAATTTTATGTCCTATCATCTCATCTGTCTTTCCAAAAATATCTTCAATATTCTCCCAGGACTCATTAGGAGATTTCAATGAATCAATATGAAAGAGGAGGTCTCTTGAAATACTCAGACACAAAAGACCATAGGCCTCATCCCTCCTGTTGTGCCATTTTATTTTCGCTATAGATGCATTGGGATCTGCATTATTAGCCATGGTAACCTTGTAGAGAACTTTTATCTCTCAAAAATATCTCCATCTCATCTTTCCATTCGAATAAATTGAATGGTGTCAAGATGATCCTTTGCGATTGGTCCATATCTCATCTCATATGCCCTTTAATCAGCAGAATGCGCTCCTAGTTAGTGATGTCGAACCTGCAATAACAATTTGGAAGGAGAGAAATCAATCTACAAAGGCTCTGATACCATGTGTAAATTTAACCCAAGAGATAGATCAATTACACTTACAAAATTGCTAATCAAACATGCAAAATTCACACAAAAGGAGACTGAAATTGGAGCATAACTTAATCCTGTATTGAATAAGTGTACATTATCCAAACATATGAAGTAATAGGCTGTTAAAATATATAATTACATGATATATTCAAAAGCACTAGGTTTCTATTCAAATTGGTCAAAAAGCAGGCTTACTAAATCAAGTCAAATCCCCCATAGGTGCAAAAAG
Organism: Pseudotsuga menziesii; assembly: GCA_001517045.1. Classification (NCBI taxonomy): domain Eukaryota; kingdom Viridiplantae; phylum Streptophyta; class Pinopsida; order Pinales; family Pinaceae; genus Pseudotsuga; species Pseudotsuga menziesii. Next base: position 807,233 of record LPNX010432507.1, on the reverse strand, counting down.
GACTTTCCAAATCCATGAAGATCCTCATGAATTAGATAAAGAAAGTGGGAAAGATAATAAGGGGTGGAAAGAAAACCCATTCATGCTTTTTTTTTTGTAGAAAAGGAAGGAGTATTATGTGGTCAGAAAACAAGGCAAGTTCCCCTAGACTAGATTTTCCTTTATGCCTTAAAACTGCTATAAAGCAAGGAAGCTTTCAGAAAAAAGAAGAACCAAGAATAAAGCAGACATGATAAATATATTTCCAGGATGATTCGAAAGATCTCCATGACCCAGTTTAGAAATTATTGACTTCTAGGGACATGTAGAAGTCAACTAGCATAGAGAGGGAATCTAGGTATCTAGGAATAAGACAAAATGATTTAATTAATTTCAAATATGGGTAACTATGGGTTGAATATTCTAACAACTCTCTAGAGGGTATTTGACAACGTAAGCTTTCAGTTTGATGAGTGTTATGGTGGGTGAAGCTAATGGCTTTATTTATAGGATAACATGCATCTCTCTCTTAGAGTTACCACCAATAAGAATAACCCCACACTATTAGTGAATTATTGTAATGAGGATAAGTATTGAATACCATATAAAAACATACTTTTAGGAACAACAAATAAATGTAGTCAATTTTAATTGACTTTATTGTTTTAGAGGTAGTGCAACATTAATGATTTGGTCAAAGCAATGTCCCTTTTTTGTGACCACAACCAATTTTTAAAGAGATTTTGTACACAATATGCACAAAAATTTGTGAAATTTCATTGTGTTGTCCTTAGCGATCAAAATTAGAGTTTGGATCGACATTTTATAGTAATGTTAAGGACATATGGTGATGACTATGATATAAATAAGGGATAAGGTTTCCAAATTTATGTATAATGAAAAATATTCTCATGACGAAGCAAGTTACAAAATTAGGTTGATAGAAAATAGTGCCCCCACCTAATTTAGTTGTTGGGTATTCCCTAACATAGCAATGTCAAAATATTTTTTAGGAATGGATCAAGCCTATTTCAAAATAGGATACTACACCTAATACCATAGTTATGGAGTCTATATCCATTTTTTTCATTTCCACTTCAGTAGGCTCTGTGTCCTATGACCAACCCTCAGTTTTATTAGACATTTCTATGAGCACCTCCTTATTTACTTTGACACATCACCAATGGTTTTTTTTTCATCAACATCTTCTATATCATCATCTATTTGTTGTTCCTTTTGTGATTCATACCTGACACTCTTATGGAGTTGAACTAGGTTTCATCCCTAACACTATTACATCTACGATGACTTCAATGGTGATACCTGATACCTTTGACTCTAATATCCCATTTGTTCACTCAAATGAAGAGATCCTAAAATCCATAACTACACTTTAGTATCCATAGGATGATATGCACCATTGTGCTTAATAGCACCCTTATAATGCATTCACCTAATTCATTCCTTTGATGAGTTTTATGTTGAAACAAAGGATTTCTGAACTTCCAAGATATATCTATTAATTTCAAAATAGAATTCCTACTCTCAATGTATTTTAAGGAAATTAATGTGGCTAATATTTCTCTCGCCAATAAGGTATGTATTAATTGATAAACATTATGCCACTGAAAATGCATTATTCTCATAGCCTACTATGCTACTAATTATGTTGTGTTTGACTAAAATATGGTATTTCCACAAAGTTAAAACCCCTTAAGAAACCACTTACACAACCATTCAACACATATCAACTATGATACTTTTTGTCTTCAATAAGAAAAATGTATAGATATATATCATCCTTGCTACTTTAAGTCATCCAAGGAAAGACATAATTTTGATATTCCACCCTTGCAAACATTAAAATATTGTTATTAGTCACACATGAGCAATACAACTATAAAGTAATCATTTAATAGTGAGTGAGAAAAACCCTAGTTCATAAGATCATTGAACAAGACAAGAACGAAACAATGGACCCATGAGAGAGATGCGACACTACTTAGAATTCATTTTCATGATTCCAATGGAGTTGACAGCTCATCGATATGAGTCACGGTCATAATTTTATGTCAGGTTGAAACTTTCCTCCTTAATCATTTCAAGGACACTTGGTGAATATGTCACTAGGGTATAAAAACCCCAATCGAGCATCAAAAATGAGTTTTGTAATCTCTTGCATGTGTGTTTGGGCATGTCTGACCGGGCCACACTACCCACTATCCCAAGGTTAAGGAGTTTCAATAGGGTGCCTCATCATGTTGAAATTCCATAGTCTCTTCTTGAGAAAAACCCTAGTTGTTGAGATCACTAAACAAGACAAGTATTGTGTGATGGACCCATGGGAGAGAGGTGCCCCAAGATGGAATGCATTTTCATGATTCTGACAAAGTTGGAAGTTTTTCGATTCAAGAAACTATCATCATTTTGTGGCAAGTTGTAACTCACATCCTTATCATTTCAAGGACACTTGGTGAATCTGTCTCTAGGGAATAAAAAACCAAACGAACATCACATTTGAGTTCTATAAGATCCTTCATGTTTTTTGGCATGTGTAACGTGGGAAAACTATCCATGATTGAGGTATTTCAATAGTTGACCTCATCATGCAAAAATTACACAATGTCTTATTAGGAAAACCCTGGTTTATGAGATCCCTTAACAAGATGAGAATCAAGCAATGGACCCATGGGAGAGTGGTTCCCCTAGTTGTAATTCATTTTCATGAGTCCAAGGAATTTGATGGTTCGTTGATCCAATCCATGGTCATTATTTTATGGTGAGTTGCAACTCACCTCCTTAAGCATTCCAAGAGCACTTGGTGAATATGTCACTAGGGAATAAAAACCCAAACAAGCATCAAATTTGAGTTATGTAATCTCCTACATATGTGTTTGACATTGGAAAACTACTCATGGTCCCAGGTTCAAGGAGTTTCAATATTTTACCTCATGATCATGCCAAAATTCCATAGTCTCTTACTAAGCAAAACCCTAGTTTCTAAGTTCCCTTAACAAGACTATCATCGGGAGATAAGAACCATTCAAGAGAGGTGAAACTAGATGGAAATCATTGTCATCAATCCAACGGAGTTGACAGTTCATTAATCTGAGCTAAAAGCATCATTTTATCATGGATTGCAACTCGCATCTTAAATCTTTTAAGGACACTCGGTGAATCTGTCACTAGGGCATCAAAACCCAAATTGCCATGGAAATTGACGTTTATAAGCTCCTACATGTGTGTGTGTGTGTGAATGTATATGGGAAAATTATTAATGGTCCCAAGATCAAGGAGTTTCAACACTGAACTCATCATGCCAAAATTGCATAATCGTTTAGGGAGTTGTTAGGAGATTTCAAGGATGGGATACCATAATTCATGCTTCAAAAAACCATTGTGTAAAAGTGAAATTTTGTTTTAGTTTGTTTATATGTTTTTTCAAATAAATGATGTTCTAGAATAAGTAGTATAACTACATTCAATCTCATATATGAGAATAGATTAGGAATCCCCCCAACTTGGTTCCATTGAAGTGTCAAGTACAAACATTGTTGAAGGAGTGTTATCTTTGGGACTTCATGGATATTAGATTTCAAAACATAGAAATCACATGAAATTGGTAGAGTAAATAGGAAGACAGCTAACACAAAGTTATCCATCCTTAAATTGGTGAATCATCACTTCATCCCTAGCGTCGTTGGGAAAACAATTGGTAAGAATATGATTAATTCCCTAGTCACTATATATCAAAGTGGTAATTTCAATCAAAATATGAATTTAAAAAATAAGCTTAAATCCACATGGATCAAAAAGATAGATATCATAGCTAGTTGATCTTAAGAACACTATCAAAATCCATGGTCATATTGTAGTAGTTCAAGAAGGGATTAATTAGAGTGAATCCATAGTACCCATAGCCTTAAATGTGTTTTCATCTTTTGCATGAACTCTTGTATGGGGTTTTATTCTCAATATAATATTCCAATATTTTTGAAGTTATTGTATGATTTCATTTAGGAGGATACAAGTGTAAAAACTACTAAGATTAAAGGAAGAAGAGTATAATATAAATAAGATGAATAAGGGTGGTAGAAAAGGAAGAATTATGAAGGATAACACACAATAGAATAAGAAGGACATGAGAAGCATCAAGTTCTTGAATTTCTAGAAATTTGGCCACTATGCTTCTCATTTTCCTGATAATAAGAAGTGTAAAAGGGAAAACAATAATTGCATAAGAAATTTGATGTATATGTAGAATCCTCTACTAATATTGTTGATGTAATTGTAACTTTGGAATGTATTCACTTGTATATCTTATGTATTGTACCCTGATGTTTATTACAGGAAGTGTTTGTAATGTAATTGAGTCATGCCATGCCCCGATGTTCTGATCGGGAGTTTCTATAATGTAAACAATTCATGTCAAGTCATTGTGGGTAACCCTCCTATTGTTCAAGGGTTAAAGTCCCCACAGTTGCAGGGCCCTAGGGTTATTAGACTATCCTAGTGAAGTCGGCCCTAATGAGTTATTGTCAAGTCGGGAATTAGTATAAATAGAGAGTGAGCCTCTCTATTTATCACACACTCACTCACACTCAGTTGTAGTGCATAGCTGAGGGAGAAGAAGTTGTTGGGGCTAGAAAGAAAGAGGCTACTACTGTCGGGAGATCATCTTACTGTTTTGGGGTTTTACTTTTGGTGTTGATTCTATCTCTGAGGAAGTTGTGGGGTTTTCTCCATTTATGGTTTCCCCAAGGAAAAACACTGTGTTCGTTGTCTCTTGTGTTTGATTGTTGTACTAGTTATTCTCTCAGTTAAATATCCTAATATAATGCTAGCTTAAATGTTAAAAATATAACATGGTATCAGAGCTAACCTAAGAAGAAGACACTGTGCAGCTGCGGGAACTAGGGCTTCCTACTTTTTGGATCTCTCTCCACAGTTTTTCAGCAAAAGAAGGTTGGGATCACTCTCCTCCCTAGGGCGCATCTTTCTATCAAAGAAGAATATGATTATGAGCATTTTCAGTTTTTGACCCAACACTACTACCGAAAATTACGGCTTTCCACAGAAGTGGAACTTTTGAGTGAGCCTAGGCCTGGATTGATCTCCTCCTCAAAATTGAAGTTTAGAGATCAAGATCAAACAATTTGGTTGTACAAAACTTCAAGAAATTCAAACCCTAATCTGCTCTTGAACCAGTACTGTAGAAATTCAACTCCAAATCCAGATCTGACATCTTGACTTGGTAAGATCTAAATCTTTTGTATTTCCATTTGAGGTTCTCAGTTAAGATGTCTCATCATACCAAGCTTGATGAAAATCTTGAGGGAGATAATAACTTCCGAGCCTGGAAGTATAGGATCTCCCTGGTTCTGGAAGAAAATGAGTTGGACTCCTACATCAATGAGGAGGTTCCAGTTCCAGAGGAAGATGAGGCTAAGGCCTTACATAAGAAGAAGTTGGTTATGGATAAGAGGATTATTGATGATTCAATCAAGGATCACCTCATACCACAGGTGTCCTCCCTCAAGACACCTAAAGCTATGTTTGATGCCCTAATCAAACTATTTGAAGGGAAGAACATAAACCGAAAGATGACTTTGAGGAACCAATTGAAGAATGTAAAGATACAGAATGAGGAGACCATACAGTCATACTTTACAAGGGTCTCCCAGATCAAAGAACAACTTGAAGCAGTAGATGAAGAAGTGGAGAATGCAGAAATGGTGATGACAACCTTGAATGGTCTCCCTAGATCATGGGATTCTTTCATCCAAGGAATCTGTGCTAGAAAGAAGCTAATCAAGTTCAGTAGATTGTGGGAAGAATGCTCACAAGAAGACGCTGGAATAGTAGCTCGAGAAGAAAATATGGGAAATCAAGATCAAGCTCTCATAGTACACTCCAAGAAAGGCAGAAGGCAAAATCATCATCACCAAAGTAAGCATTCTCATCAGAAAGATAATTTTGTGAAGAAGGATCCATCCAAACTCAGATGCTATACATGTGATGAAAGAGGACACTTTGCTATAAATTGTCCCATGAATAAGAATGGATTTAAGAAGAAGAAGAAATCCAAAAGAAGACATCATGCTCGCACTGCTAAGGATGATGATCCTCCCAGAAAGAGAGTAAAACAAGAAAGTGAAGACTCTTAAAGTGATGAAGAATATGTTTTGATCTCTGCTCTCACGGGAACTGTCACACATGGAAGCAAATATTGGCTTATTGACAGTGGGGCTTCCAAACACAAGACAGGATTCAAGGAATCCTTTGAGAAACTATCTAAACATAATTCACCCCATAAGGTGAAACTTGGAAATGACTAAAAATATCCCATAAAAGGTAGTGGTGAATCCTCCTACAAGCTAGACTCTATAAAGTCCATGAAAATGAAGGATGTCTTGTTTGTACCAGGACTAAAGAAGAATCTTCTCTCCATATCAGCACTAGATGCATAAGGCATGAGGGTTGCATTTGTAGATGGCCAAGTCCTCATGTGGCCAAGAGGAAATACTATTGACGATGCAATAGTAATTGGAGAAGAAGGAGGAGGATTATACAAATTGAAGGGCCATCCAGAACAAGCTTTGGTTCATGACACAGTCGAGCCAAATGAAATTTGGCATAGAAGGCTTGCACATGTGCATTACAAAGAACTACCACTTGCAAGCAAAGTTGTTGAAGGTCTTCCAGAAATTCAGGAAAAACATGATGGAGTCTGCAAAGGATGTGCGAAAGGAAAGAACACAAAGAAGACATTTCCAAGTAACGAAAGCAAAGCAAAAGGAATCTTGTAAATCATTCACTCCGATGTATGCAGTCCAATGTCGTCCAGTTCTTTAAGCGGGTATGTATACTATGTTTCTTTTATTGATGATTTTTCTAGGAATACATGGATATACTTTATGAAGAACAAAGATGAAGTATTCAGCAAATTCAAGGAATTCAAATCCTTGATCGAGAACCACACTGAAAAGAAGATCAAGACCTTTCGATTAGATAATGGCGGAAAATTCACATCAAATGAATTCAAAGAGTTATGCAAAGATTCAGGGATTAAGAGGGAGTTGTCCACTCCATATAATCCACAACAGAATGGGGTTGTAGAAAGGAAGAATAGAACGATCATGGAAGCTGCAAGAGCAATGCTTCATGATCAAGATCTTCCCATGCATCTATGGGAAGAAGCTTCCAGAACAGCAGTGTATGTACAGAACCGTACTCCACATAGAGTACTCAAGAACAAGACAGCTGAAGAAGTATTTTTCGGCAAGAAACCAGAAGTCAACCATCTCAAAATATTCCGTTTTCCAATGTACATACATATTCTGAAAGAAAAGAGGACAAAGTTAAATCCTTCAGGAAAGAAGGGTATATTTGTGGGATACTCTGAAAGCTCGAAGGATTACAGAATGTAATTCCCAGGATTCAAGAAGATCGACATTGGTAGGGATGTAACATTTGACAAAGACTCAGCTTACAACAAATCCAGAAAGAGACCTGTTGAAGATCCTGAAGAAACAGAAGCACCCAAAATTCATGACACAACCATGAACGAAGAAATTCAAGAAGAAGATCGAGGATTAGAAGAACCTCAAGAACATGTAGATCCACCTCATGAGAAGAATTCTCACAAGAGGAAACTTGCTTGGGTACAAGAAGCTATCCAAGGTGCAGAAAGATATGGGGTTCCAGAAGAGAATCGCAGAGAAAGAAAGAGGACCGGGTCCTGCTCCAGGTATGTAGCTTTATTATGTGACTTCATCGATAAAGAACCTTCCAAATATGAAGAAGCAGCAGAAAGGAAATAATGGAAGGATGCTATGATCAAAGAGTATCAATCAATCATGAAGAATGATGTTTGGGATGTTGTCCCAAGACCAAAAGGGAAGTCTGTTGTAACTTCCAAATGGATCTACAAGATCAAGCATGTTGCAGATGGTAGCATAGAGAAATATAAAGCAAGATTTGTGGCTCGTGGCTTCTCACAGAAAGAAGGAATAGATTATGAAGAAACTTTTGCATTTCTAGCCAGATACACTTCCATCAGATCAGTACTTGCTCTGGCTGTAGTGATGAAATGGAAGATACACCAAATGGATGTCAAGACTACTTTCTTGAATGGTGTAGTGGAAGAGGAAGTGTATGTGGAGCGGCCACTCGGTTTTGAGACACATGACAGGGAGTCTCATGTGTGTAGATTGAAGAAAGCCCTGTATGGTTTGAAACAACACCCAGGACATGGTATGGCAGAATTGATGGCTTTCTGTCCAGTTTGGGATTTACCAAAAGTAAAGCAAATTCCAACCCTTAATACAAGGTTAAAGATTGTAACCCAATGATACTCCTACTGTATGTAGATGATCTGTTTGTAACAGGTATGGATGGGTTGATTGCTGATACGAAGAGGAGGCTTGCTGCCGAGTTTGAAATGAAGGACTTGGGTATGATGCACTATTTTCTAGGCATGGAGGTGTGGCAGAATGCGGATAAAATCTCCCCTAGACAAGGGAAGTATGCAGTAGAGATCCTGAAGAGATTCAGGATGATGGACTGCAAGGCCATGACCACACCTATGTCATAGATCCTGAAGCTATTGAGTGATGATTCATCAGAAGCGGTTGATGCTACGATGTATCGTCATATGATTGGGTCCTTGATGTACCTGACGAACACGAGACCAGATATTTGCTTTGCTGTGAACACCTTGAGTCAGTTCCTAACAAATCCGAGACACTCTCACTTGATTGTTGCAAAGCATATTCTGAGGTACCTAATGGGTATAGTTGATTATGGGCTCAAGTATGAGGTGAATCAGAAGATTAACCTGGAAGGTTATGTTGCTTCAGATTGGGAAGGAAATGCCATCGATAGGAAGAGCACTTCAGGGTGTTGCTTCAGTATGGGATCAGGTGTGATCTCTTGGTTTAGCAGGAAGCAATCCTATGTGGAACTGAGTACAACTGAAGCAGAGTATGTCGCTACTTGTTCAGCTAGTTATGAGGCAGTATGGTTGAGGAAGCTACAGTCTGATTTATTTGATCTCCAGTTGGATGCTACTTGTATATATGGCGACAACCAAAGTTGTGTGAAGTTGTCGGAGAACCCAGTGTTCCATGACAAGTCGAAGCATATCGAGATCAAGTATCACTATATCATGGATATGGTGCATAAAGGAGTAGTGAAGCTCCAATATGTTGTGATAGACGAACAGATAGTTGATGTGTTGACTAAGCCATTGGCCAGAGTGAAGTTTGAGTACTTCAATGAGAAGCTTGGTGTTCTCCAGATCGAGGTTCCCTCCAAAGGGAAGTGATTAGTCTGTGAGCCATTCTGACATGGTGAGAGGATTGGTTCCTACATGATCAGATATAAGTGTTGAATGCCATTCTTGGAATGGAGGCACCTGGTCAGTTACCAAGAATACTCAGTCTGGGACTAAGGGCCATTTTGATGTGACTGTAGAATTGGTTCCTACATGATCAGATATAAGTGCAGAGCCATTCTGATGTGATTGTAGGATTGGTTCCTACATGATCAGATATAAGTGTAGAGTCATTCTGATGTGACTGTAGGATTGGTCCCTACATGATCATATATAAGTGCAGATCCATTCTGAGGTGATTGTAGGATTGGTTCCTACATGATCAGATGTAAGTGCATATCCCTTTCTACATGTAGGTAGGATTGGTTCCTCGCATGGTCGAATGTAAATGTTGGGCCTTTTTGACATAGATGACTGGATCGGTTCCTCTCATGGTCAGATGTGAGTGCTGTGCCTTTCTGACATAAATGACTGGATTGGTTCCTCTCATGGTCAGATGTGAGTGTTGGGCATGCCTTTCTGACATGGTGTTGGATGTGTTCCTCTCATGGTCAGATGTAAGTGCTGGGCGGTCCATTCTGACTTAGGTCAGATATAAGTGCTGGAAAAGACCTACATGGAAGCTAGGCCTACAACCAGGATGAAAAAGGGTTGGCTATGTAGAACTTCCTATAACGAGAAGAATCAAGAGATAGCACTTGTGATGATGATCCAGCAGAGATTTTCCAGAACCAGAGATGATCCAAATCGAGTGATGATCCAGATGCAGTGATGATGATCCAGATCGAGTGATGATGATCCAGATCCAGATGAAAATGACTTGAAGATGAAGATGACTTGAAGATGACGAGGACTCGATGATGATCCAGATGATATAGAGAAGAAGACTTGTGCTGATAAATTGTGTCGAGAGAATACCTTCCTAGTTAAGAGGGAGTGTTGATGTAATTGTAACTTCGGAATGTATTCACTTGTATATCTTATGTATTGTACCCCGATGCTTATTCTGGGAAGTGTTTGTAATGTAATTTAGTCATGTCATGCCTCGATGTTCTGATCGGGAGTTTCTATAATGTAAACAAGTCATGTCAAGTCATTGTGGGTAACCCTCCTATTGTTCAAGGGTTAAAGTCCCCGCAGTTGCGGGGACCTAGGGTTATTAGACTCTCCTAGTGAAGTCAGCCCTAGTGAGTTATTGTCAAATCGAGAATTAGTATAAATAGAGAGTGAGCCTCTCTATTTATCACACACTCACTCACACTCAGTTGTAGCGCATAGCTGAGGGAGAAGAAGTTCTTGGGGCTGGAAAGAAAGAGGCTACTGCTGTCAGGAGATCATCTTATTTTTTTGGGGTTTTACTTTTGGTGTTGATTCTATCTCTGAGGAAGTTGTGGGGTTTTCTCCATTTATGGTTTCCTTGAGGAAAAACATTGTGTTCATTGTCTCTTGTGTTTGATTGTTCTGCTTGTTATTCTCTCAGTTAAAGATCCTAATATAATGCTAGCTTAAATGTTAAAAATCTAACAAATATCATATTTTTTTTCTAACACTATGATTGGCATCCCATTGTATGCAGATAGTGTTGCATCCAAACATATGACATTTTACAAAAATTTCTCGGTGAGACTTCATGAATTATAGGAATGGATATAGGTGGATATTGTTGATCATGCCATATATCCATCACAAGAGTGGGATCCATCTCATTTTGGATGGCCTCAAGTGATTTTCTTGATCTTAGTGGTGTTTTATACATACATATGTTTTTACTATTTTTACCTAGTATGTATTGATAGGTTTTATAATCAACAAGTCATCATCTGGAAGAGATGACTTAATCCTACTATAGTTTTGGAAATAGGTATTCAATATGTTTATTTGTTAAGGTTGTTAGTGGATCAAGTGAGAGCCCAGCTAGCACTACAAGGAAAAGGCTCTATAGCGGAGGTTAGAGTAGAGGATTTTAATGTTATAAGATTGGTCATGAAAAAAAAACCTCCTCTACAACCTCCTCCAATGGTATCGAATGGTTTTGTGGAGGTTTTTATGGAAATGTATTATGACTAAAAAAATCTATGGTAGGAGGATTTACCGGAGTAATTTTACTGTTGCACTTTTTTGAATGGAACGTGCCAGTGCATACACACTTAAAAAGCAATGGTGCATTTTAGTGTAAACAAGAACCAGTGTGTACAACAATCTTAATGGAACAGGTGCTCTGTAATCTTATCTACACCGGTACTTTATAAGAAACATCACACCAATGTTTATGCCCTTTTATAATGCACCAATGTTGACTGGAAAGAAAAACTCATTGGGGGAGTTGAATGGGATGTTAATGTTGGTTTCATTTTTTACATTGCAGTACGATTACAATATATTGTCGCGTCGATGTGTTGTTATATTGAAATCATCGATGCACACAAATAATAATAAAATCAACAATGCATGCAATTAATACTTTGCTACACTGGTGCAATTTCATTTTAAAATCACCATAGACACAAACATTGAAAATGCATTGGGGCATACAACTACTACTTTGTTGCACTGGTGCGATGTGATTTTAAAATCATCGGTGCTTACATTACATCAACTGCTCCAGTGCAACTAAAATGATGAAAACCACTGGTAAACGTTTTTCTATTGGTGACCTGTAACTACTATAAAAGTGTACATGTATTTCATCAAGGTAGGGTTTCAGAGAACTATGATGGCTAGGGTTTAGCTTCCTGCCTGAGTGCAGACATGGCCTGCAGACTTCAACAAGGTTGTCAGAAGACTGTGGAACCCATTTGACGGTTGGTGTAAAAGGCTCCCTGTTGGTGGAAGCATGGGGATCGAGGAGGGTTTCTTGGGTGACAAGTTTTTCCCCGTGTTTTCCCTTGTGGTAAGTTTTTATTTTATTTTTACCTATTCTTTTTACTAAATCCAATGGTCATAATGTTGGAGGAAGAGCTTGTTGATTTCTCTACATAACATATGGACGAAGGTATTTTTTGGCATCTAACAGTTGGTCTAGCTGATGAGGTGGCGGCCTTTCGGCATCAGTGGCCAGAGGGTTTCTCTGCGGCTAAACCCCTCCTGGTTGAGAGTGAGGGTTTATCTCCATCAGAGTTTTTGTTGACATCTCCTCGGTCATTTCAACTGCTGGATAACCCATTTTGCACAGGATTAGGCAAGCTTGTAGGTGATAAGTTTCTAGAAATTGGGGGTCCAGGTGGTAGCCCATCTTTCGGCATTACTGCTAAAGGTTTACTAGGGTCAAAGGATGATGGTTTGAATAAGGGCGTGGAAGGGGCTCCCATGGGCACGGTGGGTGAAGTAGAGGTGAGCGCACTTTTGGGGTTTTTTGGTAGTGCTATTGGATCGCAAGAACAAAGGGGTTGTTCTAGCCCAGTGGTGAAGGCATTTACATCTTCTGGTTATAGTGGCGAGGAGGAAGGTCGACGGGGCTCTAAGGGTTCTTGCAAGTGGATGAAAAAATGGCCCAAGATGACTCCGGTTATTAACTATGTGGTTGGAGAGGATATCAGCTGGGAGGGGATGGAATTGATGGATAAACTAACTTTGGTTGGGCATTTTATGGGAAAATCGGTCTCTATCAGGGCAGTGTATAGGTGGGTCGAGGATTGTTGGTTGGGGGATTTTGGGGTTGTTCCTGAGGTGGAGGGGCTTTCGCGAGAGTGGTATGCCTTCAATTTCCATCTTGAAGATCATTTATTGTGGGTTCTGCAACACAATTGGTCTTTTGAGCAAGCTCTGGTTTTGTTGAAGAGGTGGCATCCTCACTTTCATGCAAGTCGAGAAAGGGTGGATATTGTTCCTACCTGGGTGAGGCTTCCAAGACTCCCGCTTCCATTTTGGTATGAAGATCATTTCATCTGCATCGGTAATCTGCTGGGAACTTTTCTGGAAGTAGATTACTCTTTTAAAGCCACTAAGCTTAAAAGGGTGTTTAGGATCCTTGTCAACATCAACATAAGGAATGGACTTCTGGGTGTTGTGCAGATTTCATGGAGGGGGTTCTCTCACAATCGAATCTTGGACTACGAAAACATCCCCTTTCGTTGTAGAAGATGCCATACTTATGGTCACCCGGTGGTGGACTTCCCTTTGACAGCTCGCTCTAAGATTGGGCAGCGTAAGGAAAGTGGAATTTCACAGTCTGGCGGAGAAGGGGGAATCACTGAACCATCTTCATCTCCATCTTCACCCGTGGGACTGGATTTAGATTCCATGGAGGGTAGTGAGGCGGAAGTGGAACCTCCAAGGAGACCTTCGACCGTCGAAGTGGTTCGACAAGTAGGAGAACCCTTCATGTTCGGTGCTCATGTTCCTAGTACCTCTTATTTCACTTTTCCTCCATCCATTAATTTATTTGCAAATCATTTTAATGTTTTGGGTCATGACTGGGTGGATGGGCTTAATAAGTTATCTCTAAATCCTATAGAGATTTGGTCACTTATCTATGTTGCTTGTGTTGAGGAACCCCCTCCTGTTGCTTGTGTTAAGGAATCCCCTCCTAGGTCAGTTCTGGAACTGATTTCTCCTGTTTCTCCAATCGAATCATCTGATTCAGGTTATTTCCTTCACTCCTGCATTAAAGGTTCTTTATGAGGTTTGGGGAAGGATCCTATTGGGACCCCTAGGGGGAGAGGCTGAACCTCCTTTTTAGCCAAGGCTCAGTCTCGTGCTAAGAAGGATGTCTTAGATGCGAAACAAATTTCTATTGATAGGGAACTTAGAGCGGTGCATGCCCATAAGAAGGGTAAGAGATGAAGTTTTTATCAGGATTTAATTGTCGGGGTATTGCTGGTCCCCAAAAAATATCAACACTGCAGAGGGTGGTTGAGGTTGATCACCCTGATACTATGCTGCTTCAAGAAACTATGGGGGCAGGTGTTGAGGTTAAAGCTAAGTTGGAAAGTTGGTTTGGTGGCTAGTGTTTTGAGACTTTAGATGCTAGAGGTCATTCAGGTGGCTTGGAAATTGGCTGGAATACCAGGATTGTTAAGGTTTTGAATGTTTGGGGAATGGATTCGGTTCTGGGCATGACTTTCAAATTCCTAGAACATGTGGACACTTTTAGTGTTGTTAATATTTATGGGCCTTACTTAGATAGGATTCCCTTATGGGACAAACTATTTAGTAACTCACTGTTGAGGGGCGAAAGGTTGATTATTGGAGGAGACTTGAATTTCTCCTTGGGGCGAGATGAGGTATGGGGACCTCATGCTCATTCTGATATGCTAACATATTACTTTACTAGGAACCTGGTGGAGAGGAACTAGTTGGATATTGAGCCTTGTGTGCTCAACCCAACTTATAAGAATAACATATGTGGTGGAGGGAGGGTGGTAAAGAGATTGGATCAGTTTCTAGTAATGGAGAAGATTGTGGAAAACCATCATTTTATCAAGAAATGGGTGGGGAGAGGTGGTCACTCGGACCACTTTCCTATTTTTCTGGAATTCAAGAATGGGCCTATAAAACCACCAAGTCCTTTGAAGTTTAATAAGACTTGACTTAAAGATGAGGGTTTTTCTTCCCTAATTACAAATGGTTGGATTCCTTTTGAGCATGGGAATAGGTATTCTACTACTTATCAGTTTGTAGTGAACTTCAGGAATTTAAAAGATGATATTAAGACTTGGGTGACAGACAAACGAAATAGGGAGGACCGGGAACTTCAATAGATTGAACTTGAGCTTTATGAGATCTATAGTTAGGATGGAGGTGGTCTAGGGCATCAGCTGGATAAAGAATTTTTGTCTCAGTTGGAAGGGAGGCAGATTGCACTACTGATGGAAAGGGAAGAAACATGGAGGCTGAAGAGCAGAGCTATTTGGCTGACATGTGGGTATGACAATACAAAAAATTTCCATGCTTATGCCACTGGTAGGAAGGCTGCCAATACTGTTTGGAGTCTTGAAGATGAGCAAGGTTATGTTCACGATACTTTTAAAGGCATGGCCTCCATCAGGGTTGAACATTTCAAAAAACTTGATAAATCCCCAGGACAGGAATCACTTGCTGAAGTTATTCGCATTGCACAGGTTTTCCCTAGATTTGTAGAGGAGGAATATAACATGGCTCTGGTGGAGGAAGTAACGGAGGAAGAACTCAAGCCTGTTCTGCAGAGTTTTCAGAAGGACGAGATCCTGGGGCCTAATGGTTGGACGATTGAATTCTTTCTGCAACTCTATGAAACACTGGGTAGTGATCTTTTAAAGGTAGTGGAGGATACCAGAACCTCTGGGAGGATCCCAGCTTATTTTAACTCCACCGTCATTTCCTTGATTCCAAAGGTGGACAATCCTGCTTCACTGAATGATTTCAGACCCATCTCACTTTGTAATTGCATTTATAAGGTGGTCACTAGGGTGATTGCACGTAGACTGAAGAGGGTTCTATTTGAACATATCACTGATGAACAATTTGGTTTTTTGGAAGGGAGAATGATTCATGAGGCTATCAAGGTAGCCCATGAAGGTCTTCATAGCATAAAAACCAATCATATCAAGGGAGTTGTTCTGAAAATTGATCTAGCTAAAGCTTATGACAAGGTGAGTTGCTTATATATTCGTTTGTTGCTAACTCATTTAGGGTTTTATATTTCTTTCATCAGATGGGTTACGAGCTGCATCACTACGGTGTCTTTTTCAGTTATGATTAATGGTGCTTCATCCCCTTTTTTTTCATGCGGAGAGAGGACTGACACATGGATTCCCATTGTCTCCCCTCATTTTTCTATTGGTGGCAGAGGGCCTTAGTATATCCATCAAGGAGGCTAATCGATCAGGATCCTTCAATAGTATCCATATTTCTTCGTTGATGCAGCTAACACATTTGTTGTTCTTAGACAATGTATTGATCTTCTGTTCGGGTTCAATCAGGGAATTACAAATCCTTACTGATAGTTTGAATCTTTTCACGAAAGCTACCGAAATGGAAATTAATGTTGGGAAATCTACACTGACTACTCATTTGTTAAGTGCAGTTGAGGAGCAGGATTTTTTGGCCATTTTTCTTGTCAGATCGAAAATATTGGAGGTAGGTTTGAAATACTTGGGGTTATTTTTGAAACCCAACGATTACAAGAAACAGGATTGGGTTTGATTGTTGGAAAAACTAGAAAAGAGGCTGAAGGTGTGGAGTCACAAATGGTTATCCAGGGCTGGTAGGCTGGTTTTGGTCAAAGCTATCTTGGATGCGATTCCAGTATACTGGATGTCTTTGTCCTAGATTCCAATAGGCATTATGGATAAGGCGCGTAGCATTTGTTTTTGGTTTCTATGGAGTGGATAACAGGAATCTCATGTGACCTCATGGATCAGGTGGGAGCGGATTTCTATCCCAAAAGGTTTGGATGGGTGGGGGCTCAAGAATATCTTTGTATTTGCTAAATATCTGGTGGCTAAAGGGGGATGGAGAATACTGAAGACTGAGAGCTTATGGACTTATGTTATGTTCTAGAAATATATCATCCCTGTTTCGATGAAGGAATGGCTTCGAAACCCTGTGAAATCACATGTTGGGGGTTTAATTTTTTGGAAAGTTGTTGTTAAATCAATGGATGTCATAGAGGAATGTCTTACATGGCTAGTCGGGAATGGGAGAAAGCTTAGATTTGGGGAGGATCCATGGGTCGGTTGTATCCAGCAGCATAAACTTCAGGCAGATAATGTGTTGTCCTTAAGACAGCGGGGAATTTTCTTTCTTTATCAACTTGCGGGCCCAAAGCAAATGTATAGGTGGGAACAATCTTAGATCAGGGCAAGGGACCTGGTTCTTTCTGAACCAGAAACTAGGGATTTGGAACAATACATTGGGGCACTACTTCTGAATCATATCAAACTTAGGGATAGAGAAGATGTACTTATTTGGGATGTGGATCCAAATGGGAAATACACTCCTAAGGCAGGCTATATAAAACTTAGTGCACTAGGGTGAGAATGGGGCTGAAGTTTGGTGGTGGAAGTCAGTATGGAAAATCAATTGTGTGCCTAAAACCAAGCTCTTTATGTGGCGTGTTCTGGAGAATAAGGCACCTTGCTGGGATAATTTACATAAGAGGAGCTTTCACGGGCCATGATGATGCATTTTGTGCAAAAATGCGGCTGAATTGGTTCAGCACCTTTTTTTGATTTATCCTTAAATCCTTGTTGTGTGGAAGGAATGCTCTAAGATTTATTGCATTCCATGTAGATGGGAAGGCATTAACATTCTAAAGGCCTGGGTAAATTGGAGAAGATCAAATGTTGAGGATTCTATGAAAGCACTCCCATTGATTGTTATTTGGGGAGTGTGGTTAGCCCAAATAATTTGATTTTTGCTGAGAAATGTTGTACTACAGAGATCACGGCCAATCTTGTTGGAGGTATACTCACTACTTTTCCTCAACATATCAGAGTGAAAAAACAAAGGGAGGTCTTAGAGGTGGATATTGATAAGACTATTCTTTGGGGTTTTTTCGATGGAGCGGCTCAAGAGAACATTTGTGGGGGAGGTGCTATCCTCTTCCTTAGGGAGGGACATTTCTACAAAATTGTGATGGGGTTACGAGAAGGCATCAATAACTATGCAAAGATTTATAGTTTGAAACTTCTACTCATCTTTGCAGTAGAGAAAGGTTGTCGTTCTCTTAATTTTTTTAGTGATTCTATGAATATGATCAACTGGATTATGAAGACTCAAATGTGCAGAAATATGAGGTTGGACAATATTCTTTCTTCTATTTTAGATATTTTAGAAGGTTATGACTCATTTTCCTGTAGTCATGTTTACAGGGAGAATAACAGGGAGGCGAACGAGGCCTCGAAGGAGGGTCTTTTATTGACTTTGGGTCAATGGAGGGTTTGTGAATAGGTTGATGGTGTTGTTCATGAATATTATCATAGACCCTTCATAGAAGGGGTTGCTCATATTTTATCCTCTATTGTTTTTTGGCTCAGTTTTTTTATTTACATGATGTATGTATATTTTGATGCTAGTTGGGTCAAACTGTTGGACCATGAATGTGGTTATATTTTTTATGGTTTTTTTGTCTCATGTTGGTATTCTCAGACTTATGACAGTTATTTGTCAAATGATAGTTTCTCTTGTCAGAACTATAGAGACATACTTGTAGACAGTGTTGACACGGATTGACTACACATCATGTATGATGGTTTTAACCTTCAGGCCTACTCAGGTTTTCATAGAATACACAATGTTGTGTATCTGCAAAATGTAATTTTGTTACTCGAAAGATGAAATAAATTTTTTTTTTTTTCTCAGGAAAATATATATATATATATATATATATATTCCATTATTCATTGGCAAATGAAATAATTGTTATAATAGTATTCTTATAATTTTGTGTTCGGATCTATTTGTTATAGCATTAGATTTCGCATATTTTCATTGTAATATTTAATCATCCTTGTATTTAATCACTGGTGTAAAAAATTCACAATGACATTTGATAATGCAATACAATAAGAAACTTATTTTTTAATGTATAAGAGACCCTTTTCATACAAAATGTCACAACATAAAGGTATACAATAATCAAAATGTCAATATGTAATTGATACACTTATTGGTAACCCATTTTCTTCCAATTGAGACACTATGTCTAGTACATTATACAAACTGTCTAATTTTCATCATGATTATTCAGTAGATATATTGCCGGTCCTTGAGCTACTTGTATCACTTGGGTTATTTGGCAGAATATTTTGTTTATTTCCTTGATTGTGTTTCTCCTCTTCAACTTTCATATACAAACATAAAAATAAAGTGTAATGAGCGTATCTACATCGGTGTCCATGATGAAAAAATATATATAATATACAATATTATGTAAATAGAAAGGTGTAGCATAGCAACAATGTGCGATGAATGACACACACTTTTTCAAAAGAAAATTCCATGCCACCTCTCAAAAAATCTTCAATTGGATCCACTCCATACTTTGTTTAATACAGGTTGTATACCCCATCACAAATCATAGATTTAATAGAAAGGTTTTTTATTGTTCCATTAATTATAAAATGGGAGAAGTAAAACAACATAGATACTTACAAATTCCACAATTATTTTTTAATATGCCAACAAATACTCACAACACATACTTATGCCAATGTCAATCAATTCTTTTGATGGCTCTTCTTTGTATGTTAACACATGTTTAACGACATCCAAGGATGGCTAGTGTAAAAAAAATTAAAATATAAATACCACAACCAATATGAAACTTAACTTGTTATAAGGAAATCACAATTACTCACAATTTTTCTATCAACATGTTTTTAACTTGTTGTCATGCTTTATGTGCTGAAAGGGTTCCTTTTTTATATTTTTTACAACATAATAATTGAAAATTAATATTTAATGCTATATTAATTAATTATATGTATGTAATATAAAAATCACTTATTACATACATTTGAAGCACGTTGTTGTTGACATGGTTCCTCCTACGATGCAATTGTGTTCATTTCTTTAACCATCTCCTTGTACACTTTTATGGACATCCTTACTAACATTTTTTTTATATCATCTTGTTCGTCCTTTGGGATTTCATAATCTTCTTGAAAAAATAAAATAGCATTTAACTATTTTTATATGATATGAAATTGAATATAGCATAATTAATATTAATAAGGGAATGTGTTGTAGTCGTATATACATATTCTAGAAAAACAAATTTAGGATTACTACCTTTTAAATTCTTTTTTGTTATTGTATGTTTTTTATTACAAGTCTTACAGGTCATTAACCATTGCTCTAGAAACACTTCTTGTAGTTAAATATAACATGATTCTTGGAGTCATTTGATTCGTTTTTGTATTGTAAGTGGAAAGTACTTCTATACATTCTTTCCACTATATCCCTCATAGTATTTTAACAATTTGTATCTCTTTCATTAACTTTCGACGGCACTTTAGATGAACTAAGGACCAATTAATCATCATTTACATCTTTCATAAAAAATTATTTACTTAGAATGACATTCCCTTCCTTTATTGTTGGTCCCTGTTGAACGTTCAATATATGTAAAATAGGTTGTTCGAAACATGTTAGTAAATATTCTTAAGTACATTATTTTTCCAAATTCAAAGAAAAAATCATATTGATTACCTTTTGATTCACTTGATTCATCGCTCTACAACTTTTCCATCAAGGTTTTACACTCTTATGAACTTAGATTGTAAAGAATCTTATCGAGTTTCCTTATTTTTTGGATCTTGCATGACACACATTAACCAATACACATTAGTTAAACTTACATATAATTCAAACATATTAATTTTATAATAAAAATACAAAGAAATTTCCTTCATTTTTTTATAGGCTCCCATTGTATCGATTAGAATTATTATTCATTGAACTCTTCTCAAACATTTTCTATCAATAAACAACCTGAACCATTAAATAGAGAAGCTATCAAATATATTATACAAACAAATTACATAAGTTCCAGCTAAAAAATTAATCTAGCTTATTTGTGTGCTTTATGAATTAAAACGCTGTGATGCTTCTAAAGTATATACGCACTGGTGCATCAAAGATATTTACACATCAATAAAACAAAATAAATCTAAAAAAATTAAGCTACAAATTTCCCGGTGTGATATATTTATCCAACGACGCTTGTGTCATTTATTATCAATAGTGCATTGAAAATTCCCTAAAATTACACACACACGCACACGCAAAGGGTGTTCTTTTCTTTAAAATGAATTTGTGTGTTCTATGGAACCATCCACGACAAAAACCACAAAAGCATTTTTTTAGAAAAAACATTGACCAGGACAAGTTTTGGGATTCAATGCAATAAATGGTCCCCTTGCAGCATATGCCTCATGAATTATAAATTGAAGCACATAACCATTAAATCTAAAGTTCCTGAAAAGAAAAAACCCTAATTGTGAAATAATGGAGGGAATTAAACCCATATGTTAAATGTTGCATCCTCATAAAACAAAATGAAACGATAAGAAAGCAAGGGTTCTATCATTGAAGGTAACTATACAAATCTTTTATTTTTCATAATTTACCCTAAACCTCAATAGGAACATAAATAAATCATGCATTAAGATAAATAGTAAGAATTTACATCCTTGAAATTTCTACTATGTAAAGTTTTGTGGGATTCACTATACCTTATATTCCGATCTTCAAAAAAATTGGTTGCTCGAAAGTCGTCCCCAATAAATCTGTCTATTAAAACTCTTCCCTCAAAATTTTGTCAAAATAATGAAATAGTGATTAGGTTTTGTTTTTAAAATAGTTTGTCAAACTAGTTTTTTGAAAAACAAATCCCCTCTCCTTTTTCAAATCATGTAGTTTTTTGAAAAATAAATTTGTGCTTTAATATTTAAGCACATTGGTGTGACCGGATAGGAAATGCGTCATTCACATATAGCTTCATACTACTTTTTTTGCATGACTAGTGTTCGTATAAGATATCATCGCACCAATACGGTCTTGGTTTTAAAGCACGTCGTCTAGGAATAAAATAGGAAAATAAACATGTAAAAAGAGTATTTTCATGTTATGATAATAGAGTACTGGTTCGTTCATAATATAAATGGGTATAGGTGCACCTATGGTATATGGTAGCATTAGTGCGATATGCATTGCAAAGATATTGCGACATTAATGTTGGCTTCATTTTTTATGTTACAATGTGCTTACAATATATTGTCACACCAATGCGTTGTTATATTGAAAGCACCGATGCATACAAATAATAAAAGAGGAACAAGTGCATGCAACAAATAATTTGTTTCATATGTGCAATCTTATTGTAAAATCACCAGTGCATACAAATAATAAAAATGCATCGAGGAATATAAGTTATACTTTGTTGCACTGGTGCAATGTGATTTTAAAAGCATCGGTGCTTACATTACCTCATAAACTACACCAGTGTGACTTTTACTTAAATACACTGGTGCGATTAAAAGGATGAAAAGTATTAGTAATCATTTTCTCATTGGTGAGTGGTGACCAGTGAATGCTATCAAAATTACAATGCATTGATCTATTTTTTATTTTTTTAATTCCATTTTTCATCAAAAAGTGAAATAATTTTTATAATTTTAATTTCAATTATTTCTTTTGGATTGATTTGTTATATCATCATATTTAACATATGTTCATTGTAATATTTAATCATCCATGTATTTATGTAGAAATAATAGATCAATGCTATGAGTAATGATGCTAAGAATAAGCACAAGAAATAGATCTTGCTACTAAGAATTCTCACAAACATACACAGGAAAAATAGATAGAAGAAAAGAGACTGAATCACATGAATGAAGAGATGAATATTGGTGTGTATCCTTCCATTGAATAATGATGAATAATAGTGTACATAAATAGTACATCCCTCATAGTAAAATCGAGTTGTATGGAGACAACGCATTAAGCTCAAAAAGGATGACTTACCAAAATATAACAAACCCCCATAGGTGGCTAAAGCACTTCCCAAATCTATCAAGGACATCATGAATTGGAAAACGCATGTGTGAGTTGTCAAGGAGATGAAAAAAACATGATAATCCTATAAAATGGAGGAAAAGTCATGAAGGATGGGTTGGCAACAAAAGCACCCAGTTTCCTAGTTTGACTAGCTTTACCTTATCCACAGAAAAGCAAGAAAAGCATAATAAAGAAAAATATGTTGTAAAGTGTTGTATACTAATTCTGGATGGTCAAAAGGTGGTCAATATCAACCTAGAATTATAAATAAATCATTCCTAGGAAATAGATGTCATGTATTGACTTTAAGGTGCAAGTGAATGTCAACTAATTAAGCTAGTGGTTGAATAATTAATCAAATAATGATTAATTATTTTATCCTAAGTTATGAGTGGGTTTAATATATTCCAACACTATAAGTCTGAATTTATGATGGTATGACAAAAAATATAGATGCATATAGGGCCCAGAAACAAGGCTATGGTCACCCTTTAACAATTATTATGTCCAGAAAAGTGAGGAAAGAGGCAAAACCACATGGGGAAAATCCTCCCTCAAGACAAGACAAGGCACAAAATTTTGAAATAATATGTCTTCAAAATATCCTTATCTTCACTTGAATGAGTTGAATGAACTACTTCTGGATGGAATACTTTTTGAATAAATCATGAACTCCATGATCATGCACTAGAGTGTAGAACCTACAAGAAGGAAGAGGAGGCACTCCTTGTATCTCATCAACTGATGAAGTAGGGGAATTTACTGAATGCTTCTTGCTGCTGTAAAACTTTGATCTACAAACATAATCTGAATGATGGATGGGATTAATATCTGAACCATAAGTGTTTAGAACAGATCCAAACATGTTTAATATCAGTCCAAATATGAGTAAGGACATGGATAACCAGCCACTGAAAGATAGGAAAGACTTCAAACCATGTAAGATAAATAACACTGCATAAGAGACCAATGAGGAATCAACTAGTGAACTTGGGATTTGTATATTCTTAGGATTATTCAGAGGTATGGTAGATGGTATGGATGGTGGTATTATATGTGTATCAGCCTTAAAATATTCTTCTAAATCAGAATCCAAAGGATCACATATAATCATATCAATAGACTCATGGGAATACACTGGTAATGAATCCTTTGTATGAAAGGAGGAAAGAATGAGATGTTCACAATCTTCAAGGAGGTTTTGAGTATTGATGCCAAGAAAAAAGGAGGAGATGTTGAAGCACATGATATGAAGTAATGCAAGTGGTATGACACAAATAAGGCTTGATTTATCTAAGCAAACATCCTGGAAATCATTATGTTGCGCACCATCTATGAGAGAGGTATGCACAAAGTGTGAAGGATCTGGCACATAGATATCAGAATCTAAGATAGGATATATAGAGAACAATGAATGGGTGATAGGATCATCATCAATATCAATATCAGCTCCACATTTTACTTATTTTTCATCATTAGTATCACAAAAAGAAAATTCACCTTCAAGAGACACAGAAAAAGATGGTTCTTCAATATTTGCTTCTTCATTGAAGGAGGAAGCATTCAAATAAAGAAAATTAGAAGCAACATGAACAGTATGAGAAAATTATTCATTGTGATCAAATTCATCAGAGAATGTAGAGGCCAAGAAATCTTGAGAGAGAGAACAAGAGTAGATGTTGGGTTCACTCCATGCTTCATCTTCTATTTCCTACAAACCAAAAGCTTTGTCCAAATTCTTCCAAAGTTCAAATGGATACTCAGCAGAATCTATGAGATGATGTATATTTGGAGAAATTTCAAAACACATAATTCCATAAGCTCTATCACAATTATTAAGCCAATCAATCTTCTCTTCATAAGACTCGGGTTCGCTCAATGCACCAATGGAGACATCAAAGAGACATTACCTCTTCAAGTACGCACTCATCTTTGGCTTCCAATCAGCATAGTTGAAAGGAGATAGTAGAGGAACTTTTAAATCCATATACAAGTTATTGATATGATCTAGGAGATACTCTCTGCAACCTGCAAAAAAAAACTAGGAGAAAATCTTGTAAGCTAGACAAGCTCTTCTTTAGAGAGGGATAGGATATTAGATGTGCTCCTCAACTCTGTAGAACTTGATCAACCTTGCTACTCTGATACCATGTATAATATTGCAATGTTATGCTCCCTGTAGATCTGATACCATGTAGAAATAATATATCAATGCTATGAGCAATGATGCGAAGAATAAGCACAGGAAATCGATCTTGCTACTAATAATTCTCACAAGCATACACATGAAAAATAGAGAGAAGAAATGAGACTGAATCGCATGAATGAAGAGATTGAATATTGGTGTGTATCCTTCCATTGAATAATTATGAATAATATTTTACATAAATAGTATATCCCTCGTAGGAAAATCGATTTGTATGGGGACAACTAATAAATCTCGAAAAGGTTGACTTACCAAAATATAGCAAACCCCCATAGGTGGCTAAAGCACTTCCCAAATCTATAAAAGACCTCACGAATTGGAAAAATAATGAGTGAGTTGTCAAGGAGATGAAAAAAACATGCTAATCCTAGAAAATGGAGAAAAATTCATGAAGTATGGGTTGGCAACAAAAGCACCCAGTTTCCTAGTTTGACTAGCTTTACCTTATCCACAGAAAAGCAGGAAAAGCAGAATAAAGAAAAATTTGTTGTAAAGTGTTGTATATTAATTATGGATGGTCAAAAGGTGGTCAATATCAACCCATAATTACAAATAAATCATTCATGGGATATAGATGGCATGTATTGACTTTAAGGTGTAAGTGGATGCCAACAAATTAAGCTAGTGGGTGAATAATTAATCAAATAATGATTAATTATTTTATCATAAGTTATGAGTGGGTTTAATATATTCCAACAATTTAATAAACGATGTAACATTTCACAACAACATTGGACAATGCAATAGGATAAGAAACTTATTTGTTATATATGAATAAGAGGCCCTTTGTCATGCAAAATAGGACAACTTAAAGGTCCACAATAATCAAAATGTTAATCGTTACACTTATTGGTAAACCATTGTCTTCTAATTGGGACACTATGTCTAGTACATTATACAAAATGTTTGATTTTCACAAACAATTATTTCATAACATACAAATACTTGAATTAATATCCAATTATATTGATCGCCATTCTTCGTTGGAATTGTTGTTAGTGCTCAAGTTGCTTGCATCGCTTCAGTTATTTGGTTGATTTTTTGTTGATTACCTCGATTGTGTTCCTCCTCTTCAAGTTCCATCTGCAAACGTAAAAATAAAGGTAATGAATGTATCTACATTGGTGGACATAATGCAAAAATAGATAATATACATTATTATGTAAATTGAAAAATGTACAATTGTAAGATTTTTGTCATGAACGGCACACATTCTTTCAAAACGAAATGTTATCCCATCTCTCAACAAATCTTATGTTGGTTCCACTCCATATTTTCTTTTATGCAAGTTTTATGCCTCATAAAAAATCATAGATTTAATGTAAAGGTTTTTTGTTGTTTCATTAATTATAAAATAGGAGAAATAAAACAACATAGATACTTACAAATTTCACAATTAATTTTTTATATGCCAACATATACTCACAACTAATACTTAACCCAATTTCAATCAATTCTTTTGATGGCTCTTCTTTGTATGTTAGTGACATGTTTGAAGGCATCCAAGGATGGATCACAAGATATAAGAAATTTTATGTTGTTATAAGGAAATCACAATTACTCACAAACTTTTCTCTCAACCATTTTTTCCTTGTCATCCTATCTTATGTGCTTAATGGATTCTATTTTGTTTAGTTTTCTGCAACAAAACAATTGAAAATTAATGTTTAATGCTAAATTAATTAATTATATGTACATAATAGAAAAAAATTGATTACATACATTTGAAGCATGATATTATTGATATGGATCCTTTTGTGATGAAATTATATCAATTTCTTTGACCATATCCTTGTACACTTTTCTGGACATCCCTATTGGAATTTTTTGGATATCACTTTGTTTGTCTTTTTTAAAATTAAAATGACACTAAACTATTTTTATATCAAAATGAACAGCACAAAAAATTTTAAGGATCCGTAATTTTATTAAAGTGTATAAACCTTGGAGAATCTCACTAATTCTTAAAATTCCAAACATAAATTGTTTGACGTTTTTTTTAAGTATTCAAATTTTTAAGGATTTTATATACTTTTGGGACAATTTTGGCGATTTTAGAGTACAATAATTTCATCCCATGGAATTTGGGTGAATCCCTTCACAAAAATAATGGAAAATGGAAGATATTTTTCTTTAAAAAAAACCCTATTATTATCCCATGGGTGAAATTTCTCCCCTACAATTTTCTTTGATGAAAAGCAAATATAACATAGCCAATTCCCACTAGCCCATCCAGTAAAGATATGGGTTTCATTTTCTACACAACTACCCTTATGGACTTAGTTGGGAGGAGAAACCCATAAATCTAGCCATGTTAAGGGTTAGTGTGGCCCAGGCCGGGTGTGATCCTCTAGTGATTTTTACAGCTTAGATTCCATTGGGTTGCTCTTTCTTAACCAATGGTTGAAATGCACTGGAACTGAGTGAGGGGAATTTATAACAAACAAAAAATAAATAAAAGTAAATATAGCTTCATTAATATTAATAAAGGAATGCTCTAGAGTGATACATAATTATTCTAGAAAATCATGTTTAGGAATATTTTTTTTAGTGAAATATTTTTTATTGTTGTATGTTTTTGCTATTGCAAGTTTGACAGGTCTCATTGTCCAATATTGCTCTAGAAACACT
Source organism: Pseudotsuga menziesii (assembly GCA_001517045.1). NCBI lineage: Eukaryota > Viridiplantae > Streptophyta > Pinopsida > Pinales > Pinaceae > Pseudotsuga > Pseudotsuga menziesii. Next base: position 779,595 of record LPNX010432507.1, on the reverse strand, counting down.
TCATGTAGTTTAAATATAACCTAATTTTTGGAGTCATTGGTTTGATTTTTGTACTATAAGTAGAAAATACATATATACTTTATTCCCACTATATCCCTAATAGTTTTATATAATAAAAAAATCCCCATTTCATTAACTTCCAACACCACTCCATATGAGATAAGGACCAATTCATCGTCATTTACAAATTTCATCATTTTTATTTTCTTAAGATGGCATTCCCTTTCCTTGATGTTGACCCCTATATAACGTTCAACATATGTGAAATAGATTGTCTGAAACATGTTAGAAAATATTCTTAAGTACATTATTACTTTTTGATTCACCTAATTCGTCCCTTTGCAACTTGTCCATCAAGGTTTTACACTCTTTTTCACTTAGATTGCAAAGAATCGCATCATGTTTCCTCATTTTTTGGATCTGCATGACAAACATTAAGAAATACATATTAGTTAAACTTACATATAATTCAAACATATTAATTTTATATTGAAATTACAAAGAAAATTCCTTCTTCAATTTTTTTTATATGCTCTCATTGTGTCAATTATAATTATTGTTCCTTGAACTCTTCTCACACATTTTCTATCAATAAACAACCAGGTCCATTAAATAGAGAATCTATTAAATATATTATATAAATAAATTACATAAGTTCTAGCTAAAAAAGTAGTCTAGCATATCAGTGCACTTAATGAATTAAAATGCCCCAATGTGTCTATAGTATATACACACCAGTGCATCATAAATATTTGTGCGTTAATAACGAAAAAACATAAACTACATATTTCTTTGTGCAATATATTTATCCAATGACATCGTTGCGACTTATCATGAATAATATACCAAAAATTCCCTAAAGCAATATTTGAAATATTATAGCCAAATGGGGTGTTTTTATTAAAAGCACACTATTACATTCTACAAAATTGTTTGCATTGAAATCCGTGAAAACAATTTTCTTAAGAGAAAACACTGATACGAACGAGGTTTGGGATCTGATGCAATAAGTGATCCCATTGCATCATATGCTCAATTCGACTTAAATTTGGGTTTAAACGACTATTTTTTAAGCAATGACTATTGGTCACAAATTAGCGGTCTCTTTTCACCAGACTAAATTACATGTTTATCACTTAGTCATTAATTACTTGAATTGCTTCATCATCTGATAATATATTTACTCATTTATTTGGTCAATAATTGTTCTTATTTTGTAGTACATTTAGTCATTTATTTGATTCTTAGATGCCATTATTTTAGTAGTGCATTAACTAGTTTAATTAGTCATTGATTATTGTCATTTTGTAGTAACTTTAGTAATTTATTTGGTCATTAATTGACATCATTTTCACTAATATATTTACTAGTTTATTTAGTCATTATTTTTTTTAACATCATAGTCATATATTTAGTCGTGTTATAAAGCACTATGCAAGTAGTATAATCTCGGTCTTCATATTCATAATATTTAGTACTAAATTAGTAGTTTTATATTCATTTTCTTTTCTTTCATCGTTATTATTCAATATAAACTAATATGATGTGAATAATTTAAAATTATTCACATAATACAATATTAATGATGATATATTAATATTAATAAAACAAATCAAATATTCATAGCATTTTATATAAAAATACATAACATTTAAACCAATAAAGATACATAGCATTTGAACAAATGTTAATTTTAAACATTATAAAATTTTCAATGTAAAGTACAACTATTTGAATATTTCAATATTGTTATAAATAGTTAGAAAACATTTAAACAAAAAAGTGGCTAGATAACTACTCATTCAAACAAACAACTTATAGTTGACAAAACAAACTATAAAGAAAGATGCATGTATTCTCAATAGAACATCTTATTACATTTTTTTCCTTTATCCAACAAACCAATTCAGTTGAAAAGAATGATGTACATCATTTTGCATCCCAATCTTTTGAAGCCATGCAAGGACAACAAGCATATGCAAGATGCTAATATAATATTGGAGAATAACAACGGCCATTAAAATACATAAATTTATGTATTCCGTGTGAGAACATTGGGATTGATCTTACAATCTATATAGCCAAAGTAGTAGATGGGCAATTACCAATGGAGTCACAACTAAGAATTCCTTTGTATTTCCTTGTAATCCTAAAGAGTAAAACACTATTTTCCCGTTTCCCTTGTTTCAAACCATCAACCATGGATAGAATGGATCTTTGCAAATCTGCCATGAAAAATAAGATCGGCTCCTTGTTAAAAAGTTCGTATACTTGATAAGCTTCACATTGTAGTTCAAAAGTGTTCCCAATTGGCATTACGTTCAAAAATGATATCTTACCAAGAAATTAGCAGTCTTCCATACAACAATTTTTTACTTGTTGCTACACACTAATTTCATTACCTCAAAATGTCTTCGCTAGTTCTTTTCGGCGTCTATTTCCTCCTTGCTAAAGGCCAACTCAATTGGACCTCGATCTTCCTCATTAATCCACATGAAGTCTTTTTTATGTTTATCTAAACTTTGAAATATTATTTCCCCTCTTTAGAAGTAGTTTTCTCGAGACCTTGCATAACTCCAAGAATGAATGGGAAAACAAAAAATAGTTGATCCTAATAAAAATCAAAGATGTAACTACAAATAAGAATAAAATGTATTGCTCTACACTTTTTTTGCATGTGATTATACAAAAATTAGAAAACATATTTAAATGTTGGATTAAGTAAAAATATATATGTTCATTTATGTACAAAAAAATTTTGTGTCAATCTTCTAAATGCAATTATATAGCATTACCTCTCAGTGATATTTGAAAAACTTAAGTTATCGACCAGACATTAACTTATCTAAATACCACTTGATTCATTCCCTGAAAGTGGATCCAATGTTATATTAAATATTTTCTAATAGAAATAATAAAAAATAAAAGTTTATATAAAGGTGAAGAATAGCCAAGGATGTTAATAAGCAATTGATTCTCAGAATTCAACAATGCTTTTGTATAGAATCATGTTTAATGAGAAATAAGTAAGCCATTATAAATAGAAGTAAATAGTTCTCAAACATTAGATTTAGAAAAGTGACAATTTCCTTGGAAGATGAAACCAACATGCAATGCATACCACGTCCCCACAACTCGAATGTCAAGCATATATTCGTCTTTCCTTTATAGAACTAATATATGCATATGCTCTCCCTAATAGAGCTACAAATGTTTTAAGCTATCTCCATGATTTCCTTCAATCACTCCTTTTAAATTATGGACCTGCACCTACACCAGCAACAACATTGAAATAAGGGTTCATACTAAATTTGGAAACTAGACCATTAATATTGTTAAGGAAAGCAAAAAGTAGAAGCACAAATATCATCTTCCAACTTAATTTACAACATTTCCAATACTCCATTAGAATGTTAGTATACCTATAGCTCTAGTATCCCATATAACTAATTGAATATGTCATAAATAAAGAATGAAGACAACATCTTGTACAAAAGAGTTCTATAGTACTAGATTTAGACCATCAGACAACACGTCAAAATGGGAAACACATAAAGTAGAAAATATGGTTAAGCACCAAATCTGAAAAAAGCACTTAGATCCTTGAATCAAATCTATCTACTCAATCTTCTTCTTGGGTTGAAGATCGTTGAGATAACACTTTCTTACTTCACTTCTTTGTTTTTCCCAAGGCACTGATGACATGTGAAAATAAAATTAACACCCGATCTCACCTCAAAATGACATTTACTAGAAAACATTTGTGGATGAGAAAGGAAAAACATGGATAAAATCAAATGTGATGGCCAAATATAACACCTTGAGTCTCCTTCAAGCATGTCACTAGCTCTTTGATTAGTTGATCATCATGCCAAGTTGAAGGGAGATTATTACTAGATGGAAACATGAACATTAATTTTTTGTAGCATGTCCATGTGTTTTAAGATAAATCAAAATCCTTGCGATAATTCAAACACTATGCATATTACTCATACAAAAATCCATCACAAGGATAAATTGTGATTCTTCTTCAACCATAAATCCCTTATTCTATCCCTGCACCTAATCTACTTGGTGAAAAAATAAATATAATATACAAAGTCATAAATATTTGTGTGATTCTCCATCTAGAAGACAAGGTAGACAACAAAATGCTACAAGCATAACAAAACTACCAAGCCTTGTAAGAGCTAAATTTGAGAAAAGTGTGTAAAGTTTACTACAACTAAGAAAATCATGCCCATAAAAACCATCATTAATAATCCTAAATTGAAAAAAAAACATCCTTGTTAAGGAATGTTCTAATTTGCAATGAATAATACTACCCATGAAAAGGGCACATCCGAGCACCAACAACATGTTTGATAAGATAGAACCAAGTAAAAATTGTTTTAGGGTGTTTTATTGAGATATTCATACCAACAATATAAACTTTCTTTTGAATAATAAAACAACAATTAGATTTAAAGAGAACTATTTGAGATGATATTATTTTCAAGACATTCTAGGAATTATGGTGACATACTTGCAAGCATATCATTTTCTCGCAAATATTTCTGTAGAAAATTGTAGTTTATGGTTGGGCACACTTTGACAAATCTTATATACCTCTTCTAGCTTGTAACCTCATAAGTATTGGTTCCAATTTGGATATTATATAAATAAATAAATTAGTACAACTCAACAAATAAAGAAAATTCTTAGTACTATTATAGCTTGCAAACATGTACTTGAAGTTGAGAAAAGTCCCAGGTATCTAATCCACGTTCATATACAGCAAAGTTTAAGAAATAACTGCTTGAATGCTCTAATGAATTTGTGTAATCTTGGCATAATGATATGTTCTTGACATGTTCTACTGCCATCCCTATTAGAGTGCTCCCTTGATCTCCTATTGCTTGGCTTAACCAATTCATCTTGCAAGTTTTGAGGAGGTCATTCCCTTCTTCTTGGGATCTAGAGTTTGTTTTAATGACTTAGCATGTGAACTGATGGTAACATATTGATTGGTGGACTCTTTCACTCATGTGTATTGGACCCTAGAACATCCCTTGATGATTTGACTCCTTGGAGATGGAGATTGTAGATATTTTGGAGGTGACATCCTAGCTTGGAAGACTATATTTGGCATTTGATCATCATTTTTGAGTCATCACTTCATCTTCGAGTGGGCCAATCCATGTATTGAGCCCTTGTTGAACATGTTTTGAGGATCATATTGAGGATCTTTCACATGGTAGACCCTTTAAGTGGACCTTTGGAGCACATTGACTAGGTTCATACCTTATATGATGGAGGCCTCCCACTCTTGGAGGTTTTATTGCACACATATTCATGCATTGAAATGGGATATTTCACTTCGAGAGGCCACATGTGCCACCTTAATGAGTATTTCATGGCTCATATCCGAGATGATGCAGACATACACCATGAGGAGGAGACACATGGCGTAACCATCTCATTATTTTATTCATTGTTGACTTCACAACATGAAATGGTTATGATCTAACATTATTTCACTATTTTTTTAAGAGACAAATGGTTCTAAACCATTTTATGCTATTATTGGAGAGTTTGTTGAGTAAATTGTGGATCTAGGAGAGGAAAACATTATTATATTGTAAAGGAAGTGGAGATACACTCTTTGTATATTAAGAGTATCCCTTCCTAATCCATTTTCATGGTTGATTTGCAAGTTTCTCTCTTCATGGAGCTTTCTTGAATATCTAGTGGAAGGATTGCATAATTTTTGGGGTTGTTCTCTCTTTTAATGTGAAGCAAACGTTCTGGGTTTTGAATTGTTATTGGTGTATACTAGGGTACTTGCAAAGAAAATTCTTGAAAGGCCAAAAATAAGAGTATGCCCAATACATGGAAGGAGTTTAATGTACAGAGTTTTCCCCCTTAAATTTCATTTGATGTTCTAATTCTAAATGTGTTGTCTATCGTTTATCATTTATTAAGATTTGTTGTTGGGTTAACACTTCATGGTAAGACACACCTATTTATATAATTTTTTTAGTGTGACATCTTTTAAGGTCCTTCCAAGTTATTTCAACATCGTTTAGCGACATGTTAACGTGAATTATGGCTTGTATATCATCTTTGTTTAACTTAAGCATCATAAAGTAGGTCTTTTAGATTGGTGACCATTGACTCCATTTTCCCTATATTGGGTAGACACTAGTCCCTTATATTTCATAACCTATTTATATACTACATGTTACTCCCCATTGTGCATCGGTGTCCACTTCTTATTTGCATCACACTTTAGTGAGGGCGACATGTTAGTATATTGGATGTTCATGATTTTTTGTTTGTTGAGTTGCTTTGTCATGGATGACCTAGATGAATATTTGTGGAAATGTGATGATCATGACCTAGGTAATTTTTTGGCTTAGTATTGTGTATCCTCCAAAGGTTATATTTGGGTTCTTCCTACATGGGATGATGGTTGGTTACTTTTTGTTCAACTATGTAATTTCCATCCTAAAGTATCCATAACAACCATGAATCTTCATACTTTGGTGGATTCCTAGGTATGTTTAGGCCTCCTAACAACAATTATTCTTCAATATGAGAAAGTCTAGGAAACCTAGTCCCCTATATCATCAAATGTGGTCATGTTTTGGAATTGTATTAAGAAAATTAGCATGATAATAATCATTTAAATAAATATAACTAGCAAACCAAAAAATACAGGATTTAAGATGGAACATGTCACCACTGATGGGGAATGAAAACTGAAGGTTTTCATTCCTCCCAACGAATCTCCCAAAGCAACCAAGTTACTTTCTCTGAAACCCCCAAGTCTGTTTGTTGAACCACAAGGACAAAGACTGATCAATGCTCTCTTTGTATAAGCTAGTTCACTTCCCCTCCATCACAAGCCTCCTACTTAATCGATGGGTTCAATACTTATAGTATTTTACATAGGAATTTCATCAATTATGAGATACCTACTCATTATTGCTCCACAATGAGTCTTAGCCTGATTTTTAGAGAGGATTCCTCCTCGGTCACTTGAGATTTCATTCCGTAGTGTTTCCACTTGGGCTCTTCTTTTGACACTTGTCATTTTTCCTTGTGGGTCAGCAAACACTCTTCAATTGCTACTTCAGTTTTGATTCTCTCAGTTTTTAATTATTAAATAATTAATAATTATTTTACATTTATTTTGACCTTACTTGGTCAAAATCTCAAAAATAACAATGTAAAGTCTTTAACAAATAATAAACATTCAGTGTGTTACACACACCTTACATTTTGTTAAACAATCAACTATATCAAGTACATTTAACAATACATCAAAGGGGCACACAAAGGGATTTAAAACCTATAGCATATCCAATATCAACATCAACATATGGTGTAGAATTTGGTTCTTAGAAATCAATAGTATAAGAATGAGAATGACTTGCATCAAGCGGTAAAGACTCAAAAAATATGAGGCTTTCCCACACTAGCCTTGTCTTAGGCATAATATGAGGGATAACTCTCTATCCTTTCCTACCAATTCCACCACTAACATAACCCAAGTATTAAAGCAATTTGGACCTAATTCCTTTAGTATACTTCTCAAAATTAGGAGAAGACAACCCATGATTGGATAACAATGTAGGAGAATAAGTAGCATCAAAAGAGTGGTGTAATATCATTTTGGAAAGTGTAAAATAATATATCTTGACCATTAAATCACGATTGAGATGTTGATAAGAATTATTCAAGGTTTCTTTCATCTCATCAATACAAATATTTTATCTATCCACTTATTTAATACATTTCTTAGAAAAACCAACAACCAAATTAGAATATATTTCAAAATAACAATGAAAAATGTGATAATCATCCATTAATTCATATTTAGTATCTCTTAATTCACGTAGTTCTTATACAAGTTGATGATTGAGGCTATCACACATATTTTGAATGGACTTATACTTCTTGGACAAATGAGAAAACAATAGATCATGATTATTCTTCAAGTCTTGATTTCCATATAAAAGAACTTAACATTGGTATCCTAAAGTAAACCAACCTCCTCATACATATGAGAAATGGATTATTGCAATGCATCAACTTCGAGTTGAAGTCAAATATCAACTTCCATTAACAAACCAACTTACTCATGTAGCCTTGTATTAGCATTCTAGACCTGAGAAGTGATCTCATGTAATGAAGTAATCTTCTTTCCACAACGATAATTTTTTTTAGAGAATTAATTATTCTTCCTCAATAGAATTGATCATAATGAAAGAATATCAAGATCAACCATTGTAATGGAAAATATAAGTATTCTAAAATCTATCAAACTAGTAGGAAGAATTCAAAATGTTTGGGTATGGTGTGTAGAACGAAAAGGCCCTTGTGAAAAAATGTTTCTCTCAAGGAAAAGCAAAGTCACATAATTTTCATTACTATAGAAAATAACCCTCAACAAAAGACTCCCCCTCCAAAAAAATGTACGTAGTATTTTAAATTAAAGTATGCAAATTTGACTTTACTATTAATAGTATTCCTTTATCTGAGATAATGTGACCCAAATAATGAATTCTATATTCATAGAAGTCACAGTTGCTCAACTTTGAATACAGTTGATGCTTCTTGAGCAATTTCAAAATCAGCCTCAATTGTTCCACACGTTCTTCCTCATTCTTTGAATAAGTAAGAATGTCATCAAGGAAAACAGGAACAAACTTATCCAAGTACTTGCTAAAAACATTATTCCTGAGGCACATAAATGTAGCTGGTGCATTTGTGAAACCAAATGGTACCACTACAAACTCATAAGGTCCATACCTTGCTCTAAAGTCTCTCTTATGAACATCTTCATCCTTGATTCTTACCTAATGGTGCTGAGACCTCAAGTCAATCTTGGAAAATACCCTTGCTCCTTTGCCTAGAATTGATGACCCCTTATCAAAATAGAGGAAAACCTAACACCGCTTAAGTAGGTACAAAAAAAAATAATAATAATAATAATAATAAATAAACTTAACACCACTTAAACAACATTAGGTGTTTTTAATTTCATTTTATTTATTAAACTTTTTATAGATTTGACAACTGTATATTAAAATACAGAATGATTGAAAAAAATGGGGTTTCAAACAAACTAGCATAGAAACATAGAAAAATTACATCAGTTTTAATTTATATAATCATATGGAAATATTTACAATAAAATATCTTATGAATTATAATATAGTGAAATAATGTTAATAATGACATAAATATATCATTATGAATCACAGTGAAATTTAATGACAATAATAAACTATCTTTGTTATTATAGTAAAAATTAATTTTATAATTTATTAATAAAAAATGATTTCATAATTTTAAAAAAAAATCGTATTAATTAATTGTAAATCAAATTAATATAAAGTAAAATAACCGATTTTATTTTATTTTTAAATTATGATAAAAATGGCTCTCTTTATCTGTATAATAGTTTATCCATGTTAATAAATTATAAAATGATGGGGTGTTTGCAGCTTGACCTCTCACATACCTTACTAGGTTTCTGCACGTTAGTGTTAACTCTCTTTTTGTCAAGTCTTTTCATGGTGCATACAATGTAAGATGAGTTCCAAATTGTGGATTACTCAACGGATGATTTATCGGAAGAAAAAAATCTTATGATGACGTCGTGTCTCCGACTTCCAAAATGGTCAAAAGGCGACTTTTTAATTATTTTGGTAGTTTGTGCCTGGAATTCGGTTATTTTTATTCTTGAATTCAAATGTTTATGTAATTCAATTTTTTTTTAAATGCACAAATATATTCAACATTGTCATAAACCTTTGGGGCAACCAAATCATATAAGTTTAATAATTGTTATTTGGAATTCTTGCAAATCGTTTGCGGATTTACCTAAAAACATTGCCGGAAAAACGAAAAAAAAACAGTGAAAAAAAGTCACCTCTTTAGACTATTGCCTTTTTATGGGTTAGGGCAATCTCTTGATGGGCCAGTATATTTCCTCTTATTGACACGATTCCAAGTATACCTGAATTGGAAGAGTAAGGGTTATTGCAAGTAGATCCCTTGAAAAGGGATATATTTCATCCCTCTCGAGGCTCATATAATAACATTTAGTCTATAATCGATTACGATCTTACCCTAATTCTAGTGTGGAGGGATCATGCTTTTGTTGGATCCAAGGTTGGCCTAGAGCATTTGTAGGGTGAGGGTGAGGATGAGGGTGATATAAGAAGAAAAAGTAACAAGTTGTTAAAATTCAAGGTAGGGAGGTAGCACTAGTGGTGGGAGTAGATATTGAGGTTATCCAAATCCTCAATTTATCTAGTCTAACCCTAGTCACTAAATTCTTGATTCAAAGAATTGGGATGGAAGGTCTTATGCATCGAAGGGAAAGGTAGTGGGTTCCAACCCTCAAATACTCTCCAACGTGTCACCTTCTTACCAAGGGATGGCTTGATTTTTTTTGTCGCTCGGAGGTTGATGCAATTGTGGTTTTAAAGGAGACATGATTTATGTAGAAGTGTTACTTATCCACAAAGCCTTGGCACCCATTGTTTAACGTGAAGGAAGATTCAATGACCAGTACCCCGATCTAGATCAAACTATTAGGACTCCCCAAATATTTTAGACATTATAGTCCCTTTGTGCATTCAAAAACTAGCTTGGTAAAACTATACTTGTAGATGATAGTTTTCCATCTAATAAACTTAGATCGATAGCTTGGATACTAGTTGAGTTGGATGTTAATAAAGGTTTGTTTGAATCAACAACTCTAATTGACGTGGAGAAGAGTTACACACGTGCACTTGATTATGTAAACATGTTGTTTTGTTGTGTCGAATTCCATATTTACAACTTTATCTTGAAGGACTATTTGAAAATCTTCACCAAGAAATTTTGGAGGAAGAAAGAGGTATTAGAGAAGCCTAGTTCAGAGATTATGGGACACATTGATCTTGTCCAGGACGTAGACAAGATTCATAGTATAGGAACCTTGTCTACATTACATGGTATTTAGGAGGTTGTCACTCGCCACAATGAATTTTATGAACGTATTATAGGGTATCTTTCAATTCCTTTGATTATAGGTGCTCACCCATTGTTGGGTTGGAATGGTGGTGGTTCTTGAAGATGGAAACATATCACGCACACTAATCTAGGGGATATAAAGGCATCGAACGAAAACTCTAAGGGTTTTGCAAGTAAGTTGTTACATTCTCCTTCTTACTCTTTCATCAATAACTTTGTGGGGGATTTAGGTGAGCATAATCCAAAACATCAATTGGAGAACCCACAAAAGAATAATAATATATGTAACAGACTTCATTTGAGGACCAAGAAATGTTTTTCTTTCTCTTCTAATGAACCAATTGTTAAACTTTCGAAAGACATCAACCTAGGTAAATTGAGGGGTACTGAAACCAAAGGAGGAGGGATTCTTCCATATCTAACTCACAGGCCAAAGGAGGAGATCACTACCTACTTTATCCTAAGAAAGGACATTCCCAATATTTTGGTCAAGTTGGGGGTTTGGGACTAGATTTGGGTGCTGCAGGTAGTGTTGTGGGTCGGAAGTCATCCATTAAATAGGCTAAAGAATAATCTATCAATGATATTAATTAGGGGAAGTGAAAACTTATATCTAGGGTCCTTAGAGTGGGACACACCCCATTAGTGGTTACCCCATGACGATTTTGTCGGTTAACACTCAGGGACTAGGGGGAAACCTAAAAATTGTCTCTCAAACAAATGATCAAACTTGATCATCCTAAGATTGTGTTGTTATAAGAATCATTAGAGGAGATTTGGGGTCTATAAAGGGCCTTATAAGAAAACGAGCCATTGATGCATTGGAATTCAAGAATCAATAGAAATTGAAGAAAATGAGTCAACCATAATAGTTAAGTTGGCATATTTGTCATAAAAAAAAAAATTGGTTTTCATATTTTCAACTTATCTCCTTGTGGTTTTACTTAAATTTCGAGTGAGAGAAATCCTTGGATGTGAAATTCAATCCTGCATCCAATAAGTACCCACATTGCATACTTTTGACGAACTTCGTCTCGTAAAAAATGAGAAATACATTAAAAAAAAAATGCTATTGTTGGATGTAGAATTTAATTCCATATCCAATGAGTGCTCCCGCTCGAAATTTGAGTAAAAACTAAAGGAGATAAGTTGAAAATACGAAGAAGAAAAAAGGTAGTTTTTGTGTATTTTCCTTCAAAATTTATAATATTATTTTAACTATTATTTTCCTTAGGAGACCCATTTTAGACCTCAAATTTCCTCTGATGTAATGGGGAACTATGACACTCTAGTTGTTGAGATAAAAATATTGTTGAAAGGATGGGACTCCTTATCTATTGATTCAGATGGATTATCTAAGGGGTCATAATCGGTTGGAACAACAATATTGTTTTGATTAACTCTCTCTTGATTGCTTCGGGTTTATTCACATAAGTATTTACAAGAGCTTGTGATTATCTTTGTTTATTCTCAATCTTTATGGTACATACATGGAACAACGACAATTCTAGAACTAGCTCACCTCCATGTAGTGTATTAAGGTTGAAAATTTTATTCTAGGTTGAGATCTAAATCTGACTATCAACTGTGAGGAAGTGTCGATGAAGAACACTAGATTTGATAAGCTTGTTGAATTTGCATATTTGCATCCGTTGCTTGGGTGGATATTGAACCTATTAATCTAAGGTCCAATAGGGTTAATAAAAGATGTGGTAATGATGTTGTTGCCAAAATATTGGATCATTTTGTGGTTAATGAAATCCTTCTACAGAAGGTTGAAAATTCAGAACTTGGGTCTGCACTACAAGCATCTCTAATCATTTTCCCATCTGGATTGAATTTAACAAAGGGGGTCGAAATCCAAGGGATCCATTTAAATACACTCCTAGTTGGTATATGGAGAAGGAGTTGTAGTCTATTGTTAAGGAAAATTGAAAAAAGTATTCACTCGATCTAGGAAATTTTAAATGCTAATAGTTCTCCCTCACTAAAATCTGTGAAGGAAAAGGTGGTTATATGGGTTGGGGATTGGTTTATAAATAGTGAAGATTAGCTGACAGAGGTTGAGAATTATTTGGAGGTGTTTATGTTGGTTAATGAACAAGGAATATTCAAAGAAGAAGGGTTTAAGATCCTTAAAAATTTCGAAACTTTGAGGACCAAGTTACCACTATATAAAGAAGCAAATTAGCGCATGAAGAGTAGGTCCATTCGGATAGAAGCGGGTGACCAGAACACGATTTTTTTTCAAAATTAAATAACCAAATGAATATAAATAATATATAGTAGATCACAAGCTCAGAGAGCTTGAAAGTTAGAAGCTTTAAGAATCTAGCAGACCTCAGCACACAACATTTCAAAGGTATATTTGAGGAGCCAGTTAGCGCAAATATAGCTAAGATATTAAAAGTTTCATCTTTCTTCCCAGGGTTGGTAGAGGAGAAGGATAACAAGAAGTTTTTTAGGGATGTTTCCAAAGAGTAATTACAACATGTTCTAACTACCTTTAAAAAACATAGGTGTCTAGACCCCAATTGGTGGATGGTAGAGTTCTACATTTATTTTTTCAACTTACTGGGAAATGACCTAGTGTGGGTGATTTAAGAAGTCAAAAGTACTCTGAATGTTTTGGGTAACATTAACACCACTTTTATACCATTGATTCCAATTGTGGACTACTCAAAGGGATTTGAAGGCTTCATACACATATCCTTATGCAATTGTCGATATAATACCATCGCAAAGGTATTAACAATAAGGATAAAACCTATGTTATCCAGCTTCATTTCAGTTGATCAATTTGGTTTCTTTGAAGGTATACAAATTCATGAAGACATTGGTACAAAAAAAAAGAGGCCCCACTCTAAGCTGTCTGAATTCGGCAGTTCTTATCAAACTGTTACTTGTCTAAATCCTACAACGACTTTACATGATATATTTTATTACATTTTGGGTTTTCTCCTCGTATAGTAAAATGGATTATGGCATATGTCACCACTCTATCTTTTGCATTTCTCATAAATGGTGTGGCATCTAGCTTCTTCATGTCCTCTATGGATTTGCACCAAGGTTTTCCATTATCCCCCTACCTATTCCTCCTTGTGGTTGAAGGAATTAGTAGAGCCCAAGCATATGCTAAGAGAAGAAGAGTTGTAAATGGCATAAGAATTGGTTTTATGGAGATGCTTACACATCACTTGTTTTTTGACGATGTTTCATTATTTTGTTATGGATTTGAAAGAGAATTTGTTGCTTTTAAGGAAATTCTTCTTCTTTATAAGAAGGAACCTTCAATGGAAATCACCAAGGTGAAATAAACCATGCACCCTCATAATTTTCCAAATGACCTTGATGTTTCTTTGAATATAATGTTACCCTTTCAATCAGAAAATATAAATAAAGGTTTTAAATATCTAGCTTTCTACATGAAACGTAATAATTGTGTGATGACTTACTAGAAGTGGATGCTAGGGAAAGTTGAGAAAAGGATTGTACAGTGGTGTAACATGTGGTTAAATCATGGGTTCATTTACTCCTGGTGAAGTTTGTTATGGAGGCTATCCTGGTGTATTGGCATACATTGGCACATATTCTAAAGAGAATGATGGAAAATATTTGAAAGCTCTATTTTAATTATCTATGGTAGGGTAGCAGTGAGTACAAGGGATCTCATTGGTTCGAATGGAAAAAAAATTGTTGTGCCAAAATAATTAGGAGGATGAAGCCTGAAGACCATTTCATTGTGGGTTTCCACCAACGTGTTGAGAAAGACTGACAGAAGGCATGGCATGATCGCCACATAAAGAACAAACAATTTCAGCAAGGAGATTTGGTGCTGCTATACAACAGCAATTTCTTGAAGCATCTGAGTAAGCTACAAATGCACTAGCTCATCCCATATCTTGTCAATTCTATTACCTCTGCGGGTGCAGTTCAATTACAGCAATTAGATGGAGTGGTATTTCCAAAGATCGTGAATGGCAGTCGCTTGAATCCCTATCGGATGGGGGAAGGACCACGTAATGCCTGAGGTAGTGCACATGAAAAAAAAAGTAGAGGTAGGGTAGACAGAAAGCGGAAGGGCACGCCAGAAGGAGCTGCACAAGAGTAGGGGTCATTAGCGCAGTTACAAAGATCTGTCGCAACAGCTGAAGGGTTACGACATTCAAAATCAGCACTAGACAAAGACTAGGTAATATAATTAACTAGATAGAACTATACACTACTTGAGTTTCCACACAAAGAAGGGGAAGGATAGATAGAAATAACACGTGATTGCGCCAAGAGAGAGGGGCTACGACGAGAGAACAGTGGTCGCATGGAGAAGAGGAGCTACACCAAAAAAACAATATTTGCATGGAAGAGAGTGGTTATGCACAAGGACATGCCTGCTCCAAAGGAAGTGAGTGCACCAAAAGGAGAGGTTAAACAAGCAGAAGAGTCAATCGTGTCGTTTAGAGAACGGATCCCGCCAACCGAAAGACGGTGACCGGCCATCACAGCAGCACTCAATGACGACCGTTAAGACAGGTGAATGATGACACTTTTGACATAAAATCTAATGATAGCATATCCAAGCAGGATGTGGGCAGAATCAGTGGCGTAATCAAATCATTAATGCAAGTTTTATCCCTAATGATGAACCCGATATGACAATGATGATATCCGAAGTGAGGCTGGTGTTATAAGCATATGGGAAGGTGGGAAGATGGTGGAATGGGCAGATGGTCAGTCATTGAGAGGACACCATGGGGTGAAGTAACACAGTCTAAAGTCGTAGAGGTAGGAATCTTTGCTACGTAAGGCAGTGGAAACCAATGCTACTATGCGGCGTACCCTAGATATAAGGGAGATTTTGAGTGAGAATGCTTTATCAGCGGGAATTGAAGAAGAAGTTGCAAGTATGCGGGCTAGCTCGTCCGAGGCGGAAGTGTCTAGCAAGGTCATCCTTGGCTATATTTCTCCCAGTTGGTTTGAGGCACAGACCAAGAAAATCACAAGGAATCCGAACGGGCCTAGAGTTCTTGCCTTACTTGACTAAGTCTGCAGGAACAGGGAATAGGATCGACTTCAGGTGGCTTGGGCTGAGCCTGAATGCAAGGAAGGACAAGGGTGTGGATGCTAGAATGGCTTCCAAGGTGGCACAAAAACTCAGAACTCATGCAGCAGAGAGCCACCCAGAAAGTACCAGTGAGCCCGAAGAGGTTCAACGCCTAATACTTGTGGGTGGAGGCGTGCTGATTTCGGTAGAGATTGACCGCAGAGGAGGAAGTTGTAGCAAATTACACATTTCAATAGATTTTGAAAGTTATCACAAACCCAAGTTTGTTGAATACACCAAGTCATCTAACGTGGCTCAAGGACGAGCCACAAGACTGTGTTAGGGGCCCGTTGGAAAGGGGTTGGGGGTAAGTGAGTTGCGCAGCATCTAGGATGTTGTGCATACTCACATGACACCACGCAAGGCAAATATAGCGCGATAGGAAGAAAATAGTCCACTTTTTTATATTTTCATGTCACGTTTTGTACTTATTGACCATTTCTTCGGAATATTGGCCCGTAGTGATTAAGATAGTTAGAAGTTTGTTAGAATTTTGTTAGAAGTGGACCTTGAATGTAAAGACGCAAGCCTATAAATAGAAGAGTTATGCATGTAAGAAAGAGAGAGGGGAGAGGGAGAATGAATACCGAATGTGATACTGGATTGTTGTTTGTTTTTTATCTATGATTTGTTCTATGGATTTAATATGATGCAATGTGGATTGATCTGAACTCTTGTGGCGCCTTTATTTTTTCCTGCTTTACATTGTTGCGATTCTGATGATGAATATTGAATAGATATGCATATGAACAGTTAATGTGATGCTTTATGCTTATGAATACTTCATCTTTTAAATTTGTTTTCCCCACTGGTAGATCTGTTGTAATAATGAGTGAATAATGCGACATGATAAATGTTTTTGTTTCTGAGAAATCAAGTATATTAGATCCAAAAATTAAGCTCATGAATCTTTGATGCCCCAATCCTCCTCTATACTGCGGAAACTTGGTTTCGACAGCTCTCCCTCGAACATCTCGGGTGAGACCTCATCTGCTCTACGGGTGTTGCTGGACAGGATAAAACCTATCTGGACCGATTCTCAGGGAGATCGCGACATGTTGAGCATCGACAGAATGGAACCCATGTCGACTAGGTTTTGTTGGTCGAAATTGCGCCAACAAATGGTTCTGTTGTCAGGACCTCGTTGTGTATGAGAGGAGGGTATGTGGCATTCAACAAATGGTTACCCAACAATGGATATGGCACCTTACACGATCGAAACTTCAATATTGGTTTGATCAGAAGCTGAGAGAATTTCCTGAAGCAGAAAATCAGAACCCTGGGCTAACAACAGACAAGTGGTTAGCAAGATACATACATGATGGTCCGTGTGAATACTTCTTCGACGAATTTCCTATCATATTGTACGAGTGGTTAGCGTGATTTACATACAAGAATACAAGCTTTCAAGGAGGAGAACCAACGTCCTAGACCCATGAATTGATCCAGGAGCTGCAGGAAACTGACAACAGATCATCGCACATCGTTAAGGTCTGGTTGGATAGTATCCTAGAGGGATATATCACCGAGTTCGTTGTCGACACCAATAAATCTTACAGCGAAGCAGAGAGGGATTTCTTTAATGGACCCAGAGGTAGGTTCTTATTGTCGCTTCAATTGTCAATTAAAATGTTGGTTTGTGAAAAGGGTATACTCAAGATGCACCTAGAGTAGTAGCACCCCCGGTGTACAGAGGTTGTGGATACCGCGACCAAGGGGGGAGACAAATGAGAATATAAGGGGTAGATGGGTGCAAGTTTCAACGAGATTGTGAGGGAATCCAAGGAAGGAAGTGGTTATACAATGGGAGGAGCGAGGTTCTAATGAGAGAAGAGGTAGAGGATAGGGGAAGGTCCTACTGCGATCGGAACGCAAGACAGCGAAGGAAAACCATACAGGATGAAGTGACCCTATAGTGATGATGAGGATGACTAGGCCCAGGATATGCCCAGAATGACGGTAAGATCAAACCCCAGCAGCAATGTGCCGATGCCTCAATGCACCACTCCAAACTCAGGAAAAAATCCAAGTCCCACATCGACTTATCCGACATGCCAGAAACAGTCTAGTAGTAGATCAGCATCTATAGGAAGGCGGCCCGGGATGGTGAGCGATGACATGAAGCTACCCTTGTTCCATGGAAATGTGACCAATGATCCTGAGCAGTACTGGTTTTTATGTGAAGCGGTGTGGATTGTTAGACATGCCACTGGCGATGATGTAAAGAAAGGACAGTTAGCGACTACTCTAAGGGGTTGCGCACTCAATTGGTTTACGAAGTTTATCCAAGTTCCTCAAGGGACTCAGCAGAAGACATTGGATGAGATATGGATGGGACTAATCGAGGAATTCAGAAAACCGAAGTCAAAAGCACAATACATTACAGAGCTGAAGGAAATCAAGCAATGTCCTAATGAGACCATTTGGGACTTTGATCAGAGGTTCAAGACACTGATGGCCAGAGTCAGTTTTTCTATGAGTGATGTCCAACATAAAGAATGGTTTATGGAAGCATTGGTTTCTCATATCCGATAACCATTGATGCAGCAAAAGATAGAGACGCATAGCGAAGCCCCGGATATTGCAATGAAGCTCGAAGCTTCACTTATCGGGGAGAGTTTAGTCAGGATGAATCAAATTCAGGCACAGCTAGTGAACCTCACACTCCAGCTGCATGATATCAAGAAAGGTAAGGAGGAATGTGTAGATATTTGGTGTATTCGGTGTCACGCAGATGGCCACACCAAAGATACCTGCCCCGAATTTAGAAACTATCCGTTATCTAGAGCTCTGAACCTTTTGAGTAATGGTGGTGTGCCATGGTGTCGCATATGCCAATTATATGGACATCGACATGAGGAATGTAGCTATATGAAAAATATGGTGTCAAAACCTACCAATTTATACTGTTCATTCTATTGCTCAGTCGGGCATGAGGATAGATACTGTCAGGCATACGATCTTCTTCAAGACAGAACTTATGATTCATATTTCGTGAAGGGCAAAGGTCACCGCGCAGTGCAGCAACCACATCCACAACCTCATATGGTAAGTTCTCAAACACAACTGCATTACACACTGCCACCACCGATGTAGTTTTTTCCACCGCAGTCGCAACTGCAGTTTGCACCACAACCGCAGTTCACACCACAGTAGCCATATAATCAAATGTCGATGGATCAGGTGTAGCCACAATACGTTCAAGAAGCACACTTTTTTCAGCAACAACCGAATCCCCCGCCAAAGTAGGTAGCTTAGCCGTAGTACCCACAGCAAGGAGGATTCCATGGAGGATTCTGAGGAAGAGTAGGAGGCTTTGGACGAGGAGGGGGACGAGGTCGTGCATCCGTCCAATGTTATAATTGTGGAGTATTCTGGCATTGTCAGAAGTACTCCCCACACTTGTAGTGCTTATGTACGTATTGTGCAGTGATTGATCATACTGTGGAGAACTGGTTGTAGTTAATTGCAAGATGGAAAACCGAGAACGTTCCGCAATTGCAAAATCAAGCCGAGTTGCAGACTCATAATCAACTACCAACCCAGAACCAATTACAGAGCCAGGACCAGAATCAAGTTTCGCTCCAGAATCAGACTGTGAATCAGCCGATGAACCCACTAGTAAACCAGAATTCACCACTGGCTCAGAATCCACTGATGAACCAAACTCAAGGTCTAACAATTGTGAAGATTTAAACAGATCCCAAAACACAGGATGTCGACGTCTCCATTGTCACTCACAAAGGTGCGACGAAGGGAGATGATGGACCATGGTCGTATAAAGTTCGATTAGCTAGGAAGAAGAAAGCGACGTTTGATATTGCAACTAAAAAAGAGATGTTTTTTGAAACTCGGGATGAGATCAGATGAAATCTTGGTAAGTCACATGTCTATGAAATGCCATCTGCCTTTGATTTATCCTTAGAAGCAGGACCATCGCGGCAGCATGGTACATTTCAGCAGTTCTTTGAGAAATGCTTGTCACTGGCATGAGATCCCGAGGCTCTTGTTGAGCTTGATAGGTTGTTGTATCATCTAGGAAAGGAGATGAAGGACTCTGCAGTGAACTCCCTACAGAAGAAAAAGACAGGAAAAGAGGTGCATATGAATATCCAGATAGCTGACTATGAGGTGGACTCAGTCATCCAGGACCTGGGATCGGATGTGAAAATCCTGACAAAGCAAACCTGGTAGAAAATAAGGATCCCAACATTGGGTTGGTCCCCTGTGCAGCTGCAATTGGCAAACCAAGCTAAGGTACAACCAATTGGACGGGTAATGAACTTGGTTGTAGATGTTGAAGGTATGAGGACACACGTGAACTTTGATGTGATTGAAGTCGGTAATGGGGGAGGATCCTATCCCGCATTGTTGGGGATTGGATGGGCTGATGACAGTATGGCTATGATTAATTTTAAGAAGTGAATGATGACATTCGAGAACCAAGACATTTGAGTCATCGCACCCAAGGATCCAACCGAGGGACGGAGATACATTCAACCTCTGAAGGATGAAGTTTTCAAGGGTGGGATCATTCTTACAACATCTCTAAAGACTATATCCACCTGAATTCCAAGGGATAACTTGGTTGGCGCAGTACTAGCTCTGTATCCTCTGATTCTTATGATGCGCTCGAGAATTGGCAAAACCGCATGCATGAGGTATCCTTTAGAAAGTGTGGTCTGATTACACAATCTATGCATCATGTCATGACTGAAATTGTTGAATTTCCAGTATATGAAGGGCTACCGGAGTTGTTTCCATTCTTAATAGTATTTAAAGAGAGAGTCTCAGATCCACAGCGACTGTTAGTACTGGAGGAAGTACTGAAGGCTACTCCCGCCCGCTGGTGGGCATCTCATAAGAAATCAATTACTGGATGGATGTAGTGTCGTGGGCTGACGACAGTTCATTTTGGTAC
Organism: Pseudotsuga menziesii; assembly: GCA_001517045.1. Lineage (NCBI taxonomy): Eukaryota > Viridiplantae > Streptophyta > Pinopsida > Pinales > Pinaceae > Pseudotsuga > Pseudotsuga menziesii. Next base: position 758,557 of record LPNX010432507.1, on the reverse strand, counting down.
CACAGAGGTGTGTCACACTAGGAAGTATGATCGACAGAATGACCCTAACAGACATTTGGTCGAGTGTCAAACACTATGGGCAGTGTGACCAAAGGATGAATGGGTCCATGCCTTTATTCATATCTTGGATTAATTACCGAGGTCCTAGTACATATCCATAGAGTTGCGCAGAGAAATAACTACCCGGGATGAGTTGACGGTTTGTTTCACCCACACTTTTAGTTTCGCAGACGCCAATCTTGATGTCCATAATGCACTTCAGATCATTCGGGATGTAGTCTTGAAAGTTGTGCCAGTCGCATATCATGTGGATCCATATGCACATTGCCAAATGCAATTGCTGATGGAATGTTGTAATGTGTCTGGCGAGCCAGAGGATGATGATGAGTTTTGAAATATTAATATTCCGAAGATTGAAGGGAGTCGAGATGTCGTAGCATCAGATGTGTCGACCGATCCCATGACTTAGCCGCTCAAAGTTAACATTGGGACAGAAGAGAATCTAAATTTCACAAACGTTGGGGACTACTGGGATGAGAATACCATGGCCAAGATCATAGATCTCCTACATGAGTTTCAAGATATTTTTTCAACAAAATTCTCAGAAATGAAAGGGATATTGGGTGACCTAGGGGAAATGAAAATACCGCTGAAGCCAAATTCCAAACCAGTGCAACAAATACCATATCGCCTGAATCCATGATACAAAGACAGATTCAAAGCTGAGCTTGATCATATGTTGGACGCTGGAATCATCGAACATGTCTAAGAGTCAGAATGGATCAGTCCTATGGTGGTCCAAGATAAGAAAACTAGCGAAGTTTGTATCTTCGTCGACCTCAAGAAACTAAATGATGCATGTATACATGACCTGTTTCCAACATCGTTCACTGATGAGGTACTTGAAGGAGTAGGTGGTCAAGAAATGTACTCTTTACAGATGGGTTTTCGGGTTATCACCAGATTAGAATCGCCAAGGAGGATCGACATAAAACAACATTCGCCACTGAATGGGGATGTTTTCAATATAAAGTGATGCCTTTTGGATTAAAGAATGCCCCTGCAGTATTCTCTCGGGTTGTCGTTGTTTCCTTCAAGGATTTCATTCAAAATTTCTTACAAGTATACATGGATGATTGGATAGTGTACGGTCTAATCAAATATCATTTGTCCAACCTTCGACTGATGCTGGAAAGGTGTCGACAACATCAGATCGCGTTGAACTCCAAAAAGTGCATTTTTTGCGCCCCATTTAGCATACTGTTAGGTCACATTGTGTGCAAGTAAGGGTTACTGGTCGACCCTGCGAATATATCTCTCATCTTGAGTTTTCCCCCACCAACCAATGTGAATATGCTTCGGGCAGCATTGGGGCACATGGAGTATTATCGCAAATTTATCAAAGGCTACGCTACGATCACTGCCCCTATGCAGAAATTATTAAAGAAAGATGTGGCATTTGAATGGAATCTAGAGTGTCAGAGTAGTTTCGACACACAAAAAGCCAAGATGGCTTTGGCACCAATACTTGTATTCCTATATTAGAACAAGGAGTTCCACGTTCATGTTAATGCCTCTTCTGTTGCGCTAGGAGTAGTGCTTGTGCAACTAGGCGACGGCGACTTAGATCACCCTATTTCTTTTGTGAGTCGAAATTTATCATTCGCAGAGAAGAATTATACAACCACGGAGCGTGAGGGACTAGCGATGGTTTATGCACTGCATAAATTCTGGCATTATCTTCTAGGAGGTCACTTCAAGATGTTACTGACCATTCAGGTTTGAAGTATCTGGTCAATAAGCCTGTGTTGGGGGGAAGAAATGCAGTTCGCTACTCCTCTTTCAAGAATTTGATTTTGAGATCATCGTGAAGCCATTTCGCTTGAATGTTGGCCCCGATCATTTGTCCAAAATCGAGACAAGTGAGGAACCTACTAACATTGAATATCGATGCCTGATATGCAATTATTTTGAGTTGAAATGGCAAATGACCACTATGCTCCAATAATCAAGTTCTTAGTGATAGCAGTCTCACCAGAAGAACTTTCCACGAGTCAAAGAAGCAGTTGGTGGTTAAAGCTTCTGACTTTCAGTTGATTGTTGGACACTTGTATAAGATGGGACCTGATGAAATTTTGTAGTGATGTGTCCTCTCGCATGAACAAGAGAAGATTATGGAAGAAGCGCATGGCGGCATAGCTGGGGGACACTATGGAGGACAGGATACCGCACGAAAGGTGCTTCGCGCAGGGCTTTGGTGGCCCACTCTTCATAATAATGCGGCAGGTTATGCATAGAGCTATGATGTCTGTCAACGCATTGGGAAACCATCGCGGCAGGATGAGATGTCACTCGTACACCAGGTAACTTTGCAACCTTTTGATAAATGGGTGGTAGACTTTGTGGGTCTAATCAACCCACCTGGGAAAAGAACTGGTGTGCACTACATAATCACTGCGACGGACTATCTTACGAGATGGGCAGAGGATGCACCAGTTGTGGACTATACCGTAGCAATGGTAGCTAGATTCCTATTTGAGAATATTGTGACGTGGTTTGGGTGCCCAAGAATATTGATGACTAACCAGGGTATTCATTTAATCAACCACACAATAAGAGCATTGACAGAAGATTTGCAGGTTCAGCACAAGAAAAGCACAACATACCATTCGTAGGAGAATGGGACTGCAAAATCATTCAACAAAATACTGGAGCACGCACTTACCAAGGTATGTAACACTAACCAAGATGACTGGGATCTGAAGATTCCTGCAATGTTGTGGTCCTATCGCACCACGTGCAAGTGATTGACGAGGAAAACACTGTTCAAATTGGTATATGGGAAAGAGGCAGTTATTCCTATGGAATACATCGTTCCCAGTCTGTGCATTGTTGTTGCAACCGGAATGGATGATGATGATGCACTAGAAGAGCGCATAGCGCAACTGATACAGATTGAAGAAGATCATTTCATTTGTGGGTTTCCACCAGCGTGTTGATAAAGACCGACAGAAGGTGTGGCATGATCGCCACATAAACAACAAACAATTTTAGCAAGGAGATTTGGTGCTACTATACGACAGCAAGTTCTTGAAGCATCTAGATAAGCTACAAATGCACTAGCTTGGCCCATGTATTTTCAATTCTATTACCTTTGCAGGTACAGTTCAATTACAGCAGTTAGATGGCACGGTACTGCCAAAGCTCATGAATGGCAGACACTTAAAGCCCTATTGGATGGGGGAAGGACCACGCAATGCCTGAGGTAGCGTACATGAAAAAAAAAAGGTAGAGGTAGGGTAGACAGAAAGTGGAAGGGCGCGCCAGAAAGAGCTACGCAAGAGTAGGAGTCATTAGCATAGTTAGAAGGATCTGTAGCAACAGCTAAAGGGTTGCGACATAGTCAAAATCAGCACTAAATAAAGAGTAGGTAATCTAATTAACCAGATAGAACTATACACTGCTTGAGTTGCGGCAAAAAGAAGGGGAAGGATAGATAGAAACAAGATGTGATTGCACCAAGAGAGAGGGGCTACGACAAGAGAACAGTAGTCACATGGAGAAGAGGAGTTGCACCGACCGAACAATATCTGTATGGAAGAGAGTGACTGCGCCTGAGAGAGTGGTTATGCGGAAGGACATGCATGTGCCAGAGGAAGTGATTGCACCAAAAGGAGAGGCTGAACAAGCAAAAGAGTCAGTTGCGTCATTTAGAGGACAGATCCCACCAACCTGAATACGGTGATCGACCATGACATCATCATTCAATGATGACCATTAAGACAGGTGAATGATGACACTTTTGACGTAACATATAATGATAGCAGATCCAAGTGGGATGTGGGCAGAATCAACGGGGTAATCATATCATTCATGCAGGATTTAGACCTAATGACGAACCCGATATGAAACTGATGATATCCTAAGTGAGGTTGGTGTTATAAGCATATGGGAAGGTGGGAATATGGTGGTATGGGCAGATGGCTAGTCGTTGAGAGGACACCATGGGGTGAAGTTACACAATCCGAAGTTGTAAAGGTAGGAAGCATTGTTGTGTAAGGCAATGGAAACCGACGCTACTATGCGGTGCACCCTAGATATAGGGGATATTTTGAGTGAGAATGCTTTATCGATGGGAATTGAAGAAGAAGTTGCAAGTATACGGGATAGCTCGTCCGATATGGAAGTGTTTAGCAAGGTCATCCTTGGCTATATTTATCCCACTCAGTTTGAGGTGCATACCAGGAAACTCACAAGGAATCTGGATGGGGCCAGAGTTCTTGCCACACTTGACTAAGTCTGCAGGAACAGGGAACGGGATCGACTCCAGGCAGCCCAGGCTGAGCCTGAATGCAAGGAAAGACAAGGGTGTGGATGCTAGACTGGCTTCCAAGACTGCATGAAAACTCAGAACTCATGCAGCAAGGAGCCACCCAGACAGTACTTGTGAGCCCGAAGAGGTTCAACGCCCAATATTTGTGGGAATAGGCGTGCCAATTTTAGCATAGATTGACCACAGAGGAGGAATTTGCAGCAAATTGCACAACTCAACAGATTTTGACAGTTTTCACAAATCCAAGTTTGCTGAGTACACCAATCCCATCTGACGTGGCTCGAGGACGAGCCACAAGACTGTGTTGGGGGCCTGTTGGAAAGGGGTTGGGGGTAAGTGAGTTGTGCAGCATCTAGGATGTTGTGCATACTCACGTGACACCGTGCAAGGCAAAGATAGCGCTATAGGCAAAAAATAGTCCACTTTTTGATATTTTCATGTCACTTTTTGTACTTGACCATTTCTTCGGAATATTGACCATTTCTTCAGAATATTGGTCCTTAGTGGTTAAGATAGTTATAAGTTTGTTAGAATTTTGTTAGAAGTGGACCTTGAATGTAAAGGATCAAGCCTGTAAATAGAAGAATTATGCATGTAAGAAAGAGAGAGGGGAGAGGGAGAATGAATACCGGATGCGATACTGGATTTTTGTCTGTTTTTTATCTGCGATTTGTTCTGCGTATTTAATATGATGCAATGTGGATTGAAATAACCTCCTGTGGCGCCTTTATTTTTTCCTGCTTTACATTGCTACAATTCTGATGATGAATGATAGATAGATTTTCCTATGAATGGATAATGTGATGCTTTCTTCTTATGGATACTGTCATATTTTAGATATGTTTTCCCCACTGGTAGATTTGTTGTAATAATGAGTGAATAATGCAACATGATGAATGGTTATGTTTCTGAGAAAGCAAGTAGATTAGATCCAGAAATTAAGATGATGAATCTCTGATGCCCCAATCCTCCTCTATACTGCGGAAATTTGGTTTCGCCAGCTCTCCATCTAACATCTCGAGTGAGACCTCATCCACTCTGCGGGTGTTGCTGGATAGGGTAAAACCTATCTAGGCGAATGCTCAGGGAGATAGCGGTGTGTTGAGCATTGATAGAGTCGAACCCTTGTCGACTGGGTTTTTTTGTTCGGGATTGCACCAACATGGTTCACTTCTTCCAATGACCTTATTCACACCACATTTCAATGCATTTCAAAGATCGAAAACACAACATAGACCAAAAACAAACAAAAAAACCTTTAAGCCTAGGGGGTGGACCACACACCCCCACCCCCTCATACCCCCCTTTGATCGAACCGATTGTTTATTCTTAATCTGGAACTATCTTGAGAGTACCTAGAAACAACATGATTTGATCTATTGGCAATCATATTTGTGTACCCACACTCCAAGTTTCATTAGAATACCTCATATCTAGCACTTCTATTGTTTCTCATGCCGACCCATCATGCCAATGGATCCAACCACACCGATTCACACTCCACCATGAAAATATAGGTGACTAAAAAACTTTTTTCAAATGATCCCACATAACAATGATACAATCTACATTATACAATGTAGATCTAGGTAACCCGAACTTGATCAGACAACCCTTTCTAGAGAGTGAGTGCCCACTAAGATCCGATACCAAATATTGGTTCTAGAATGCAACAAACATTATGTGTGCACAATCGAAATACAGAATATTAAAGCAAACCATAGCATCATGCACATCGAGATACCATGATTTATCCCAAAAACCCCTTAACCAAGTAAATCCAGCAAAAGATATTCATTATGCCCCTTGACCGAATCTTGACAAGGCATGTTCGAGTGTGACTTGACCACCATGGGTACCCTCGACCATCAATGAGAGTCCCAAACACATGCTCATTTTACAATGGAGTATGACCAACCTATTTATAGGATTACATCACAAGAAAACTATGGGTATTTCTCCCAATGACATGGGTTTATTATAGCATTAACCAAAGTCAGTTAAATTTCTCTATGACTGAGTCAATATTAACCCAGCAAAAATTGCATTGCGTTAGGTACAGTTTTGGATTAGATAAGCTAGGAGAGGAAAGGTTTTGAAAACTCGTCCAACCAATGGAAGGAAATGACACTAGCATTTCCTATGATCAGATGTTATCTGGCATGGAAGGTTGGAAGTAGGATGCATGTTAGAGTGGGAGTTGATTCACTTATGGGTTGTGATAGAAGGATATTTATTCCATAAGAGTTGATTATATATTTTCAAATGATTGTCAAAGTGAACTTAAACACAATGGAAAACCCGGCTACCACTACTATCTAGGAACAAGGATAGTTGAGCTCTGTTGGATTGAACCTGACAAGCATTTGGATAGCAGATTGGAACAATTACATAGATTATATTAGGAGGGATCACATTAGACTGGGAACATCTAAATAGTAACTAATTTGGGCTAAAATTTTGGTAGGGGTATTTAACTATGTGAAACTTGTATATAAAGCTCTTTATGGACCATGGATTAATGAAGAACTATGACGATGGAGGAAACTTTGGAAGGTGAGAAATCCCCCAAAAACTACTCTTATGTTGTGGTTGGCACTTACCAACAAGGTAATTACATGGGAAAGATTGAGGAAAAGAAATCGAGAAGGCCCAAGAATCTACCTTTTATGTAGAACTGGTGAAGAAATCATAGCTCACTTTGGTTTTCATAATTTATGGAACAAGGATTCTATTTGAGACTATATTTCTTGTGGGCTTACTAAGAAGGATATCAAGCCCATTAGAACATTTCCATACTTGATCCTTTGGGGCACCTGGATGGCACATAACTCTATAATCTCTGAAGGTAAATTCATCCCATTTTTTCAAATTGGTGTGCAAGTGCATGGTTTACTTTCTTTCTATAAGACATGTGTGGGGGTCAATCTACTTAGATTCATTGGTCATTTTAGTATCAATAAGTATAGGTTGTGGTATTTCTTTGTGGGTGCATCAACATAGTATTATATATGAATGACACAAACTATATTCACCTTGGTGAAAATATTGGAAGAGGAACCAACAATTACAATGAGTTTAAGGCACTATTTCTCCTACTAAAGATCTCTTTGTGTCAGGGGATTGACACACTCCAAGTTTTGGTTATTCATGAATCATCATCAATTGTATTCCCATAAATTTCCATATCCATAACATCCAATTAAGACCATTGGTTGATCAAATAAAGGAAATATTGAGCCTATTCAAGTTGATACAATTTACCCATGTATTCATAGAACTGAACCATTTAGTGTGTAAGCTATTAAAAGATCGTGTCTATATGCCACAAAACCAAGCTTCATTTAGGGAATTCGTTGATGGTCAAGATTTTGCTTCTATATAGGTCTCGATACAGGATTTCTGAATGCCGTGTAAATTGCCAACTTTACATTGTTAAGGTGATGTGGATATTAAACTATTGTTGTTGCGACCATATAAATTTGTTTAATATAATGGTGTTTCTTTATAGAGGATTATAGTTTTGATAGGATGAAGTGGAATGGTGAAAATGTATTTGTGGCTCCCCTTTAGGATAATTTTTGTTAGTGTTATGGCACCTGAAGATTGTATTTATATTCAGCTTGATTATAAGTACGTTTTTTTCTTAGAAAAGTTATAAATCAAACAAAAAATGATAGATTTAATTTTTCAAAAAACATGTTGTAAATTTTATGGATATAAACCCAATAATTTGAAAATATGTTGAGTAACACTTAAGAGATATCACTAAGGTACAATTTCATCAAATAAACCCTTAACCCCTAATTATTAAGGAATTAACCCTTGACCCATCAATCCCATGAGCCCTAAAACCTTAAACCACCTAACCCCTTTACCTTTGAGCCCTTATAAACCCCTAAAATATAATCCCTTAACTCTCTTTACCCATAAACCCTAAACTCTTAACCTCATAACCATCTCTTTCTGAACCATGGATTAATGAATAACTCTTATGGTGGAGGAAACTTTGGAAGGTGAGAAATCCCCCAAAAACTACTCTTCTAATGTGGTGGGAACTTACCAACAAGGTAATGACATGGGAAAGGTTAAGTAAAAGAAATAGAAAAGGTCCAAGAATATACCTTTTATGTAGAACCAGTGAAGAAACCATAGCTCCTTTATTTCTATCATGCTTTTATTCTCAATAAATCTAGAAAGAACTAGAAGTACACTTAGATTTGCATAATTTATGGAACAAGGATTCTAGTGAAGACTATATTTTTTGTTAGTTTACTGAGAAGGATCGCAATCCCATCATAGCACTTCCATACTTGACCCTTTGGGGCACCTGGCTAGGAAATAACTCTATAATCTTTGAAGGCAAATTCATCCCATTTTTTCAAACTATTGTGCAAGTGCTTGGTTTACTTTATTTCTATAAGACGTGTGGGGGTCAATCTAGTTAGAGTCATTGGTGATTTTAGTATCAATAAGTCTAGATTGTGGTATTTATTTGTGGGTGCGACATAGTATTATATATTAATGACACAAAATATATTCACCTTGGTGAAAATATTGGAAGATGAACCAACAATTACAATGGTTTAAGGCATTGTTTCTCCTACTAAAGATCTCTTTGTGTCAGGGGATTGACACACTCCAAGTTTTTGGTGATTCAAGGATCATCATCAATTGTCTGTCCAAACATTTCCATATCCATAACATCCAATTAAATCCATTGGTTGATCAAATCAAGGAAATATTGGTCCTATTCAAGTTGATACAATTCACCCATGTATTCAGAGAACTGATCCATTTAGTGTGTAAGCTATTAAAAGATAGTGTGTAGATGCCACAAAATCAAACTTCATTTAGGGAATTTCTTGATGGTCAAGATTTGGCTTCTATATAGGTATTTATATGGGATTTATGAATGTCATGTAAATTGCCAACTTTACGTTGTCAAAGGTGTTGTGGATAGTAAACTGTTGTTGTTGTGACCATATCAATTTGTTTGATATAATGTTGTTTCTTTATAGAGGATTATAGGTTTGATAAGATGAAGTGGAATGGTGAAATGTCTTTGTGGCTCCCCTTTAATATTATTTTTGTTAGTGTTATGGCACCTGAATATTGTATTTTTATTCACCTTGATTATAAGTACGTTTTTTTCTTAGAAAAGTTATAAATCAAATAAAAAATGATAGATTTAAATTTTCAAAATACATGTTGTAAAGTTTATGGATGTAAAACGAATAATTTGAAAATATGTTGACTAACAATTAAGAGAGATCACTAAGGTACGATCTCATCAAATAAACCCTTAACCCCTAATTCTTAAGGAATTAACCCCTGACCCATGAATCACATAACCCTTAAACCACCTAACCCCTTTACCCTTGAGCCCTTATAAACCCCTAAACTATAATCCCTTAACCCCCCTTTACCCATAAACTCTAAACCCTTAACCCCTTAACCCCTAAACCCTTAACCCCCTAACAAGGGATGGGATTTATTATTAGTAGGTATATAGTTTAGGTTATAAATTTTGCATGATTGAATATTGATTTGACGTTATATGTGTTAATGATTATCGGTTTGAGGTTAGGGCTTATAACCATTAAGTATTATAGTTATAGGGCCCATAAACATTTCTCAAATCCCTAATTAGTATATATTAATAAATAAATAAATAAAATTATTATTAAGTTAGGTCAATTATCCCATAGCCCCTAACAAATAATCCCTTAAACCCCTAAGCCATATAGGCCATTAACCCCCTTTACCCCTAACCCATTAACCCCATAACACCTTAAACCCCTAAGCCATATAGGCCATTAACCCCCTTTACCCCTAACCCATTAACCCCATAACACCTTAACCCCTAAAAAATTAACCCATAAACCCCTTAACCCATAACCCCTAATCCCTTAACCCCATACCCCCTAAACCCCTTAACCCCGAATCCATTAACCCTTAAATCCCCTAACTCATAAACCCCCTAACCCATTTACCCATAAGCCCTTGACCTCTGATCTTTCAAATCCATTAACCCTCTTTACCTCTAAGCCCTTAACCCCCTAACCCCTACATCCTTAACCCCCCTGACAAGGGATGGGAATTATCATTAGTAGATAAATAGTTTAGGATTTAAATTTTACACAATTTATTAATGGTCTGAGGTTATGTGTGTTAATGATTAGCGGTTTGAGGCTATTTGTGTTAATCATTAACAATTTAAGGTTGGTAGTTATAAGTATTAGATATCATAGTTATTAAGTAATAGGAATCAAGCATTAGGTATTAGGTATTTATTATTAATAGTTTGTGGCTAGTAATTATAAATATTAGTATGTGGAGGCACACTCCTATGATTAGGGATTATAGAAGCTAAGGCGCATAGGGATTATATGGATTAGAGGTTATAATATTTGAGGATAAGGTTTTATAAGGGTTATAGTAATTATGCGATAGTTGTAGCTATAAGGATAACGTTTTGGTGTTATAATTTAGTATTGTGAGGCTTAGAGGATGTAAGTATTAGGGATTAGTGGGAATAAGGCGTTATATGGATTAGAGATTATAAGAATCGGGGATAAGGTTTTATAAGGGTTATAGTTGTTATGTGATAGTTGTAGTTATAAGGATGACGTTTTGGTGTTATAATTTAGTATTTTGAGGGTTAGGTGTTGTAATTAATAAGGATTAGTGGGAATAAGGGGTAATAGGGTTAAGGATTGATAATATTTATAAGAACCAAGGATTAATGTTTGTAAAGGTACAAGTTTATAGGAGTTATAAGGATCATAGTATTATGGTTAGGAGTCATATAGGTTAAGGAATATAGGCATCAAGTGCCAAGGATTATATGGTTTATGTGTTATAAAGGTGAATTTTTTTTGGGAGGATAAGGGATGTAAGGGATGATGACTATAATGGAAATGACAATAATGAGAAAGATGACAATGATAATGATTATGATGATGACAACGTCAATGAAAATGATGATGATGATGACAATGAAATGACAATTATGATGATGACAATAATAGTGACAATGATGAGGATGATGATGACTATGACAAGGAGGATTATGATGATGACTACAAGGATGATGATGATGATCACAATGATGATGTCGATGATTATCACAATGATCATGATTGTAACACCCTGTTTTGACATTTCTACCTGAACTACTATTATATGTTGTATTTGTTTGATTGTGAGACCTCGTCGGTTTGACGACACTGTGGACATATGGTTCTATTATTTTGCCGATATATATGTGTGTGTGTGTGATGATAGTATTATGATCGGTAGTCATGTTTAGATATGTATCATGTGTTAATTATGTCAAATATATGGAAATTACTTAATGATGGGTACGTGGATACCGTTACAGATATATGTTGAAATAATGAATGTTATGCCAGGTGCATGGCGAATGAATGAGTTTATTGTTGTCATGTTATGATGAGATATATGTGTACATACCTAGGATTATGCACGCTATCCTATATTGTATGTCGAGGACTGACTTACAGGTTGAAACGGCTAAGTGATAGCTGGACCCTACGAGGTGGGAGGGCCTCAGGGACATGGACTTCGAAAGATAAAATGGTATGCGAGTGATGCAATATTTACTTTCGTATGGTTATTATGATGTTTATTATGATGTATGTTATGACATGGGTGGGGTAGAGTTCCAGGAAACTCAACCGCCCAGATCGGTTATACGATGACAGACCGAGTACAAGTGCAACGCTGTTGTTATGTCGAGTAGACATAGTCCCTTGTTCCATTAGGGGGGTGGAGGCTTTGCCCACCATTTATCCCCGAAACCCAGAGTCATGGGAGGACTGTGCTACGGCGCGCTCCCCAAGGTGTGTGATGATGACTGGTGGTTTCCTGCTGGGGAAGCTTGGTCGATGTGGTCGACAATTCCGCTTACGGGTTCTAGCTGGAACCGGTCATGACTTGACATTCCAGGGTAGTCCAGCAGAGGACAGGATAGGATGTGGAAGTTAGTAATGATGTAGGTAGATAGATATAGTGTGAAGTAGGGGTGAAAACAAGATCTAACTATAGGTGTGTAAAACCCTTGATTAGTATGTGTCGTAAATCAGTGATGTATGAATTGTCGTAACATGGATTTCAGTAAGCTAATGGATCATACCTTGTAAACTATGCTAAAACATGTGTCAGTAAATAATAAGTTCTTTGATTATGATTGATGTATGTGAATTATTACTTTTAGTGTACTTACGTGAGGAATGTAAGCAGTAGCTACGCTTACAAAAATCGCCTACATATTATGAATTACATGAAATGTTGTTGAGTAATAATGTCAATTAGTGTGGCTTAATATTAATTACTGTCGTTAGTAATTAACTATTGTTGATCAATGTTAATGATGTCGATTAAAGTTAATAATGATGATTAGGGTTAATAATGTTGATTAATGGTTAATTATTGTCCATTAATAATTAATTATGGTTGAATAATAAACAAAGCAATGGTTAACCTAGGTAGTGACTAATGCAATTGATTAGAATGCTTGATTGATTGTTAATTAGCTAATTACAAACTAAGGTCTAATTAGAATGGAAATAGGTATATGAGTCGATTAAATCATAGTGAATTTTATTTAATTAATATGATTACCCATTGATAATGTTATGATTTACATTGAAAGGACTATTGTTCATAGTTGATAAATTGAATTAGTGAATTTATAATTAAAGGGAATTTACATATTATAAATATTAGAAATCATCAATTAAATGATTAGGTAAGTGTAATTAATCAATTGACAATTACTATTAATTAAATTAAATTGGTGAAGTGTGCAAGTTTAAACTATATAATATATATAACATTTATTATTTATTAATTAAATGGTCAAATATTGAAAAAAAAAGTAAGGATATGTTTAAAATTATTATATTAAATAAAACGGATTAAATTTAATTGAATTGGAAGTTACGGTTGGGAAGTGACCCCAACCAACACCTTGCAATATTAATTTAATATTTAAATTAGTCCAAGTCAACTTAAATTATTTAAATTAATCCAAGTCCAAGTTGAGGGCTCGAGGACTTACATGGTAGATGGAAGGGGGTGGATAAATTTATGATGAAGATAGGGGTAGTAATGGGGAGAGGTCAGCAAACATGGGGATAAGAGGGAGAAAGGAGGGAGGAGAAGGGGATCATCCTTACCTTAGTTTTTTGAGAAGTTTTGGGAGAAGAGAGCTGCAAAGAAGGGGTTTTGTTGGAGATTTTGAGGGGATACAACAGCTTAGGGCTTGTACTCGGTTTGGGCTCGGGGGTCCAAAGGGGTACCTTTGGAGCTGGGTGGTCGGCGAGACCTCGCCAGTTGGCAGGGTGGCAAGACTGGTTTGGACCGGTTGAGTTTCAGAACTTGGGAAGGACTTTTGGCTACAGGGAAAAGCAAGGAAAAATGGAAAACAAGGGCAGCAACAAAGGTGGACCTACTAGCTACCTACAGGTATTTTCCAGCATTATTATGGCAAATTCTGTTAATTAAATTTTAAAGGTTTATATGCAGTGATTATCTTTGTTACCTGCACAGTTAACAGTAAATTGTTAGAAGTAGAAAAAAAAAACAGATTTATAGATTTTCAAACTATATATGTAAAGTGAATTTTCTGACTGTAAATAAAAGTTTAAAAGAGACCCAGTTGGGGGCTCTACAATGATGATGACGACAAAAAATACGATAACGACAATGATGACGACGACGATGATGATGATGACGATGATGACGATGACGAACATGATGATGATGATGATGAAGACAACAACGTTGATAATGATGATGATGATGAGATGATGATAACAATGATGGTGAGGATGAAAATGACAATGCTGATGATGGTGATTGTTATCACTCAGAATTTATCCTTTGTATGTGGAAGGATTGTTCCAAGGTAACCTTACAAACTAATATTTAGGAGGAAAGTTGGATTCTTTCCTACCAAAGAGGGATCTATCAACAAGTAAATACAAGGGCCAGATATATTTTTAAAGGAACAACTTTAATGATTGTAATGGCTAAAACAAGTGGGTATCATTGGGCATGGAGTCAAAATCATGAGTTACTATAAATGACAATGCTTTGCAATAAAATTTCCTCACGGAGGCAAGATATTCACTCTTTTACATTCAATTTCTTAATTGTCTGGTGGTAATGAAGAAAAATTAGGAGTCCAATAATATGGGCATCAGAAGATGAATCCAATTTTAACTTTAGAGGAATTTTGTTTGTGAATACTTGAAATCAAAGAACCAAATCATATGATTATGAATTCTGATTCAATATAAACTTATTCAAGTATTAGAGACAACACAATCGAAAAGGATAACGAGAAACACATTCACGTGAGAAAAAGGAAATATAGACTGTAAAATAATAGCACGAGAATCTCTTATATAGAAAATTGCTTGCTTGGCTCTACAATTTTATTAACTTGAAAGCTCTGTTACAAAATGGGTCTCGCTCTCATGGGTTCCAACCTCAACCATCTCTTTCTTTAAATCTATCTTTGTTATTTTGTATGCTTCTGAGTCTTCATCTTCAACTTCAACAACTTCTGAAAAACTTCTCTTACCAATTATCTCAACCTTGCTAGGAGTTTGTATGATCATTGCTGTTGATTTCACTCTGGAAAAAGGATTTTCCTGTAAACTTTCATAATTCTCCGCATCTAAATGGTATTCCATTAAGTTAGCTCTGCCAGCTAACCCCTCTATCTCCTAATGCTCAAATGCCTTCTTTTTATGCTGATGCCTTCTCTTATAAATCATATGATGAGGATCATAGTTAATCCTGGTAGCTTTCATGAAATTCATAACCTATAAAAAACCTTCAACCACTGGGAGAGAAGCCTTTTTTTTTATGATAAAGGGACCTACGTTCAAAGGAAACTTGATTTCATAGGCCTTTCTGAAGTTTAGAAAGTGCTAATTTTCTACAATAAGTTTTTTTCCTGATGAATTCCAAAGAAAATATCCGAGTTGTCAAAAATGAAGGCAGAATATATGGCTCATGAACAAAACCATATAATCTAATAATGGTATGTTCCTTCAGAAGGAACCAATATCCAACTCTTTTATCTGGAGTAAACTACAATGTTTCCTCTATCTCAAGCATAACTCTAGGAAACATGTTTTAGAACATTACTCTGCATACTTTTTCCATTATAAGATTCATGTAGTTGACAGCATTGTTCATGATTTCATAATTAAATAATATCTTTGGGACCTGCAAGTTTTCCTCGTTGAAAAATAAAAACATCCTGACCAAGTAAAACTTGAACCTGAAATGTCATGCTATGTGGAAACTCACCAGCTAAGAATGAATATTCTCAGCTAGGAACTCATCAAATTTAAGACAATGTAACTAACTAGACTCTGAGCCTTACTAATACATGCTCAACCTAAACAACAGACTCAAGAGGACTTCTGGGACAAATTTATCAGTATCCAGCCCTAAAAACTGACAAAAATGATATGACCCACTGGGATTCTTCATTGAACAGGTTAACAGCAAGGAGAAAAGGTTAATTTGCAACAGAAGCATTAGGCTTGAGGCTTTTGGAGTAAAAAAAATGTTTTTCTTCAACAGTGGCATGTCTAAATTGCTCAATTATATTTTTTCGGTGAAATCTTCTAGGTTTTGAGTAAAATATTGGGGTACTTCCAGTGAATCTATGACAAGTAAGGAATTAATAGGGAAAAGGATTATGGACCTATTTGAATACATTATAACACGCTCAGACTGGGAATAGTTAAATGCACACCAGGCTACAAAATTTGGGAAATTAAGGGTTTGGTTTGGACAAAAATGCTAAAATGAGACCTACAGACACCGTGCAAGTCAATTCCTTTCTCCTTTAAGGTTTTTAATCTATTTTTTAGTTCATGGAACAAACCAAAGGAAATAACGATGTCAAAAATACACCATCCCTGTCTTTGAAAACTTCTTCCATCTTGCTAAATTCATGGACCTTTGTTTCAATTTCCCTTTCACCTTCCATTTTAAAAACAATCTGGCGGGTTAGCTTTGTGTCCTACCTGGAAATTGATGGCTGGAAAGGTATGTCTGACTNGCAGACATGTTTCTTCCAATCCAAAAAATACAAATAAAATTCAAACACGTGACCTTTTTCCTTTATAATATTCTCCACAAGCGGTTTAGGGATCATAAGAGGTGGTTTTCCCTACCTCCTTTCACCCTAGCGAAATGATTCTCCACCCGCCATGTGGAAGGCGGTAAAAACTCTGCTGGGACACAACAAATCTGCTTCCTGTGCATGTTACAGGCATGGAACTATCCTCCGTCATTGATCGTTTTAACCCTTTATTTCCCATCGTTGATCGCATCCAACCTTTAATCCTTCCCAACATTCATCTCCTCGATCACTTACCCTTCCATCCATCGTGCAACTTCCCTCGGCGGATTCATTTTTTGTCATCGATCCTTTCACTCCTCAAATTTGGACCATCTAACCCTTCATCAAGTACTAGAAGTGATTTTTACCTTTCCTTAGTCACATTTTGTCTTCGAACCTATGGTTCTATGGGAAAAAGAATATTTTGGTCTCCTCTTCAGCGCCCCACCTCTAACTCAATGGTCATATTGCTACACTCCAAGACACATAATCTCTTAATCTCGCCTTAAACCCCTCTTATTTATTGTGTATCCAAACTGTGCTAAGAGTTGCCTCCAACTGGCGATGCTATCCTCTTTGTGAGAAAGGAAAGAACCCGCAAACCAGTGCCAATATTATTATCGTTTGTACAAGTTATTTTTTTTAAAAACAAAAATTGTAACTCATTTTTCTCTTTTCCTTTTTTTTATGTACATAAAATTAAGGAATGACAAACCTCCAGATATTTGGGCCTTCAACTTCGGGCTTCAAACCTTTCAACCTACCATCCATACTCAACTTCAAACAATAAATATATAGAACTAATGTACAAAAATGTTGTCACCTTCAAGATAAATAGTGCTTCAAAAACCTCCCATTCATAGGGCCTCCTTTAATGTCAGCTCCATGTTGATTTTTCAAAATAAAACAATTATCTCCCTTGTATGCAGCAATGATGTATGGAACCTTCCATAAATGATAAAACTTGCAATTTTCATCCTCTTAGGCTTGCATCCCACTTCATAACTAAATCATTAATCAGGAACTTCCCATGTTTCCCCTTCCTGTCAAAGGTTTTCTTCATCATTTCTTGATGCACCTACACTATGTCATATGCTTTCTCTCTTCATTCATAGAGATCTATTATTTGATTAATCCCCCTTTGCATGTGGTTTGGTTCTTCCTCCTATACCTGTAATAGACTCAAAGAAACTAGAAATATTACTTCTTGTCCATACACTAACTAAAATGGTGGCATGTCAATGGCCCTCTTGGTACTTATCATGTCTGCCCATAAAACATACTTAACCTTGGTGTGCCATGCTCTCTTGTTTTCTGCTAGCAATTTATTTATGATTCTCACCAAACCTTTATTTGAGGACTCAGCAATCCCATTTCCTTGAGGGTAGTATAATGTTGAATGATTCATGCTTATATGGTACCTGTGGAATAAATTGATCAGTTTCTTGGACTTGAAGGCATGTGTGTTATCTCTTACTAACCTCTTGGGACACCCATACCTAGAGAGAATGTTATTTTCAAGGAAATAAATGATAACAATACATGTATCTCTTTTAGTTGGCATGGATTCAATCCATTTGGTGAATTGATATGTAGCAGTCAAGATCCGCTTGTATTGGCCAGAAGAGTTGGGATTAATCTCTCAAATGAAATCTAACCCACGTTGTTGAAATGGTGCTTCCACAGATATTGGATTAAGAGGTAAGGGCATTGATTTCTTTTTTAATCAAAAATCTAACATTCATGGGAAGTTGTAAATTCTTTGTACACATCAAAAAAAATAGTAGGCCAATAAAAACATGCTCTCAAAATATTATTGACAATTACTTTCCATGAATGATGGCCTCCACATACTCCCTAATGAAATTCCTTCATAGTTTGATGGGATTCATTTTCAAGTAATCAATTTAATAAAATGCCTCCTAGGTCTTTCCAATACAAGTACTGATTGAAAATGCAAAATTTTGTTTCTTTCAACTTCACATATCTAGCTCTATTATTGCTCAATTATGGAGGTTCCTGCAAGTTGTGTAAAACATATACAACATCAATGTACCAAGGAGACAAAGAAAATCTTTGATTACCTTCAATTATGATCCTGGACCACTTGAAACATTAGAAGAGAAATGTATCTTCAAGGATTCCCAATTTGCATCGGTCATTAATTTGGTTAATCCCTGACCTTTTATCAATTTAGTGGGCTTGATCTCCAAATCATACTGCAACAAAACTGCAATCAATTTGGCTCTCTTTCCTTTCCTTCAGGATCTGGCTAAGTGAGGATATTCTTTATAAAATTGTTTGGTACATAAGCAATGATATGAGAATGCAAAACATAAACTCTAAAATCCTTCAATGATTTGATCAATGAATAAGCGTGTTTCTCCATAATATCATACTTCAGCTCTGTATCTCTCAATATCTTACTAAAGAATGCAATAGGTTGTTCTGCATTTTGCTGATTTTTCTATAACAAGACCCCAGCTATGGTATGCTCTGAAGCAAAAGAGAAGACAATGAAATCTTTGGGGAAATCTAGGCTAATCAAAACATAAGCTTTCGTTATTGATTTATTGATATCATAGAAAGATTATTTAGCTTCTATGGTCCATTTAATATCACTATCTTTTCTCAACATATTGGTTACACTTCTTAGGATTTCCGCAAATCTTGGAATGAATCTTCTCAGAAAATTTATCTACCCAATGAAAGATTGAATTTCTTTTTTATTTCTTGGTATGTCTACTTTCAAAATATCCTTCACCCTATCAGGATCAATTGTAATCTCATCCTTTGATATGATATGGCCCAGTGACTTCCCTTCTTGCATGGCAAAATTTGATTTTCTAGGGTTCAAAGAGATACCAAACCTTCTACATTTCACAAATACCCTTTCCAGGTGTTTTATATGATCCCTATCAAAATTTGAAAAGATTGTAATGTCGTCCATATATACTACTACAAATTTGTCCTTTTCCTCAGCAAATGCAATGTCCATTTCCCTTTGAAACGTTGCTCTTGCATTCATCAGTCCAAATGGCATCTTAGCAAACAAAAAATTTCTTCAGGGTGTTAAAAATGTTGTTTTTTCCTGATCTTCTGGGTGAACCTTTATTTGATTGTATCCTAAAAAACCATCCATTATAGAAATTCTCTATGCACCAACATTTTATGTAACATATGATCCATCTTTTGCAATGGGTAATTGTCTTTCAGATAAACTTTATTTAAATTCCTAAAATCAAAATAACGCCTTATTTCTCCATTCTTTTTTCTGACATGAACTAAATTGTCAACCCACTTTGAGAACCTGAGTGTGACAATAATTTTGGCATTAAATAACTTCTTGACTTCTTTTTCAATCAAAGGAAGTAACGTGGGGGTTTATTCTCCCGAGTTTCTACCTGAAAAGTTTTTCACATGGTTTTATTGGAATTGTATATTGTATGATGGATGTATCATATTCTTTCAAGTCTGCTTAACTCCATGCAAAAATATCAGAGAAATTTTCCATCAACCCAGTATATTTATTCTTTTCCTTTGTTGGCAAGGCTTTTTAAAGCTTTATTATTTTAGGTTATTCCTTTGTTCCAATGTTCTGATCATGAGTCTCATCTTCATGGGGCTACACTTTGGGGTTGCTTGCTACATCATTTCTATCAAACAACTTTTCTAAATGTATGAGTCCTTTTGGAATAAAATTGATTTTAAGTTGAATGTTATCCTTTCTACCAATCATATCTTTCAGATTTCTATGTTCCTCATTTCCAACTACAA
Source organism: Pseudotsuga menziesii (assembly GCA_001517045.1). NCBI lineage: Eukaryota > Viridiplantae > Streptophyta > Pinopsida > Pinales > Pinaceae > Pseudotsuga > Pseudotsuga menziesii. The sequence goes on along the minus strand of LPNX010432507.1, from coordinate 738,266 downwards.
ATCCCTCATCATCTTCAACATTTTCGAAATTATGATTCTCTCCATCAATAATTGTATTGGCAAATTCATCTGGTATTTTTAAGAATCTTTTAATTTTCAAATCATCTTCAAAAACTTGCCAATATTTAGAATTATCAGGAATGGAAGGCCTATTTACAAATTCGATTTTATATTTCTTATTTGAATACAGGAATTTTAAAATTTCCAGCATCAGTTTCCAAAGAATATGTTATCTTATTTTGTATTATGGGGATCACAATTACTCTATGCTCATTGAAAAAATTCCCAATCATATCCCAAATTGCATTTGTATATGCTCTCGTCCTGGGGTGCTTTGTCTAATAGCTGCCATTTACTTTATTAATGACCAACTCTGAATATCCATAAACATCAATTGTGTTTGCTTTCAAATATTTTAATGCATTTAACCCTAAAATAAAAGCTTCATATTCAGCTACATTATTTGTACACTCAAATGTTAACTTAAAAGAATAAACCTTAAATTCTTTGTTTAGAGAAATAATCCAAACACCTGCGCCAAATCCTTCTTTAGTTATTGACCCATCAAAATACGTGGTCCATACTCCTTATGCTCTCTACTTTTGTTCAAGGGCCTCTAGTATCTTGGTGAAATATTTATCCTCTTTTGCTCATCTAATACTGGTAAGTCTTCTTCAATATGAAAATCATTATAGAAAATGGAAGATGTCATGTCAATGTCAATTGCATATATGGGATGATTATCGGGTCTTTCTTGACTACTAACCACATAGGTCAGTCTCTTTTCTCTGTATAACTTCCTGTGTTCTCCAAAAAGTGGAATTGTTGCATAGGACATGTCCATTTGCAAGGTTCCTTTCATCTTTGAAGCCCAAGACCTAGACAACAACATGCCAAACTTTGGGGGGATATCAGCAACCACTACAGTAATGTCCCCAGAAATTGAAAACAAAAAAAATAAAAAAATTCATTAGGCTAGTATAAACTACCTAGGCATGGACATTATTGGATTTGCGGAATATAACGTACACTAAATGTACCACTGATTTATCATAAGTTGTTCTTACGTTTTACTTCTTTCTTCCAATTATGTTTGTTACTGTATTTTACATTATCATGTCGTAAATCTTATTACTAGGCTATTCTCATGTGTTTACATTGTTGTGCATGTGTAGTTAATTTGATTATGTACTCCTTTACTATCAATATGAGTTTACTTATTATTTACATGTTCTAACTTAACTTTGTTCTTGGAACCAAAGTGGGCGGAGTGACGGGACTAGTTCTCCCATGTAACTGACTGAGAGGTAAAGTTTATACTTGTCTAGCGGGCTTACTTAGTTCAGTCTGAACTAAGGCACTCTTAAGTTGTTTACGTGTAGGTGTACTTACCCTTGCGGCTAGTGACACCTACCGATTATTATTATTGCTCCGTATAGACTTGGTTTAGTGACAAGGTAATTACCACAAGTATTATTTATAAGACCTAGATTGATTATCTAAGTGACACTTATTTTTCCTATTGTGATCATTAGCGACTATTCATAACCTAGAATAATTGTTCTACGTATTTATTTTGTTAAAAGTATTAACCTATCCTTTTATTGATCTTGGCAGGTTTATAACTTTGGTTAAAAGTTGAATCCCGATTCTATACATAACAATATTACCATGGCATATTTCATATGCCATGGTCCTTGGCTTAAAACCTAAGGAAATTGTTAAGCAATGGTTTGAAGGCTTAGAGCCTAAAGTATACGATATATACAATACATACCCCTTGCATTGACTTAGGGGTGGCGAGTATATAACATGGTCTAAATGTTACACATTGGGGTTTTAACATTATGCAAATGGAAAAGGTGGAAAACGATATTGTGTCGTTTACAAACTATAGAGATGTGGGTTTTAACATTGATAATGGACACCAGGCTGGTTCCATTAATACGCCTTGGAGTTCGTGGCAGCCCAAGCTTAGGTCTTGGCTCACGATGGACTTTGGTCATTTGCTCTATTTCTTGGTTGTTTGGTCTCAGCTCTGCGCAGTGGGTGAAGGAGACTTCGAAGGTAACGAAGGTATGGCTTCATTGTTTTCACAGCATTAATGTTTGTTTTGTGGCTCATTCAACTTTCATACTTCTCATCCTTTGTAGTGTTTCGTGGTTGCAGGTGACAGGGAAGTGAGGAGATGTGGGATTTGTAGCATGACTATGAGCCATGGGCTAGCATTACCATTACGATAAGCCTGCTAATCAAGTCGATACTCGCCATCTCTTGGCTTTGAAACTAGGTTTTAACTTGTCGAGGTTTAGTCTACTTGCATTTGGTTTTTATGGTTGCGTTTGGGTTTGGGGGTTTGTATGTATCATAACAGAGCTCAGTTAGTGACACCACAACGTTGAGTTTTAGTATTTAGATTTCGTTTGCCCTCAGGTCTGTTTTTAATAATGAATTGGGATGTAATTTTAATGAGGGATTCTAGCCGTAATACGAAACTTGAATGTCTTGGTAGACTCTGTGTAAAATTTGGTTACTTGTTTAAATATGTAACATGCCATGGTAGCACCATTGCTTGCAATGGTGCAAGGCCGTGAGCATTTTGACTGTGTAAATGATGTTAATGTAATGAAATGATGGGTTGTGAAATACATGTCGTGTTTACGATTGCAATGGTTATTAACTAGACTGTGTATATAAATTGATACTGCGTTACTGTTTATAAAACGTGGGTTTCATGTGGCCTCTACCTTCGTGGATTTGTCTGTGTATATTTACTTCCATTTTTATAAGCATTGGGTTTATTAAAATGTTGCATTTCGATCCTGGTTATTATTTGCATAGTATTTGCCTCTGTTGATTTTTAATAGTTAAAATGATGCATACCTTGTCAGCGAGATGGATTTGGGGGCACACCTTTCATGGCATTGGTACTCTGCATCGTGGTTGCGATAGCGAAGGGGTTTTAGAATTACAGTCGGTTTTTAATGTATAATGTGGAAAGTAAAAGAACCATGGGTGTAAACACTGGATGGCTATCGTTTCTTGTAGCTTGATTTGTTGACAGGGCATAAGATATCTCAAGGGTTATTTTTAGGGGACTGTGTATTTATTTAATGTGTTCGAGGTCATGCTTATTGCGTAGGTGCAGAAGGGTGAGGTTCTCATGACCTCACCGTAGCGAATTTATTTTAATGTTACAACCCACATACACTCTGTGTATAGCGTGGCCTTGATAAATGTAGGACAATTCTATAGGATTTGAATCCTAGTCATTGCTGATACAATGAGTTTGTAAAATTGGGTGGTTGCAATTTGGGGCTTAAGTGCCCACGGGGTTCAATTCCTGCCATCTCTTGTATAATTACTTGAACTGTGTATAGGATTGTGATGAGATTTATAAATTGGTTCCTGTGTATTAATGTTTACTGTATATTTTAATACATAGGGCATCATAGTTTATGTAAGCTAAATGGAAATGGTTGTCTACAGGATTCCTTCCTGCGACCTTAATGTAATTACATGGTTTTAATTGTTTATATGAAACGAAGGCATGGATTATTTAAATGATTACTGCATACAACTTATAATGTGGATTTTATTCGGTCATTTGTAACTTATGGATGTGATTCTTATGGTGCATATTTATAATATTATAGAGTTATGGATTTAATTTAGAAAAAGGAACTTGATCTTTAGACCAATGAATGGTCTCGATACTTACTCTGTTTATTTGCTTATGATGATGTTATTTTAATGGAAATGGTTTGGTGTTTAGCGTATATTTAATTATGCAGACCTTGAAAGGTCTTATCTGATTTTTGTCTTAGATTTAATATTGTATTGATAGCTAGATTTATAATTCTATTTTTTAAGTGTTTAGTATATATATACCAATAGTTTATTGGTTATATACCAATAGTCTTCTTAGTTAGTTTTCTTGTTATTAGAAGTAGATGATACTAAATTAAATCTAGGTTTTAATGGCACCATAGATCTGAACTAGTAATTATTCAAACATGGCTCTGCTAACAAATGAAATCTGTCAGTAGAGTATATAAGCCAAAGAACATATAGGTAATAGATCTGAGATAAAAGCTAGTTTGCAATTAACATAGTTTCAATAGTAAAAGTAATACAAGAATAAAACTAGGGTACAAAACCCCTGCTAAACATTTATAAATGAGTTAAAAATTACAGAAGTAAACTAAATGAATAACCCTGGATAAATCTAGCATAAGAAGTAATGTACAGCCTAGGGTTATAATTTAAAATGTAAGCCCTAGAATATTTAAACATAAATCAAACACATAGGGTTAGAACATATAATGTGAACCCTTGCCTAATTCAGCTAGCTTTTATTCTAGAAAAATAGAATAGGTAGTATAGGATCTCATACATGTAATCTGAAGCTTCTTTAACGGTTGAACCTGCACACTCAAATAACCAGCATTAACAATTCATAGGCAGATCTGACCTATGTATTAGACATTAGAGGAAATTTGAGGTCTAAAATAGGCCTCCTAAGGAAAATAATAAAATAATAGTTAAAATAATTAAAATAATAGTTATTAATTTTGGAGGAAGAATGAAAAAACTACTTTTTGTGTTCATATTTTTGACATATTTCCCTGTGTTTTTACTCAAATTTTGAGCGAGAGAGCTCGTTAGATGAATTCTGCATCCAACGAACTCTCCCGCTTGAAATTTGAGTAAAACCACAGGGAGATATGTTGAAAATACGAACAAAAAAAGTAGTTTTCTTTTGTGACAAATATGTCAATTCAACCATTATGGTTGACTCATTTTAGTGAAATTCTATTGGTTCTTGAATTCCAACTCAAAAAAATTATTATTGGCGCGTTTTCTTGTAAGGCCCATTTTAGACCCCAAATTTCCTCTAATGTGACCGAATTACTTGGGAACTACCACGTTCCACCCAACCATGACACGGAACCATTCTTGGTTTCAATCCGGATCCCTCTGATCTGGACTCGAATATGCAAGTAACTTACAGGTCCCAAGGTAGGGTTTCCTATCGGGTATATCAGGTCTGGATCAGTTCTCCTTTTTCTTCCAAGAAATTGTTCTTCAAGAATTCACTTGAGAGCAAAACAGTCAGAATAATGACTCCCATAAGATAGATCAGAACCCCAATCCTTTCCTTGGCTTGAGACTTTATAGACATACTTTTCAATTAAAGGGACAGTTAAATCAAGAAACCTTGATTTCTTGATTTAACCATTTTTAATTAATTTGGGGTAATTTTTAATACTTTAACTTATGAACTTTCAACCAGTTCCTAATTAGAATTTTGTAGGTATTGTACTATTTATTATTTTTTAATAATAAATAATAATGGGTGGAGCTTTTCTTTCTTTCTTTCATCATTAATATTATTACTATATTTATTCTTTATACATACCATGTATAAAATACATAATAATATAACATTTGTTAACATTTTGTCTTTAGGCATCATATACCATGATCCCTAGACTTATGACACGTCTTCATTAAGGTCAAAATAGGTAGATGGTTAGGTCTACTAAGCTAGGAAACTCTAACCATCCTTGCATGTTGGATTCCCTCGTATAACATGGTAGTTGTTCAGTACTTGATGAGAATACAGAAATTTGAAATTTCATTTAATCACTTATAAATAAGTATGATGAGATCAATATTTTTCTCGAGTCGTTTTCACTCAGAAATTATTAAATTCTTTTCAGTAACTCCTAGCGCTTACCAGATCCCATGCTCAACGCAAAAATAGGGAGTTACAAACTTAATGCAATTCCAGAGCTCTTCGCTCAACACTAATGCTATGATATACTCGTACGATACACCTAGGGATACAATGGCCAAGGATCCGATGCTGCAGAGATTATGCTCAACATCAACATGGAAGACTCCAAGGCTTATGCACAACACTTCCAATTATCTTTTCATGTGTTCCAGAGCTTCTTGCTCAACACAAATGTAAGTACTCATGTTCTCCAAAGCTTCTTGCTCAACACAAAAATATTAATTACCCATGTGTTACAGAGCTCCTCGCTCAACACAAAACATTAATTACCCATGTGCTCCAGAGCTCCTCGATCAACACAAAACACCTCATCAATCATGTGATTCAGGGTCCACGCCCAACACAAACAAGCATATATATATCATCAATAATTGGTTTATGCCCAATATATAAAACAAATCATCATGTTCATATGCAGTGGGATCTTCAACCCAATATATCAAAATAAAATATCAAGATAACATCATAATCAATAGGCTCATGCCTATAAGTGTTAGGTCCAAAATTCGGGATATTACAACTACCTCCATGATAATACTCTTGGCAGGAATATGGGCAAGAGTGACTTCTAAATATTTAATCAGCCCCAAACATTTAACCTTTCTAGAGTCAAAACAAAATAAATCTTTATATGGCCTTCTAATTTACAATCCCAAACTTTCAACTACCACTCTTGGCATCAAATTATGTGAAGTACCTAAATCAAGCATAGCATTGTGAAGGATCATATCATGAACATTCAAGCTCACATAGAATGGTGGAACATCTTCTTCGTTGATGTCTTATATTATGGGGCCAAGAACAATAGTTGGGGCATCATCATTTAGTTCTAATGTATCAAGGCGACATTTTCCATCAATTCTAACCATCTTAGTGATTTTTTCTCTATACTCATTATTTTTCAACAGTTCATTGAAAGGAATGGAAATTTTGATTTTTGATATCTCATTTTGCAAACTAAAGGGGGGAATTGTTTTATCATTTTCTTTTGGTATTTCTTTTTTATTTTCTAGAACTTTCTTTACGTCTTTTTTTTGTTTTTCTTTATTTTGTTGACTACTAGAAGGTTGATTTGAAGAAATCATTTCTTTATTTACAACTAAATCTTTGTTTCTCAAGTTCAATTTCCTTTGAAGATCATTTACAGCATTTTGATACCCTCTTTGATATTGTTATGTCTCTAATTCAAAAGTATTACACTCCTCCTGAGCAAACATGTTATGATATTCTTCTGTCAAATACATCTCATAATCTACATCATCATGTGGAAATTGAACCCAATGATAGAACAATTTTACTCACAACAATTATCAATTGAACTTGCAAAATCACTCACAAAAGAGACTGAAAATGGAGCTAAACACGAAACTGTATTAACTCAGTGTACAATAGCCAACCCTATAACATAATAGGTTGTTGCATCAAATAATTACATAGGAGATTCGAATGCATGAGGAGGCAATTCAAATCTAGTCAAAAGCAGGCTTGCTAAAATTAAGCAAATCCCCCCATAGGTGCATAAAGTAGTTTCCAAATCAATCATGGAGCTAACGAATTGGAAAAAGCACTTAGGCAAGCTAAAGAGTGACGGAATGACAACTCATACATGCTTTTCATAGGAGAAAAGAGTGGAGGATGTGGAGGACAAAAAACTAGTTAACCTCACCTAGTCAAACTTTCACAATTGCCTTAAAGCACTGAAAAAGCAGGCAATAAAGCAGAAAAAACAGAAGGGCGCCTAGGAGGCCAAAAATAAAGCAGAATTGATTCCTTGAGGTTTCCCAAGCGCTACATGACTCAAAATAGGCAAGTTTGACCACTATGGATAGGTAAATGACAACTTGCATAAGGTGGGACACATGAACTAGGCAAATAAGACAAAAATAATTAAATTAATGTCTAAGGTAGCTAACTATGGGTTGATTATTCTAACACCCCCCCTTAAGCCTGACTTATGAGTAATATATCAGAAAATTATAGGGCCTAGCAACAAGGCTTAGTCACCCTTTACATACTGCATGTCCATTTAAACAAGGAAAGAGGCAAAAACCACATGGGAAAATCCTCCCTTAAACATGGACTGTAAAACAAAATTTGGAAATCTTGTCTTCACTCATGCTTCACGCCATGATCAGCAATCCCCAGCAGTGATTTGAGATTGCTGAAGGTCTTCTCACAAAATGCTTTGGTGAAGATATCAGCTACTTGTTCTGAAGATGAACAGAAGAGTAAGTGAATGGTGCCATCATGCACAAGCTCTCTGATGTAGTGCATATGGATCTCAATGTGTTTGGTTCTCTGCTTCTGAACTGGATCATTGCAGATTCGAATGGTACTCTGGTTATCACAGTAGATAGCAGTTGAGTACTCAGGTTCGAAGCCACACTCTCCAAGTAACCCCTGCAACCATAAACATTGAGTTGTTGCATTAACAACTCCTCTGTACTCTGCTTCTGTAGATGAGAGTGCAATGGCACTCTATTTCTTGCTTGACCAGCTGATTGGCCCTTCTGCAAGCATGAACACATATCCTGATGTGGACTTTCTGTCTGTGCTATCACCTACCTAATCACTGTCAGTAAATCCAATCAAATCAAGATCATATTTTGCTTTATAGAAGATCCCATGTGTCCTTGTTCCCTGAACAAAGTTAAGGATCATTTTGGCTGCTTTCCAATAGATCTCATGAGGCTAATCCATGTATCTAGAAGCCACACTTACTAGATAAGAAAGATCAGGTCTAGTATGTGTAAGATACAACAAACATCCAATCAATTGCCTATACAGTGTATTGTTTACCATAGGTGAAGAATCAGCTTCTTCCAGCTTCACTCCTGAAAGGAAAGGAGTCTTGCTTGGTTTGCAGTCCTTCATTTTGAATTTGTTCAGCAAATCCAAGGCATACTTGGACTAGTGCACCTTGATTCCAGATTTGGTTTGAGCAATCTCAAGCCCCAAAAATTGGCTTAAGAGCCCCAAATCTGTCATGGAGAAGGCTTGGTTCATTGCACCCTTCAAGGAAGCAATCTCATCATTTGAGCTTCTTGTAATGAGGAGGTCATCAACATGTAACACAATGATCATTAATGAACCATTAATTAACTTCAAATAGACATTTGGATCTGATTTGCACCGAACAAAATTCAGTGATAGCAAGAAGCTATCAATCTTGGCATACCAAGCCCTGGGGGCTTGGTTTAGCCCATACAATGACTTTATCAACCTGCACACAAGAGAAGGGTTAGTAGAAAATCCTTTAGGCTGCTGCATGTATATCTCTTCAGTGATATTTCCATTCAGAAATGCACATTTTACATCCATGTGATGTACCTCCCATTGCTTTGAGGCTGCAATGGCTAAGGCTAGCCTGATGGAGTCCATCTTTGCCACTGGTGCAAAGGTCTCATTGTAATCTATGCCATGAACCTGTGAGTAGCCCTTGGCTACCAATCTGGCCTTGTACTTCAGAGGTGAACCATCAACAGCAAATTTGGTCTTATACACCCACTTACACTGCACTAGCTTCCTCCTTGGGGGAAGATCCACTAGCTCCCAAGTGTTGCTCTTCTAGAGTGAGCTGAACTCTTCCTTCATGGCTGCTTGCCATCTTGGATCTCCTACTGCATCTTCATATGTCTGAGGATCTGATTCCACCATCAGATAGCATTTCTCAGCAAACATAGGATCCTTCATGCACAGACCAACCTCAAATTGAGATCTAGTCCTCCTGGGGTCATTGGGATTCCCTGCTAGCTCTCATGTTGCATGAAAAGTCTTGGCTGCCCATTTTGGCCTTGTAGGGTTGTTAGGATCTGCAATAAACTCATCACTATCAGACATATCAGAAACAGCATGTTCAACAATCTCTTCACTTACTTTCAAAGGCTCTGGTGGTGAAGAGGCTTCTCCAACTTCCACTGCTGCTAAGGGTTCTTCTTGAAACTGAACACACATTTCAATGAAGGCTTTGTTTGTGCTCAAATTTATCAGTTTGTACCCTTTTGAATCTTCAGAGTACCCAACAAATAGGCACTCTTGGCTTTGGGGTTGCAAAG
>LPNX010432507.1:562846-727241 GCA_001517045.1 Pseudotsuga menziesii | reverse complement strand
CTTGGAGAAATAGAGTTGCAGAGATTCAAAGCTACTGGGACTCAGGGAAATCAGCTCATTTTCGATTTGATGTCCCCTCATCTCATCTGTCTTTCCAAAAAGATCAGTAAGCTTCTCCCATACTTCATTTGGTAATGTCAATCCATCAAGATGGAAAAGGAGGTCTCTGGAAATACTCATACACAAGAGACCATAGGCATCATCCCTCCTGTTGTGCCATTTTATCTTCTCTGCAGTTGCATTGGGCTCTGATTCTGTTGCCATAGTCACCCTGTAGAGGCCTTTCGCTCTCAACAGTATCTCCATCTCTGCTTTCCATTCAAAGAAATTGAAGGGAGTCAAGATGATCTTCTGAGATTGATCCATAGCTCAGAAATTGTCCCGGCTGTCAGTAGAAGTCTCCCAGTCACTAATGTCGAACCTGCAAAACAAATTTGAAGGAGAGAAATCGATCTACAATGGCTCTGATACCATGTGGAAATTGAACCCAGTGATAGAATAATTTTACTCACAACAATTATCAATTGAACTTGCAAAATCACTCACAAAAGAGACTGAAAATGGAGCTGAACACTAAACTGTATTAACTCGGTGTACAATAGCCAACTCTGTAACATAATAGGTTGTTGCATTAAATAATTACATAGGAGATTCAAATGCATGAGGAGGAAATTCGAATCTAGTCAAAAGCAGGCTTACTAAAATTAAGTAAATCCCCCATAGGTGCATAAAGTAGTTTCCAAATCAGTCATGGAGCTCACGAATTAGAAAAAGCACTTAGGCAAGCTAAAGAGTGATGGAATGACAACTCATACATGCTTTTCATAGGAGAAAAGAGTGGAGGATGTGGAGGACAAAAAACTAGTTAACCTCACCTAGTCAAACTTTCCCAATTGTCTTAAAGTACTAAAAAAGCAGGCAATAAAGCAGAAAAAGCAGAAGGGCGCCTAGGAGGCCAGGAATAAAGCAAAATTGATTCCTTGAGGTTTCCCAAGCGCTACATGAGTCAAAATAGGAAAATTTGACCACTATGGATAGGTAAATGACAACTTGCATAAGGTGGGACACATGAACTAGGCAAATAAGACAAAAATAATTAAATTAATGTCTAAGGTAGCTAACTATGGGTTGATTATTCTAACACATCAAAATGATGTATTTCTTTATCCATGGAATCAGTTTCTTCTTCTTCATTAACATGGTTATCTAGGAAAGGGGGTCTTACTTGTTGGTCTTCTGCATTTCTTGGATTCCTCTAATCTCTTTGTCTAATCTGTGGGGGAGGAGGTCTCCTAAAATTAGGATTCCTAATTTGTGGCTCAGGCTAATCTATGTTATGAGGCCTATTATCTAGGGTCAATCTGTCCATAAGTCTCTCCATGGTTCTCGTCGTGTCATCAAACTTCGCATATGTTAAAGAAGAGGTAGGGTTGATTTTCTTCTCTGCTCTTTCTCCTATCTACTTCAACTCTTTGTTTCATTTTACCAGAAGCCATTAAATTAGCCTCCACTTCTAATGCATCTTTGAACATAGTAGGTAAATAAGTTGATTTTCATTCTCTCAATAATAAAGCAAATCACTTTCAAAAGCATCGGCATAATGTAGCTTGGCAGCTCCTACAAGGGGTTTTATATCAGCAAGAATTGAATTATACACCCTCGTGAACCTACTAGAAAACTCATGTACAAATTCAAAATTTCCCTTTTTAAGATTATTATATTGAATCAAGATCTGTAAAGGACTCTTCTTGTCTTTCCATCTATCAAGAAAAAGAGTTTGAAATACATCAAAATCAAGAATAGATATTCCAGGGAGATCTTTGAACCATTTATTTTCCTCTCCAAGCAAACTTTGGGCAAATAACCTCATCATGGCATCATCATAGTCTACATCCTCAAGGTCAATGAAATCATTAAATTTTTCAACATGATGTTGTGTTGTAAAATTTCCCTCCCCGTCATACAGTGTGATTGTTTCAGCATAGTTTTCTGGAAGGTCATGCAAAACAGTTGGTAAAGGGAGTGGGGCAAACCTAGCAGCCATAGTTCTAGGAGGGTTTTGAACAAGATTACGAATTTGTTGCTGAGGGTTTTGAATTGGTTTTCTTCCTTTCTTCTATTTTTACAGTTTCTTGCAAGTTTTGCTAAAGAGAGTCTATGAGGTATGACCGAATCTATTCTTATCAGTTACAGCTTTCTTTAAATCAATTTCAGATTTTGATTTTAAAAGAGATTGTTCAAATTTCACATCCAAATCAAGATCTTGAATAGTTAAAAAAAATTCTTCAGATGAAGAAAAATAGCTTTCTAACTTAGAAGTACCTTCTTGTCCTCTCCCTTTTCCTTTCCTTAGAATTCTTTCTAGATCTTCCACAACATGTAAAGTTTCAGGATTAGGATTACCTCTTGTATGAACTCTTCTGAAACCCAGGATTTCATCTTGGAATAAACTTTCTTGAATATCAACGTGAAGTCACCAAGGAAAAAACACAACCAACTGCAAATGCAACTCATATTTACCCACATAAATTCTACTTTTCTTGAAAACTGTCGTTTTTCACAAGGTAGATTTGAACTCTCGTTCCCTGGCAATGGTGCCAACATGTTATAACTCAAAATTTATCCTTTGGTTGTGGAATGATAGTTCCAAGGTAACCTTACAAACCAATCTTTAGGAGGAAAGTTGGCTTCATTCCTACAAGAGAGGGATCTCTCAACAAGTAAATACAAAAGGTCGGATATATTTTTAAAAGAACAGTTTAATAATTGTAATGGATGAAACAAGTGGATATCATTGGGCATGGAGCCAAAATCGTGAGTTACTATAAATGACAATGCTTTGCAATAAAATTTCCGCACAGAGGCGGGATAGTCACTCTTTTACAGGCGATTTCTTGATTTTTTGGTGGTAAGGAAGAAAAATGAACAGTCCATTAATATGGGCATCAGAAGATAAAATCGAATATTAACTTTAGAGGAATCTTGTTTGTGAATACTTGAAATCAAAGAACCAGAGCATATGAATATGAATTATGATTCAATATAAACGTATTCAAGTATGAGAGACAACACAATGGAAACGGATAACAGGAATGACATTCACATGAGAAAAAAGGAAGTACAGAGTGTAAAATAATAACATGAGAATCTCTGATACAAAAAACAAATATTGCTTGGCTCTACAATTTTATTAACTTGAAAGCTCTGTTAGAAAATGAGACTCACTCTCACGGGCTGCAACCTCAACCATCTCTTTCTCTGAATCTAACTTTGGTATTTTGTATGCTTTTGAGTCTTCATCTTCAACTTCAACAACTTCTGAAAAAACTTCTCTTACCAGTTATGTCAACCCTACTAAGAGTTGGTATGATCATTGATGTTGATTTCATTCTGGCAAAAGGATTTTCCTATAAGCTTTTAGAATTCTCCACATCTTATTGGTATTCCATTAAGTTAGCTCTGTCAACTAACCACTCTCCTTGTGCTCAAATGCCTTGTTTTTATTATGTTGTTTTATCTAAGAAACAATATGATGAGGATCATAGTTAATCCTAGTAGATTTCAGGTAATTCCAGGAGGAAAAGGACAAGTTTGTAACAAACCTTCAACCACTGGGAGAGCAGCCTTGTTTTTTATGATGAAGGGACCTACCTTCAAAGAAAACATAATTTTAGAGGTTCTACAATAAGTTTTTGTCTGATGAATTTCAAAGCAAATATCATGGGTGTCAAAAATGAAAGCAGAATATGTGGCTCATGAACAAAACCATTGATTGATAACGGTGTGTTCCTTCAGAAGGAAGCAATCTCCAACTCTTTTATCTAGGGTAAATTGCAACACTTCTTTCATCTTAGGCATAACTCTAGGCAACATGTTATGGAACATTACTTCGTATAGTTCTACCATTATAAGATTCATGTAGTTGAAGGTATTGTTCCTGATTTCAGAAATAAATAATATCTCTAGGAACTGCAAGTTTTACTCATTGAAAATTAAAAACATCCTAACCAAGTAAGACTGGAGCCTTAAACGTCTTGTTGTGTGAAAATTCACCAGCTAACAATTAATACTTTCAGCTAAGAACACATCAAATTTAAGGCAATGTAACTAGCTAAACTGACTGAGACTGATACATGCTCAACCTAAACAACAAACTCAAGAGGACTTCTGGGACAAATTTATTTGTATCCAGCCCTAAAAACCGACTTAACAAATACATGACTCATTGGGATTCTTCATTGAATAGGTTAACGTCGGGGGAAAAGGTTCAATTGCAATAGAAGTATCAGGCTTTAGGCTTTTGGAGTAAAAAAATGTTTTTATTCAACAATGGCATGCCTAAATTGCTCAATCAGATTTTCTTCAGTAAAATCTTCCAAGTTTTGAGTAAAACACTGGGGTACTTCCAATGAATCTTTGAAAACTAAGGCATAAATAGGGCAAAGAATTCTGGACCTATTTGAATCCATTAAAACACACTCAGACTGGAAATAGTTGGACGCACACCAGGCTACAAAATCTAGGAAATTGAGGGTTTGGTCTGGACAAAAATGTTGAAAATGAGACCTTTGGACACCATGCAAGTCAATTCCTTGCTCCTTTAAGGATTTTAATATGTTTTTTAGTTCATGGACCGAACCAAAGGAAAGAACAATGTCAAAAATATCGTCATCCCTATCTTCGAAAAATTCTTCTAACTTGCTAAATTCATGGACCTGTGTTTCAATTTCCCTTTCACCTTCCAATCTGGTCGGTTAGCTACATGGCCTACTAGGAAAATGACGACTGGAAATCTATGTCTAACTTGACTTCCACAAGGTGCAGGCACGTTCCTTCCAATGCACAAAAGATATAACATGCAAACTCGTGACCTTTTGCCTTTAAAATATTCTCCACGAGCAGTTTTGGGATCACGAGAGGTGGTTTTTCCCTAACACCTTTCACCTAGTGGAATGATTCTCCGCCCGCCACATGGAAGGCGGTAAAATTCCGTTGGGCCGTGACTAATCTGCTTCCCGTGCATGTTGCAGGGGCAGAACCATCCTCTGTCGTCGATCTCTTTAACCTTTTATTGCCTGTCGTTGATCACATCCGACCTTTAATCCTTTCCAACGGTCATTTCGTCAATCACTTACCCTTTCATCCATTGTGCAACTTCCCCTGATGGATTCATTGTCTGTGATCAATTCTTTCACTCCTCAAATTTGGACCATCGAACCCTTCATCAAGTACCACAAGCGCTTTTTGCCTTTCCTTAGTCACATTTTGTCTAAGGTTCTTTGGTTAAAAGGAATATTTTAGTCTCCTCTTGTCCACCCGACCTCTCAACTCCACGATCATATTGCTACACTCCAAGACACATAATCTCTTGATCTCGCCTTAAGCCCCTCTTGACTATTGTGTATCCAAATTGTGCTAATAGTGATTAATGATGATGAAATTGATAATGACACAAATTATGATGACAATGTTGATGATGAAATTGATATTGACACAGATGATGATGATGACAATGATGCTGACAACAATGAAGGTGATGAGGATGAGGATGATGGCACAAATGATGATGATGACAATGATGTTGACAACGATGAGGGTGATGAAGATGATGATGAGGAGGAGGATGGCACAAACAATTAAGATGACGATGGTGACAATGACTAGGATGATGATAACAATGACAATGAGGGTGATGACAATGATGATGATGATAGCGATAATGAAGATGATGACAATGATGATAACAACAATGAAGAGGTAGTAGGAGTATCTATGTTTAGCTAAAGACTCCTCAATTGAAAAAAAGTGAGTATTGTTTGACGAGTAAGAACAAAAACTATTTTATGAATAACATGCATAAAAATAAGATATTATCCCCATTGTAGAATGTAAGGCTTTCAAAAAAACTTTAGATTTAGAAGTTGCACAATTGTTCTCATGCTTATGTTCTATCCGAAGTGATAATGAATGNTGAACTATATATATATATATATATATATATATATATATATATATATGCACACCAATGGTAGTGGATTAATGCATAAGTGGTAGTAAATAAGAAATAGTGCATGCTAAATCAGACGTGCTTAAGTGTTAGTGTTCATGACACTAGTTTAAATGTATGTAAAAACTTTTAATAATAATGTTAAATTCTAAATTTTATAATTTTTAAACCATCTAATTGTTTCTATAGTTTGTCGAACCGTAATCTTTTTTGTAATTTATTTATCATCTGTCTATCATATCCATTTTTTTAAATTAACTATATATCCCTTCACAAATATTTCCACAATTCATTTTAATTTATATATGATAGATTTAAATCTCATTAGAATAAAACTAACCTTTCAAAAGTTTAGTCCAAAACAATTTATACTGTATCAAATCTCATTTAAAAATCTAAAGCTTAGTTTTCTTTTTTTTGACAACAGTTATGTTTTTATTAATCAAACAATGGCGTAACCACTCAAAAAGTTTCTACATAAATCAAAGTCTGTTCATAATTCAAACACTGTCCATTACAAGCAAAAACCACAAAAGAAGAAACACTGATAGCTATGCTAAAAACACGATGCGCAAAGTACTTAGATAAAGACTAAGTTTACTATATCTTAAGGCAAAATTGCAAAAAGAAAGTCTCCGAAGAGAACCTGCTTTTTTCCTCGAACGCCATCATGCTGACCAAAGTCTGCTGCATCTTTTCCTCTTGCTCCTAGTACCATTTTCACTACTGCCAACTCCATTTTGTCAAATTTCACTACTAATTCTTCTATCCTAGTCATTGCCATTTCAGATTGGGACTTTTTCAGAAAATTCCTCACAAAAGTTGGAGATATCCCTATTGACCAATTCCAAGCCTTCCACCTTCATGATCTATTTGATTCAAAAAACTTTTGTACCTGCTCAACTCCTCCCGAGTGCCCTCAGCTCCGCTATGACCAAGAGAGTCGAGGCTAAAGAAGTTGATAATTTTGAAGAAGAATCCATGATGCCTGAAGATGTCGCAAGCAAGAAACAATCAACCAAACCTCTGCAGTGAACGATAAATAGTGCTACAAAGTCCTACATTTCTCGGCCTAATGATTTTAACTTCACGCACCATAAATCCATGATCTTTGGCGGATCCATCACACTCCTCACAAGCCATGGATGGCACAACATAGGACCTTCAACCTGGTACAGCAAACACAACATATCCAGAGTTCTATACTGGAGAGACATTTCCAGTGGTGGACGAGACAGAGAGGCCATCAAATAGAGCCACATGCCAACCCACGTGCAGACACAAGCTCACATCGCATGACACAATCGTGCATGATGGGAGCCAAGATAGGTGGGAGCCACGTGGGAACCATTGGGCCCAACCTCTAATTCTATTACCCATGGTCCTATGGGATGAGGCAATGGGAGCTAGCCCCATTCAAGACCAATGACCCTTTATTGAAAGTTGTTGCCTTGTTGGCCATAAAGTCAGCTTGGTCATTTAATCCTCTTAAAACATAGAAATAGCCAAAATCTTCTGAAATGAGTTGAAAAGATTTTGGATCCTTCTAAGCAACTGACGAAGGTTAAGCTAGGACAACAGAGAGTTGGTTACCAAAGTTTGAATAAGAAGTCACGAGTCCCCAATTACCATGAAATTTTATATTCATTGGTTTCAAGCTTAAAGAAGACCTTGCCAAAGAGCCAAAGCCTTTGCAATATTGTTAGATTCATCACCTAGTCCCCAAAAATACTTGTTTTCCTGATTTTCATCGAGATTAATGAAAATCAAGCCAAAGCCTTTGCAACATTGTTAGATTCATCACCTAATGAGAATCCCTCCCCTCCTGTCGCCCCTTAAGAAGTTTAATTTTCTTAAAATCATGCTTTTTGATAATTAAAAAACTAACCAACAAAAAAATCTAAATCTCATTTAAAAAACTTAACCTTGTTTTCTTCACAAACATACAAACCAACAATGTTCCCTTCACAAATCCTTAAAAACCTAAAAAAACCCTAAAGCCCATATCTTCCTTCAAAATCATATTAAACCAACAATGTTTCCTTGACAGTCGTGTCCTTCAAAACCTAAGGACAATTATCTTTAAAATCGTATTTTTAATAAAAAATCTAACAACCCAAAAAATATAATTCTCATTTAAAAATCTAAAACTGGTTTCCTTCACAATCATACTTTATAATATACAACTATTTTTTCTCATTTGAAAATCTAACTATTTTTTAAAATTTCAAAATCTAAATCCTGTTTCTAATTAACTTCTCATAAAAGTAATTAAACCAAGTTTAATTCAAAATCATATATACTTTTTAACATCGTATATACTTTATTATTGCTTTGTTTTATTTTATATGTTATATAATAATAAAAATTAATTTAAAAACCTATTATATGTGTTAAAATAACAATAAACAGTTTAAAAAATCCAATAACACACCAAACAGAAGCATATAATGAAACATGCAGGCAGGCGTTATGTAGTTACCTCATAATCTGGAAGATTCGGTGGCTACACCATAACATCATCTGCCACTAGTAGAGGAATTAGGAGGCGTGCTTGCTTTGTGAGCTTTATGATATGATATGGTTGATATGTGTTTTTCATTCCTCGTGGACGGTGAGACTAATGGTAATTTCGGTAGGGATCGGTTTTCTCCAATTTCAAAACTACAGTCCGATTTTCGATAATAAACGACTAATGGTAATTTCGGAAGGGATTTGGTTTTCTCCACTTTCAAAACTAAGTCCGATTTTCGATAATAAACCATTTTCTCCAATTTCAAAACTACAGTCCGATTTTCGATAATAAACGACTAATGGTAATTTCGGAAGGGATTTGGTTTTCTCCACTTTCAAAACTAAGTCCGATTTTCGATAATAAACCTTACAGTACTGCTTGTGTACATTAGAAATGCATCCATCAATCCTTACCTGCCTCATGAAATCATGACGGTTTTGAAGGTCGTTAGATTTGTCCATTTCCAACAAAGAAGACCTTTATATGGGCAAGGGCTCGGACTTGGATTATACCATCACCACTTGCTACGCCTCATGACGCAATCTATAATCAAATCTGCTTATAATTTGGTTTAACAACTGCTTTACCTCTACCTTCAACTAATTCCAGTAGATTACTAACTTCTCTACTGGCATCCAATATGATCGAGAATTGGTTTAACAAAACTCCATGGCTTCTCAAAAGCAGTACATTGCTAACCGCTCGTCTACTCACTTGTGCCAACCTAAAGTAGCTGATTTTCACTTCACCTGTGGTAGCCATGTTAATACGTTAACAAGCACAAGTAATTTTATTACGATAATAATTCCAAATGGAAAATAAAAATAGATATTATCAATTCTATATTTATAAAAAAACGTCAGGTTTCTGCACAAACAAACAAATTTGAATGGAACTTACTAGATACTGTGAGCACAATGAACTCGTGAACAACTATAGTTCTAGATTATAATGTTTTTTAATACAGTTGAATTGAAGCAACTAATACTAAACATTGTTTTACACTATAATAAACAACTTTATATCGTCATTCAACTAACGGAATCTTCAAACGAGACGAACAAACAAGGTTTCATACTACCAAGAAACAACTTTCTTAAGGATCTATCTCTCATTTAACCAATGAAATCACCTAACGTGGCATTGAGAAACATTTCTATGGGTTATAAATGCCACTGCATGACGTGGCCAACCAATGAAATCATCACATGTCATTGGGATACGATTTCTAGTCATAAATGCCACTGCATGATCATGGTATTTACTTCTTGTAACAAGATTATAATTTAGCATTAGGAGACAAAGACCAACCATGCTAACTAGCTTTCATCTTTTAATCACAACTATCTGATATCTGAAACCATACACGTGAAGGTTCTTTTCAACTTTTAAAACAAGCATGACAAAAGAAAAAAACTGAGACCAAGGTAAGACAACGAAGAAAATGCAATGAACCCAAAAAAACCAAAATACCATAATCCCTTGATTTTGTCATTTATAAACCTATGTGATATCACAATGAGCCATTCAACGAACATGCCAATAGATAATATCCGAGAGCAAGGTAAGACGACGAAAATGCAATGAATCCAAAAAGAACAAATACCGTAATCCCTTGATTTTGCCATATTTATAAACCTATGTGAAATCACAATGAGCCATTCAACTGCAAATCACTGCATAATAAGACCTGAACATTTACAAGACTAGAATTTGTTGTTTATTGGCATGCATTTTTAAAACCTAAGCAATCCTGCTTAGTCTTGTAAAACCTGAACATTTACAAGAACAGAAATTGTTGTTTATTGGCATGCATTTTTAAAACCTACGCAATCCTGCTTGATCATGTAGCTGATATCAAAAGGAAAATCTCATTCATCTGTCCTCTATACAAAGAGAAAATATAAGCTGAATATAATTCAGTGTTGTCTCATCCATATATCCTATAACTGTTGATCTAGCACCAAGTTGTAACTCTAAAACCTGCCTTTCATTTAGTTCCAGTTACCAAATATGTTTATGATTAGCAAAATCAATGTGTAACTGATGTTTCTTGCAGCAAATTAAATTCCTAGCGAAGAAAAACCACCTCATGTTTCCAATATGTAATATAATATTCAAAATTTGGACCATGCAAATATTTATACTGCAATCAATCGAGAGCACAATTGAGTGCACAGAGAATACGTTAGTGTGTTCAACAAACAACGTTTACCACAAGAAAACCAATGAAGGCTGGATAGCAACAGTCATCAACAGTGTAAACCAATTTAAACCAGAGCAAATATATAAACCCTCAGGCCTGGCCAGAGGTTTCAGACAGGTTTAAATAATCATTATAAATTCCAAGCAAGAATCTCTTCAATTAGCATTTTGCCCCAACAATATATAACGAAAGGCAGTTGCATTCTCGAAACATTTGAAGCTTACAAAAATTTATTGTGCAAAATGTCTACCAGTATATATCCAAAAATACTACATCTTATATCTTAGCATATAAAAATAACTGGAATGGAGTTGAACTAAGACAGCTTAGCCAACTCCACTGATGAAACCATCTGCTGCCACAGTACCCAAAAGCACATCAGGGAAACCATCTGCCACAGTACCCAAAGCACATCAGGGAGCCAGTAAAGCTATAAGAAGCCCCAAATACAAATCAGAATTAAATCTTGGAACGAGTAAACTCCAATGATACAAACTAATTGAATCCGCAAATCCCTGAATATGAAAAAGCATCTTTAACAAAGCTATTCAAAAGCATCATCATCGTCATCTGGAAGAGGTTGGGCAGCAGCTGCTTGAAGTTCTGCCTCGTACCTGACAAAACAATAGATTGTAAGCCAAAATTTCATAACCTTCTAAAAATAAGCAAATTATTTCAGTAGAAGATCAGAAAATAGATAGAATGTTTAGCATTCTACTTACTGTTGCTGAGTTGCAAGGTCAATCTGAACCTCAGGAGGTGCAAGAGCAGGTGACTCCACAAAATGAAGGTTTGGATCCCTACAAAAATAACCCATTATAAAATAAACCCATTTTTTTCAATATAACATTTATATAAGGGAGCATCAGAAGCTCGATTAAAGGCTTACCCAGATAGCTTGCGTGCCAAATAGAGGAATGGCTTCTCAAAGTTGTAGTTACTTTTTGCTGATATCTCATAGTACTGAAGATTCTTCTTTCTGTGAAATGTAACTTGTTTGGCTTTCACTTGCCTATTCTTCACATCAACCTTGTTTCCACAAAGAACAATGGGAATGTTCTCACACACCCTGCCATTCACAAAGATTGTTAAGATTAAACATCAGTTCAGCCACTTGTGCCACTACATAATAAAGGAACCTCCATTTCAACTTAGAGATACAATCCCTCTTCAAATAGGCTACCTGCAAAGATCCCTGTGCCAAGTTGGGACGTTCTTGTAAGTCAAGCGAGCAGTAACATCAAACATGATAACTGCGCACTGCCCATGTATACTGTGCCAACAAACAAAATTCCAGTCATCAAAAACTAGAAGTAAAAAATATATGGAGCCTTTACCAATTAAAAGCGGAAAAGCAAACCAGATTTTATCACAACAATAACACAACCTGTCTTTTAAAATGAAAATAAATTTATAAAAAAAACAATATGAAGAGGCATAAACGAATACAATAGAACACTGATAAAAACGAGCAAGGAAGGGGGTTCATGGTTCCTCCAATGTCATTGATGCTTGTATTATTGAAGCTAAAACTGTTGATACTCAGACCAAACTGTATAAATGATCTTTATTTACGTCAACATGGGCAAAGTGGATTAGTAAAAGACAATAAGTTAAGCAATAAGGTGAAAAAACCTAACAAAAATAAGTAACTGTGTATACTTCAATCAACATTTATGTTTACTTTAAAATATCCTAAAATAGCATACCTTCTACAGAGAAACCTGCTACTATTGCAAAGGGTGCTAAAAAGACTATATAGGTAAAGTCCCAAGATTCGACTCCTCTACAAAAGTTTTCAACACAAGAAATCCCTTTCAACGGGGAAAACAAGGCATGATTCAGAGCCTCGGATCAAGAAAAAGACTCACCTACAACAATCCCAGAAAACAAGGCAGTACAATCAATGGTGGTTAAATCTCCTACAGTGATTAATCAAACTAGTTAGTAAAGAGGGGAGGGAAAAGAAATGGAATAGGAGAGCATGATCTTTCATGAGGCTTAAGACATTATATTCTTTTTGTATTTCACACAAGCGAGGATAGAGACCGTAGATCATAGTACAGAACCACTCAAGAAAGGAAAGAAAGGATCTGATGATTCTATTTTTTTTCTTGTAGGGTACACATTTTATGTACAAGAAAGAGATAAATAAATCGAGTACAATAACTGTTATCGTATAGAACCCCCGGATATTTCAATATCAAGCGTCACAAAAAACCAAAAATGTAGTTCAACAACAAAATGGTTAACAGAAAACTACAATACAAATGACTATATTCAATTTACCTGAATCATCAAAATCGCCAGAATAACATACCAATAAACCAACAACAATAAAATGAATTAAATAGACAAAATTAAGTTTAGTACAGTAAAACTTACTAGTAACCATCCCTGAGGCCACCAAATTTCTCTTGCCCAGCAGTATCCCAACAATAAAAGCGAATCTTCCCACAGTTTGTGAAAAAGTCAAGAGGATGGACTTCAACACCAATGGTAGCTGCACATAAAAGAGAAGGATATGAGCATCATATCCAAACCGCAGCAATTCATTTTCAGATAATATCGCGGAGTTCCATTTAGGCCAGCACTTAAGGATGATCAATCCAATGTGTTTGTTATTATCAAGTCCTACCAGGGGCAATACAAACTTAGTTACGTGAGAGCCCAACTATTGAGTTAATATAGGCAACTTCTCCACCCAAAAGCACTGAATTTGTGCATTAGCTATGAGGAAAGACTATTCATGAAATATTTAATCAAACCCCATCGAGATCGGAAGTGCCACCCCGATCAGGGATCTGCACTGTGTATAATATGAGGATCGATCTCAGGACCGTCAACTAGCAAACACAACCCATTAAGCCCTAAAACTAAGAGGGCGATGACTAAAGACCTTTAAAACATCGATCCATGAAGCGACCTAATGGCACTACTTATATTTAATCTAAATACCAACCACTTAAACTATAACTGTAATGGGGATTTAAATGTATCCGAGAACAATAAAAAATAACAAAACCCTATGAAAAAAATACTTCAGGAGACATACAGAAGCTCTAATATAATAAAAACCAATATAAATATTATACTCACGCTCGTATTTCTTCTCAAACTCCCCGGTAAGATGACGCTTCACAAAGGTTGTCTTCCCTGATTCACAAAATTTCTAACAGTCAATTTAACCGATTTAAACGAACAAAACTGAATATAAACCCTATTTATATCGCACCAGTTCCCCCATCGCCAACAATGACAAGCTTGAAGCTCGGACAATCAGCGTGCTGACCAGGTAGAGCCTGAATATAAAAGAACCCCAAACAGATAATCAGAAAATAAACATACCAATGTTTTCAGAATTCAAACCAACAAAAAAGGGTTTCAGGAGAAACAGAGCGAGCCGTAAAGATCTGCGGCGTACCATTTAACACGCTTAGGAGCTCTTCAGATACCCAATTGAAGGACGAAACCACTGAGACCAAGGCCCTGACTATCTGAGGAAAACAAAAATCGCAGTATGCAGAGCGCCCGCGGAGAATGTGAGAGCGCCCACGGAGAATGTGGGAGGAGAAATATAAGAAACCAAAGGCAAGAACCCTTAAAACGCCCAAAGAGAACCCTACCACATTTTAGTTTAAACAAGAATCGTCTCTAAATTTGGCGGAAAATAATAAAATGACAAAATTATTAGGTTATCTTAGCTTAATTAGAACGCGAGAATCTCGACCGTCCGATACCCTCCCGATGCACTGAACTTTCGACAGGTGGGCCCCCTAAAAATGGATGGTGGAATTTTGAAAGTTGTAAAGGCGGTCGAAAAAGGAAAGTTGTGAATCGAAAAGGTAGGCTCCTAGTGATGGGATGGGAGGGAATTTTGAATTTTAGTTCAAAAAGTATGTACATTGACATAGAATAAATTTGGAATGAAATTTCATTATGGTTAGAGTTTTATTATGGTTGAATTTTTGTGCATAGTTGAATCATGTTTTTATTAAGTTTTCATTCATTTTTTCAACCTAATTTTCAAGATAATTTTAGCAAGTGGGAGAGAGGATGTTTATCTCGTAGTTGTTTTTTTTCTTGGTGATATGAGCAAGGGGATTATTAATTGGGCAAAGCTTTTTGCTTGGATAGTATTCGTGTGAATAATAATAGGAAAGCAAGTTGAGCCAGGGATAGAGCTGGAATTAGGGTTTTATGGTTGAGCTAGGGTTTCATGGCTGCTTGTTTGCAGTAGGCATGGCGGAGGGTCACATGACTGTTACAAGGGTCTCTTGGTTGCATAGATATCGTTGGCGCTGAACCCACATTTCAACTGATACTGTATTAGTTAACCCACTATCTGCGACTGCTTTCACAGGATTCTGTAACCTTTTTTATTTTGATTATGCATGGCGAGACCTAAGCATCGTGGTTTACGGCATTCACCACCTTTTCTAATGATGACCGTGTCTATCCTAATTGCATTGGCGACCACTGGGTAATGATGCGGCTTGGTGGACTTTTGGTCCTTCCTGAAGTCGAACATTAAGGTACATGTTCCGATTGTTTATTCCTCCTCTCGCATTATTTATTATTCTCGGGTATTTATACTCTGTTCTGGTTGGTTGATGGGTATTTACCCAACATGGAATCCACCCTCCAACGAGGGTTAGTACCAACCATGCTAAAAAAGTGGGAAGTTTACTAAGTATTGTCGGGTTTTTTTTGTTTTTTTCTGTTTAATCAATGTCTTGGTTTTTGGTACCATTATGGGTTTTACTGTATCCCTTGTCTCTGACTGGTATTCTAGGTCTTGGTATTCTATTGTATTTCTCAGTCCGCCCTTTGTGGACCCTTCTCCTGTCTACCCTAGGTAGAAGACTTGACCCACCTCTGTTGGTTCTGACTTTAGCGAGTATGGAATCCCCATAGCTCTGTCCTCCTCGTGGCCCCGCGAGGGATTTTGAGCACTCCTCTCGGCACCACCAGCGTCAGAAAGCTAAACTACTGAAAGCCCTTGACTCCAAGGGTTGTTATATACTAGGCAGGGACGTGATGTTAGAGCGGGTTTCTGAACTTTGTCACAGGGCGTTGATAGGGCGTCTAGAATGTTGCAGCATGAATAAGGAAGAATGGGTTACATGGGCAACGACTCATTGGAAACCTATCCTCAACTATACCCCAACTATTAGTCTCCTGGCCAATCGATGGTTGGTTATTATCTTTATCGAGGATTCAGATGCCACCTGCATCCTCAATTCCCTCTGGACTATAGGGAACGACTCACTCGTACTTAGCCGTTGGCATGCTAGGTTTGATCCGCTCAAAGAAAGAGTTGTTAAACGACACCTCTGGGTCCTGATGTTGACCCTTCCCTTCCCTCTGTGGAACAAGGCTTTCCTCATAGGCATTGCAAACTCTCTCGGGAAATTTGTTGCCTTGGAAAAAGATTTCCACCTTATTTTTTAGAAAAGGATGGCCCGGGTACTGGTTGAGTTAGATGTATCCAAGGGACTTCTTCCAGAGATTGAAATTGAATGTGATAGCTCGGTTATTAACCAGAGACTAGATTATCTTAATATACCTTTTAGATGTAACCACTGTCGTAATACGGGTTACCTGAAACAAAACTGTACTGCACTGAAACATGGCATACCTTTAAGTCATGGCTTCTCTTAATCTGATCCAGAGCCCATCATCGTTGGGGAAGGGTCTTTTCCTGTTGACACTACTGATTCTCCTACCCCTCTTGGACCCTATGACTCTTCTTCTTCGACCTCCTTTGGTGACCTTACTAAAGGAGAACTACAATACATTCAAGATATTGAAACTCTGGCTAGAGCCACTTCAGCTCTGACTACCACTGAGAATCCTCTTAACCTTGTTTTAATGACTTAGGTTACTCCGGAGACCATTCCTCAGACTTCTGTGAACCCACCCCTTGTTGCCTTTCCTGGAACCAGAGCACACCACTCCTATTTGTCCCATTGGTGACTCTTCGTCCCCTCCTCCTTTTACACTAGAGAAGTTTCCTCCTCTCCAAATAAACACTATACTTATCTCTTCTACAGACCCTCCTAGTCCTACCACTTCACCCTCCTTTTTGGACCCCTCCCTTCTGAAGTCTTTGGACCTCTTTACTAAAAAATCCCATATCTCTCCCTCCACTCTTCCCTTGGATTCTATCATATTCCAAAATGTCACCATCAGGAAATCTAGGAGGAACAAAACTACCAAGGAATATGGTACCTCGGGCCTTTATACACCTCTTTCTGCTCGTAGCAGCTGCTAGATCGTTGAACTCTCCACATGAACTTAGAGCCTTGTCACCTTAATCTTAGGTTAACCCATGAGAATTATCTCCATGAACATTCGTGGTTTTGGGGGGCTCACCAAACAAAAGCCCTCAGGTCCCTATTCTCCTCCCTCAATCCCGACATTATACTGATTCAAGAAACTATGTGTGATCACTTCTCTGCCCTCCACAACTTCTCTGAGTTAAAACTGGGCTGGGAATTTTGTGCTTTGGATTCACATGGCCTCTCTAGGGGTCTACTTACTAGATGGAATCCTCGTTTTGTACGTTGTAAGGCCTATCACTCCTATGATGGTATCCTTATTAAGGCTAGACTCAAAGGTTGTGATTTTGTCTTCTCTATTGTGAATTGTTATGGACCTTATTCAAACAGAGCCTCTTTCTGGAATAATGTTTTTGATGGTGGCATTTTTTATTTTCCAAATCTGATTCTGGTAAGTAACCTGAACTTTACCATATCTGACTCGGAGATTTGGGGTAACTAGTCCCGTTTAAATCACATTGTACATTTTTTCATCCATCTTTTGAATGCTGCAAAAACGGTTGACCTTGCCCCTTAGTACCTAGGTCCTACCTGGAGAAAGGAAGTTCTTGAACAGAGGGAGTCAGTAAACGTTTGGATAGATTTTTAGCTTCTGAGCGCACTCTCCCTGTCCTTAACAACTACAAGTCCTGGATCTACCCTTCTGAGATTTCGGACCATTACCCTATTTGTCTTGATTGGAACTACTCTCACCACTGTCATCTTTACCCATTCAAGTTCAATAGGGTTTGGCTACTAGAGCCGGATTCCAGTGATATTGTACATTCCTCTTGGTCTACACAAGTTTCCCCTCTTCTTGATCCCATGTCAGTTCTTACTACTGAACTCCTATGTCTCAAGGATAGAGTCAAAGCTTGGGAAAAAAACATGAAACTGAGTAAATTGGTGGAATCTACTGAAGTAGATGTGGCTATACAAAAACTACTCACTGCTTAAACCTCTGGTATTTTATCAGGCTTTGAGACTGCCCAACTTACTCAGTTAAAAGCTCGTAAGGATTCTTCACTGAATCATGAAATTCTTACTTGGAAGCTCAAAACCAGGGTGGACTGGTTAAATGAAGGGGATGCTAATACTAAATTCTTCCACTCCTATGCATCTGCAAGAAGAAACTCAAAATCTATCTGGGGATTGCAGAATCATCAGGGTACATTGATTGATGATGAAGCATAGCTCAAGGAATTGGGTGCCTCACATTTTTCAACTATCTTCTCTAATGATGGTTCTACCAACATTGAGGACCAGCTCAAGGTCATTAGACTCTTTCCTTCCTATATCACTGAGGAAAATAAAGCTAACTTTCTGTCTGACTTCTCACTCTCTGAGATTGAAGGGGGTCCTCAAGTCTTTCAAAAATCACAAGAGTCCTAGACCAGATGGTTGGCCAGTTGAAGTTTACCTTCACTTTTTTGAGCTTGTTGGTCTAGATATCCTTAATGTTGTCACACAGTCCAGGGTAGAGGGTAGGGTTTCCGGCGCACTAAATACTACTTTTATCACACTTATCTTAAAATGTGATTAGCCTACTTCCTTTGCTAAATTCATACATATCTCTATGTGCAATCTTGTTTATAAGGTCTTCTCAAAGCTGGCTGCTATCAAACTAAAACCTATATTGGACAGAGCTATCTCTAGGAATCACTCTGGGTTTCTTCACAACAGACAGATCATTGAGCCTATTGGTATTGCACAAGAAGTTATAGATTCCATCAAGGTTGAAAAGAAACGAGTCATGATACTCAAACTTGACTTGGCCCAAGGCCTTTGATAGAGTGAACTGGACATATCTCCGACTCGTCCTCCTTCAGATTGGTTTGCCTACTGTAGTTGTAAACTGGATATTAGGCCGTGTGGAATCCTCAAACTTTGATGTCTTGGTCAATGGCACCCCTTCTAGATTATTTCTTGTATCAAGGGGCATTAGGCAGGGTTGCCCCCTCTCCCCTTTACTTTTTATATTGATCATTGAAAGTCTAAGTCTGCTTATCAAAGATGCACAACAAAAAGGGGACATAACACGTGTAAAGGTTACTTCCCCTCCGTATCTCACACACTTGCTTTTCGTAGATGATGTTATATTATTTGGTGTGGGTACTGTCAATGAGTGGAAGCATTATAAATAGTTACTGGATCTGTTCTGCTCGACCATGGGCATGCAAATTAGTTTGGAAAAATCTTCTTTCCTTTACAATAACATTGATGATCTCACCAGGAACAACATTGCAGCCTTTCTTCCTTTTAAGATGGAGCCTATATCTGTAGGTTTCAAATATATGGGCTTCTATATGAAACCTTTGGGATATAATGTCAATGACTCGAGGTGGCTTATCAAAAAATTTGATAGAAGAATCAACAACTGGACTTTTAGACTTCTCTCACTTGGTGGAAGACTGATCTTGGTCAAATCAGTGCTCATGGGGTTGGCGGTCTATTGGCTATGTTTAGCTCGTATGCCAAAATCTATCACGAACTATCTCAGAAGTGTCATCTTTAACTTCCTCTGGGGAAATTATAATGGGAATCATAGAACACACTTTGTGGACTGGCAAACAATCTCCAGACCCTATGACCGTGGCGGCTGGAACAACAAAAATTTGGACTGGTTTAGCTCAGCCCTTAGGTTAAAAAGTATGTGGCTCGTACTGACTTGTGAGGGAATCTGGTCACACATTATCAAGTTTAAAATATCTCAGCGACCAGACTGTGGAAGCTTGGCTCTGTTGCAAAAACTTCAAGATCCAAGGTACTTCTTACATCTAAGATGGGTTTGTCAGAGCGATGTACTGGATCACCTCCCATCTAGGATGGAAAGTTGGTGATGCGCGCAGCATAAGGATTGGTGTTGATCCAATTGCAGGCTTAAATGCCAACTTTGTCCTTCCTGGGGAGCTCCGCAGCTACCTGGAAGACTATGGTGTTTCTACTCTCCACGATGCACATAATGCATACTATGGGCATTAGTACTGGTTCACTACCACGGACCTCGATCTAGACAGCTCCTAGAAAGAGATTTGGTCAAATTCCATCAATGGTCTCTCCCATGGCTATATACAGTTACATAATATTAATGACTCACTAGTTTGGATGTTCAACAAGCAATCAGGGAAGGTGACTGCACGTCTGGCATATGAACTGATTGCGTCTATCTCACATCCAACTCCTTCTGAAAGCATTATGTACAAAATATGGTATCACAATCTCCCTCTTAAGGTTATCTGTTTTGCATGGCTATGCTTCACCAATCGTATCAACACTTGGGATACTCTGTGTAAAAAAGGATGGATTGGACCTAATTATTGTTTCCTGTGCTTCTTGAGGTCAGAATCAGTGGATTACCTCTTCACTAACTGTAGATTTATGAAAAATATCATTCCATAAATCAGCTTGGCCCTGCATCGTCCTATTGACTGGAATGAGTCTTCCTTCAAACACAATTGGGAAATATGGGTAAGAAAAGAAAAAGAGTTGTTATATCTCCCTCTACTGATAGCATGGAACATATGGCTCTCTAGGAATAAATACATTTTTGAGGATCACAAATCAGCTATAAATGTGATAATTTCCAGCATTTTGGAGCAGTTCCAGTTTCACAAGGTAAGTGTACGCACCAAACACAACAGGTGCTTGAGAAATATGAAACATAGCATGGTATATCCTATTGGTTTTATCGATGGGGCCTTTGTCAACAACAATGGAGGTACTGGTGTATATCTTATGATTAGCAAGGAGCACTTTTACTGTATTAATATGGGATGTGGACAAAGTACCAACACGCGTGCAGAACTCCTTGCACTCTGGGTATTGCTTGCCTTCTCAAAATTGATTAGGCTTCCATATTTACACATCCGAGGAGACTCCTCTGCAATCATCAACGGGTTTAATGGACTGGCTGAGCTATCTACTCTTAAACTTGAGGGTTGGTGCAACAATATCAGAAGTCTTCAAGTTTCCTTCTCCCATCTCGAAGCTACCCACATTTACACTGAGTACAATACCAAAGCGGATTACCTATCTAAGGAGGCACTTGGATTGTTTTCAGGGTACCTGCATTATTTTGAATTCACTAAGGGTGAATGTAGCGAGAAGGGCTCTTTTCAGTTCTATTAGTCATAGACTTATTTATCAGCCACTTGGCTTGATTTGATGACACACCCCTGGGTGTTATTGTTGGAATAGTCTATCATTTATTATGACTGTGGGTGTACCCTGAAGTGCCTCCTTGGCTAAGTTATCAGGATTTGATGTACCTCTGTAGCTAGGTGACCTGGGATAGGTTTTGGAGTCTTACTGATGATGGTATTGTCAAACCATTTGTCTTCCTGGTGATGTTTTTTTGTGCTGAGCTCTTATCATGAATATAGACTACCCATGTAATGTATACCTGTTGCAGCATATAGGTTACCTTTGATTCAATAGAATAACAAGGAACTGCTATTTTTTCTCCTGGAGAAAAAAACAATTGGAAAGCAGGTTGAAGTTTTTATTAAGTATTTAAGTATAGGGCAGGTTGAGGTTTTTATTAAGTGTTTAAGCATAGGGTGATTTAAAAAAAAATTATAGGTTTAGTAATTAGTTTTAATTTTAAAGTGTGTGTTTTTTAATTTTTTTTTTCATATGGAAAAATACAACTTTATATTTATAAAATTGTGTCTTAGAAACATGACACTCTTTACACCATAGTAGCCAGAGTATCCTCATAGCTTATATCAACCCAAGTCCTTTGATCATAAAATAAAGGAGTCTGAGAAACAACATACATCTTTCCAACCAACTCAAGTACAGACTTCAGTCACATCATTGCCAAAACTTACAATCAAGTAAAAACAATATATTGTAAGAGAGCATAAAAGAGTAAATCAGTAGAGATACAGAGTGCCATAATCCATCAGGTTGTCCTCTATATATTCCTCCCAAAATAAACTACCTTCACCTAAACCTATAGCTCGTTTAGAGAGAGAATTCGCCTAGGAGTTAAATTCTCTATAGATATGATGGAACAAGAGGAAATTGAAATGATCAATGAGACCCTTCACACGGCTCAACCAGTGGGCAAATTCAATCGAGTGAATGTCATGGATTCCTAAAGCCTAATCCACGATAGCCTTGGAATCACCCATTATTTGCAAGTCCCTAATCTGTTTAGTATTGGTGAAGTGTAAAATGACCCATAGGGACAAAAGCTCTGATCTAGTGTTGGTGCCACAGCCCGCATCCATCTGAAGCCATAAAGTGTGGTTCAAAGCCATCCTAACTACCATACCAGCCCCACAACGGTCATTCTTCTCAGCACCATAAAAAAAACCAACCACCTCTTCACTAGTGCTCGACGGAAGACCAATATTCCTCTGTCCAGTCTTTTTACAAAAAAATCAGGTAAGATGTATGAGCTGGCCTTAGTGAGAACGTGAGTAAGAATCACCAGAATGTTCATAAAAATGTATTCATTCCTAGCCCGCCAGACCTCCCAAATCAATAACAGAGGAACTTCAAGAGGTAAGTGTAACTTTGAAACCCAATTCTTTATGTTGTCTGTAATGTTGAGACCGTCCCACTGCCACAAATAATTTAGGCTGCTACATAAAAACTACCCAATATGCTGAAAGAAACCACAGGTCCCAAAAATATGTTCCACGATCTCCAAGGCTGAGTGACAGAGGACGCAACATCCAGGGCCAGTGATGCCACGTCGTTGCAAAGAGTCCTAGGCAAGTATTTTTTTATTGAGACATGACCAACTGGAGTATTTGATCTTGCATGGTATCCTCAATTTCCATAGAGTCGAGTGCCACTAGATTCCATCAGGGATCCAACGTTGTTTTAGTACAACGAGATAGGCTAACTTAGTTGTCACCACACCAGTTTGCTTGTTTGCCGCCCATACTAGCTTATCACTATCCATAGATAGAACGATGCCCGCACCATAAAGGTTGTCGATATAAGATCCCCATTCAGAAGCAAGCTCACCAAAAAGACCAAGATCCTCTGTCGATAGCCAGTTGGCCTCCTTGTTGTCTTTTTCAACAAATAAATATGGGTTTTTAAATAAATATGGAATAGATAGCACTTATGGGGATTATATTTGAATGGATCTTTGTTTATCATATTGACCAAGAAAAAAAATAATAGTAAGGTGTTGCTTTTTTATCAAAATTTGTTTTGTCTTTGGAGGTTTCAATGATTTATATTAAGAATTTTGTCTTTGAAGGTTTCGATGATTTATAATAAGAAGGTTTGAGAAGGAGTATCTTCAAGTACTATTCATTTTCAATTTTTGTAGTTATTTTTTATCTACCATTCGTTATGTCATTTGGTCTAGACAATATGTTTGTCTATATGGATATGTTTGGGGTTTGTTAGTTATTGGGGACTAACATATAATCAAGTTTGGAGATACGTTTGGTTGTTGAGTTTATTTTTATTTGCTTCTAATGGTTGTCTTGGCAATGTATCTCTACTGGAATACTTGGTTTTTATGGGGCGAACTATGAGGTATTATGCCAAGGACTACTTTGACCATGTATGATTGCTAAAATTATTAGTGTTTATGAATTGAGGTATTATGTAAGGGGCATATATGCTAAATGTAATGTAAACTCTTCTTGAAATAAATACATTATGGTTTTTTTTTTTTACATAAAGAGAAAGGTTTTGCTTAGGGTAGAATTTATTTAGATCCAAGACTATAAGAGTTGCATATGTGCCAATATAATAGTTGTTGAGAGAAGGCATGAGATTTGGTTTTGAAGATTCTCCCTCGTTAACTCAAATAGCTGTGAAATAGCTACGGTTTTCCCTTGCTCCTTGAGTCAATCTATTTAGCATGGCTCCTTCGGATGGGGGTTTCCCACCCCCCTCACCTAAGGCGGTCGCCTTTGCTTCCCTAATCGCAAAGCTGCCCCCTTGGCGCAAATATAATCCTTCCCAATTCATGAAAAGTTTGGGGGAGATCCCTCACGTTTTGACTCAAACTTACTCAAAATCCTTGACTCTTCGGATGGTGGAAAAAGAGATCATCGGCCAATTTACAAGGATTTTTCCATCCCCAATATCGGTTACATTATTGGTAGATAAAAAACTGGAAACCCCTTCACAAAGGGAGAATCTCCAATTATTTCTGCAATTAGGGTTTCTTTGCCTTTTCGTTCGGAGAAAAGGAGGATAGAGATCCAATCTTCAAAAGCAGCTCATATTTTATGGGTTCCCACGTAATGTATTTAAATAATAGGGCGTCAAATTTTAACCTTCAGAATGATATTCCCTTTGTTGTTCTAGTCTAGGTTTGGATCACCTTCCCCCCCCTTCACTGCCAGAATGATGAGACTCTTCAAGCAATAGGAAATGCTCTAGGAAAATACATAGATAAATATGAATCGAAGGATGGACTTCAAGCTTGCACCTGAATCTGTGTAGAAGTTGATTTTGAAAAAGGGATCCCATGAGCTAGCAAGATTAATGTTGATAATTGGTCATACCTTCAACAGGTAGACTATGATTAACTTCCCTTTAAATGCAAGGTTTGTCACGAGTATGGGTGCTTTGCTAAAAACTCCCCTAAGGATCCAGTGAATACCCAAGAGGGAGAAGCAAATGAACATTGGTAGCAACCTAGGAGGGAAAAACAAGAAACCAGGAAAGGAACGCAACCTAAGGAAGGACTGAATCTAGAAGGGGATCATAGAAATTGAAATATTGGGGAGACATGGGCCTTACCTTCCTCAAGCAGGGAAAATAACAATATTCCCACAGGCAAAAAATATGAAGCACTGCTAAAGTAGGAAGAGGACCAAGAAGTAAATCAACAAAACAACCCTTATGGAGATCACAATAAAGGAAATCCATGCAGAGGATGAGTGCAGGAGCCACCTAGAAAAATACCTTTCTCCTCCCTATGTGAATCAAAATGAAGGGGATTCAGATGAGAGTGAATAGATGGAGATGGGCGAGAAATCATCTCAAACCCCTCCTCATAAAAAAATCAACGAGGAGTTCAAATAGCCAAAAGAGGGAAGCAACAACTAGGAAAGATATTGAATTAGGGAAGCAATCCACAATAGGCAATCGTATAAGAATAAAGGCAAGGACACTTAGAAACCATGTGGATCTTCCCCCCTAAAGGGGGTCTTCAAATAAAATTTTAAATTATTATAATCATTTCCTAGAGTTGTAGAGGTGTGGGAAACGAAGAAAAGAAAGATTTGATAAGAAATTTGGTAAGCAAAGAACTACATCATATCCTTCCACTCCATGAAACAAAAATGTAGGAATCTAGAGTTCTAAAAGAAAGTAAGTTCAGTTGACATTATAGCATGGGAGTAGTTGTTATCTCTAGAGGTGCATCAAGGCGCATATGTGCGCTCTAGAACAAAGGTCATTTTAATTTGGAAGAATGGAATCACTCCAATAACTGGATTCAAGTAAGGTTGACTCACCTTCCTTGTGACTTCTATTTCTATGTTTTGAATGTATTCATGCCCTCAATATATTAAGAAAAACTATTTTTCTAGGGCCCCTTGAACCTTCAAGCAAGATCCAACAATGTCCCTCTCATAGTAGTGGGAGACTTTAATACATACTTGAATGCTTCTTAAAAGAAGGGGGGTAGAATTGTTAGAGACCAAAGTAGAGAACATATGGAGGACTTTATATTTGGACTCAATTTAATGGACATAAAACGAGTTGTTGGTTGATTCACTTGGTCGAGTAAGAGGATATGCCCTTGTCATATCACCACCATACTCAACAAAATTCTCATCATCTGAAACATCTTAGAGGAACGTATCTCTCTAAACTCTTGCATTCTTCCTTGGGGGAGTTCGGATCATAGACCGATAACTTTGGAAATGAAGCAGGAAGAAAACCTTGGTCATATCCCTTTCGAATTCAATTTGCAATGGGATCAAGACCCCTCATTTTTTGAACTAGTCACTTAGGCTTGGGCACCTTGGATTAATGGCTCCTCCCCAATCTTCATTTGGGAGCAAAAACTTAAAAATACAAAAAGAGCCCTAAGAGACGGGGTTGAAAAAACAAAAGAGAAGGAAAAGAATGCAAAAAAGGATCCTATTTCAAAAATGGAGGAAACACGTCACGCCATGGAGTCTGAAGTAGTCACCTCTACCTTACTTATGGAAGAACAAAGGAATTTTACAAAATACCAAAAATTGCTCAAGAAAGAAGAACAACATTAGAGACTAAAATTTAGGGGTCTTTGGCTAAAAGTTGGAGATCATAACACAAAATTCTTCCATAGGCATGCGAAAGCTATATTTTGGGAACAAAATTACTGAGATTAAGAAGGAAGACGGGACCAAAGTTAAGGGGCATAATCAAATCAAGCAAGCAACAAAAGAGTATTTTGAAAACCTATACATCAAAGAAGAGGCAGGGGGGACCAAGATGCTCGAGAATTTATGCTAAACAATATCCCCAACATAATCAGCTCGGAAGAGAATGTGGAACTAATGCAATCAACAAGGGAGGATTTTTTTTAAGGTATTGAGGCAGATGAACCCGGACAAGGCTTCAGGCCTAGATGACTTCACCATGCACTTCTTCCTTCTCAGTTGGCATATTATGAAAAGGGATCTAATAATATCGATTCAATGTGTCCATAAATACACAAGAATGGGGGGTATCTCCAACTCCTCCTTCATGGATTTAGTCCCAAAAGACTCCAACCCTTCTAAATTTGCTTGCTTTTGCCCCAACTTGCTTTGTAATGTTGCTTACAAGATTATCTCCAAAATCATTGCCAATAGAATTAATCCATTGCTGCAAAAATTAATTTCCACAAATCAACAGTGTTTTGGGGTCAAGAGGCAAATGATGGATAATATTCAGTTACTCAAGCCATATATTCAAGCAAAAAAAGGGGGGGAAAGGGAATGGTTATTAAGCTACATATGGCGATTTCCTTCAACGGGATTAGACACGTCATTATTTTCGTTTTGTTAGCTAGATTTGGATTTTGAGCGCATATCTTGGCTTGGATTTCCTCTTGTATTAGCAACACGTGGGTTGCCCGACTGGTAAATGGAAGATCCTTGTACTTATTCAGGATATCTACATGGTTGAGATGTCAGGTCCCCATCCCAATGAGACTACTAGTTAGCAATGTTTCACCCACCTACTAGTTCCCTATGTTGGGGAGGAGGCATTAATTCTTGCAATAAAGGAGCTATGGGACCTAAGAGAACCTTAGTTTTTCATTTACACATTAAAATGTGTCATAAAAATAATAAATATGAAGAAAATAAAGTGGCATTGATTCACGAGGACATTTGGAGGTTCATGGAGACCTTGGGTGGCTAGATTCTTCCTTACACATGTCATGAATTAACCCCAAATTCGAAATTATGAGTAATGGAAGGTGAATAGGTTTCAAGTAACATATCATGATCCCAAGGATTCGAATATGTGAAGAGGAATAACTCCCCATGGAAGGGGAAGAGGCTAGGAAGAAACTAGGTGCCACTTAGAGAGAGATTCCCTGAATTTTATGACAACAATGATGGAAAATTCAATGACAAATCAAACCTGATTGCAGACCTGACTATAGACCTGATTACATACCTATGAAAATCTGACATGTCAGGGCTAAAAATAGCCTCCAAGAGGGCGCACTTGGGGTTTGGTGGCAACAATTCGAATTTGGAGGAAGATGAAGGGATGAGGAAACAAACAAGTGTCATGGAGGTTACTAAACACCAAGGATGGGTTGGAGGAAGCCTATGGGAGGGAATTCAACCTTGGAGGACCTTAGGATGGTTATAAAAATATTTCATGAGGAATTAGAATGGATTTTTGTCATTTGAGAATTTGTCTTTGGCATTTTGGAAAGCACTAGCTTGTCCATTGCACTGTGAGTGCTCACTTGCCCTGCTAGTGAGCCAATTTCGAGAGAGTGAGATTCTCATACAAGTTAGTTGTTGGATATGATAGCCTGACCTCTCATTTGGATCTTAATGGAGCGTTGTTATTACATATAGGAAGCTTCTACTATTCATGACCGATCTTTCCTCCCATTCTCTCAGTCCCTACTTCAATATTTCCATATTTATCTATGATGGCACACTTGTGTGAAAGGTGGTTGCGCCTTGTTGATTCCAGTTGATGCCTAAGAATGGGTGAATTATTTATGGCTCTTTAATATGTCTCCCATCCTCTCCGTAAGTCAAAATTAGCTGAAGTACATATGCAAATGTCCACATTTCCAAGCAATGGTGTAACTAGTTTCCATGTGTTCCTTTCCCATTTCAATGGAGTTGTATATCTGATTTGTGTTGCAACTTGGATATAATGTTATATGTTTTTAGTGAGTTATTTATATGTTATTAATGGTCAACATTCATTATCCTCTGTTATGAACCATTACATATGCAATTTATAAGTCAAAGTTAAGCTATTATGTGTCATTTCCCTTGAGCAAATATCATTGAATTTATGCATTCGAATATGAAGCTTTAAATATATGTTCCATAACTCCTAACCACACCAAATTACAATAAATGAAGTCTAATATTAGTCCCCATACTCTTTTTTATAGTTTTGGAGGGTCACATAGGAGTTGGAGAGCCATTTTTGCTCACACCCTAGGGGGAATTGCACCACAAATTACTAGTAATTTTACCATTTTGCCAATGTTCCCAAATCGAGTTCCAGGTGTTTATAACCTGCCATAAAGTGACCAGAGAGTCCATTGAGTGGTCCTAAGACTCACCATATCAATCCATACCAAATTCCAGACCCTCTTGTTCCATTCGAAACCCTTGGAGTCAAGACTAGTCAAGACAATTTCAACCCAAATTATGCCTTTGTTTGTTTTTTTCGAATTGGATCATTACAGTGGTATTAGAGAATGATATTAGCACCTGTTGGAGTTATATATTCGTTATTACTAATGATGAAATCCCTCCATTAGACACTGATATTGAAGATATTAACAGTGGAAGAGAAGGAAGTGGGGAAGTTAGTTATTTTTATAAGGAGATTAAGGAAAAACTAGGATTGGGAGATATGGATGATAATGAGGATAATGAGGACCTAGAGGCATTCATTAAAGCATATATTGAAGGTATGACCAAACATTTTATGGAAGGGTTCGAATTGTTGGCTAGCCAACTTGGGTGCAAGTCAACACCCAGTAGTAGTAGTAGCTCACCTCATGATGAGAAGAAGGCCAATGGGGAAGCCATTTTTTCAAAGACTAGACCTCATAACCGACCCCATGAGTTCAAGAATCAGAACAGACCTGCTGTTGCATACCCCAATTTTGTAAAATAATGTTATTTGTTTTAATTTGATTCCTAAGACATTATGTTAAATTTAATGCTAAGTTGAAACTGATGACTCAACAGAGTCAAAAGATGTGGAATGTAATTCTGAATATTTTATTTTAATAAATAAAAAAGTGGAGACAACAGCTTGGGAGAGCTGTTAATAAGAGTGTTACTGGTCAAACTGGTGGAAGGAACTAGGTGGAGAGCAAAAGACAAGTGGCAACATCCTCAAACACTTCCTATGTTGCAGGTGGCAACTTCCCTACATTTGGGGTCATGATCCCCCAAGAAAGTGGGATCAGAGCAGGTGGCTCAATTAATGACAACTAACCCAAAAAGACCTAGGAAATCTTTTAAAAGTGCCCAATGTAAAGAGCTGATGCGGCTCAGATATTTTCCAGTAGAAGAATCATTCAGGAGGAATGCACTTCAAGGAATTCATTGGGAAAAAGGGAAACTGTAAGGAAGGTGTTTGAGAGATAAACTGCAGTAACTTGATCTGATACAACTTCTTAGCTGAGAGAATTTGATTGACAAGTTCAGGACTAGTATTGAGTCTCAGGACTCGTACTTGATTATTTGCTGAACCTAGTTCCAGCCAGGGAGACCAGAGCAAGCTCGGGGGTCCTGAGGAGTCACTGTTTAAGCGCTCTCCAGGAGTTGGTAGGGAGGAACGGCCTCCCATTGCTGTTGTCGACCAAGCTCTAAGAACAGGTTCTGCTATCTATTAATTTCTGTGCTATTATCTGTGTGTGATTGAATGATGCATTTGCAGTTTATGATGTAAAAACCTAGAGGATAGAATATCTTAGTTTGTTTAGTAATGAAATTATTCTTAATGAGAAACAAATCCTACCTGTGTTTTTCCCCATCTGGAGTAATCCAGATCGTACTCTAGCACAGGTGGTGTATTTAAATGAAGATAGTATGATGTAAATTTAAAATAAGATATTAGCTTGATTATGAGAATGTTTTCTTTTATTTGTTATCAGAAGAAATAGTATTATGTACAAATAGTATTATGTACATGAAGTAGGGTTAGACCTAGACTGTGAATGTCAGATTATTAGTAAAGGGAAAAGAAGCTATATCATTATATTAACTGTAGTATGTTTTGGTAGATCAACAGTTCTCTATACAACATTCATTTCAGTAATCTTATTATTTATTTTGAAACCAAAAGAAAAGAATATAATAGTTTAAATGTGTAGTGTTAGGTTAAATGAAAAAGCTTTTCAGCTCTACAGTTTATTTCTCTTCCTATTGCAGAATAAATAACTACTGTATTTTATAGCAATTAAACTGTGAGTAAGGATAGACAAACCTAGATTTATTTCTAAAGATAAAACTAATTGGTTTAAGATTTTAATTACGATGTAATGTAAATAATTCTTTCATTTTTTATCTAACTGAACTTGAACAAGTTATACAGCTACTAACTTGTCTCTTTTATAATTTAAAACAAACACTACAATACATTTCATAGGAAAGAATATAGATAGTTTGTTATTCTTTTAATTTATAAATACTTTTATTGTAATATAAATAGGGTAACATAAGAATACAACAATAGAATACTATCTCATTATACACCTATAAATAAACTAAGTACAAAGATAATGTACATAATTATAGGAACAGTAATTGTATGTAAATTAAATAACATTCTTATTCCTTTATAATAAATACTACGTAAATATAATTTCTGTACTTAAAAATGTAACTATCAGTTACATAAGTACAACTTGAAGAATATGAAATTACTTATATTCTGAAGGTTAATAAAACAATATTTAAAACTTCATTAGAATGGAGTAAATTAAAGCAAGATAATCTAAAACAAAATATAGTTATACTAAATAATTTACAGGGTAAAAATTAAATATAATAACTTGCAGGAATCAAATTAACAGAACATAGACATGCTCGATTCACCGAGCTTAAATAACCATTTACACAATATAAGTAATAAC
Organism: Pseudotsuga menziesii; assembly: GCA_001517045.1. Lineage (NCBI taxonomy): Eukaryota > Viridiplantae > Streptophyta > Pinopsida > Pinales > Pinaceae > Pseudotsuga > Pseudotsuga menziesii. The sequence continues at coordinate 695,918 of LPNX010432507.1, read as the reverse complement.
CAAATAAATTACAGTAGTACATTGTAATTGAAAGATAATTTAAAGAAACAGTAAATACTTTTTCATATCGCCAGTTAGGGTAAAACCCTAATATCTCAAAATTTACAACAGAGGTGTAAAACCAAAGAGTTTAAGCTCTTCTAATGCCTCTCGGCTTCAAACAAAATTAACAGAGTAAGGCTTTACCAGCCTTCTTTCATTTTTACATATATACACAAGTAAACAGATCAAAAATCAAAATTTACAGTCACGGCCTAAGCCGGAAACCCCGCATAAAACAAGGGTTTTAACTTCATCGAAAAACAACAAACCAAGTAACCCAAGTAAACCAAAACCACAAGGGTTTTGCAGGCCACGACGACCAACCATCAAATGTCCCATAAGGGACTGAACAAGGACGAACTGCCATGGAGTGTCCAAGGCTTACTCGTGAGCTAGCGGTTGACCCAGCCTTGCACCTAATACGCAGAAGGACGAGCCGTCACCTGTATCAACAACACCCACGATTTTTATCAGTTTCTTGCATTTATATAAGCAGAGTTAAAACGAAACAAAAGAGTTAAGAATTAAAAAGATATCAGTAATAAAATCTTACCTAAAACTTCAAAGTAACGTAACCACCCACAAGCAGAAGCACTACCACCAGCGTAAAGAGAAATAAACCCTTCATCAGCTGCAAGAAAGAAGGAGTTTACTAACAGTATCAACTAACAGCGACAGAGAATTGGAGCCACCGGCCAAGCAAGTATAAATGCTTGTGTCGCAATGGTTCTTCAACCAAAAACACAGTAGGCTGTGAAACCCTAAGACCCAATAAAACTTGAGAGGTGAAGCCACAACGCTCACTACTAGGCCGTGGGAGAATAAGACACTTGCAGACTGAAGATTACTGGAAGGAGCAAGCAGTGAAGGATAAACTCTGAAGGAAAACCAATAACCCAGTTCCAACAACAACCAAAATGTTTACAACTCTTCTCTATTGAACGTGCAGGGCGAGCTCACAACGTACATGAGACAAAGAAGCCGAGCCGGGAGACTGACAGCAACAAGTTGCAGAGCAACAGGGCGGGCAACTAACACAGAAGCAGAGCAGCTGGAGGCCAGGAACGACGGAGGAAATGACGAGACTAGGGTTGCAAAATGCCTTATAACCACACAACACTTGGCTACGGTGTTGCCACGTCCACAAACAAATTATTTGCATGAAGTGGGTGAAATCATATAGTCTTGACGAGCAGTGAACCAAAGAGTATTATTTCCAATCATTTGGCAAATCGGAGGGTCCAACATAATCCTTGCTTCCATTGTCAACCTAGCATGCACGTCGCAAGGTAAACAAAGAATCATTACTATAAAACTATGCCATAAAACTCATCAAAGGAGTGGGGGATAATACGACCCATCACTATACAAATTATGGTATACATTCAATCAAACAATTATAACTTATGTCAAAAGATTAAACCATAAACTCTTCGTGGGCGCGGTCTATTCTATGACCTCTTTCATTTATGCATTGCACCTTTCATTTATACATTGCGAGGTATACATTCAACAAACAACTATAATCTATAAAAGGTATACCTTAAAGCTCATCAAGGGCGGGGTCAATATTACTACCCATTATTATACTAACATGATATTCATTCTTTCAATGGTTATAAATCCATTAAGGGTATGCCTTGTAATAACTATAAAAAGGAAATTCATAAGACCTAGTTATGATAAATATCCATCTTGTGAGATTGACTCTAGTTATGCCTTTAAGTATTTTTTTTTTAAACTATTAAGTTTGCAAACAAAAATGTTAAGCATTATTGTAACTATCAGGCTTGACAATAGGTAACTTTTAACGATTAATAACCATAACTGGGCCATATCTTCCGCATAAGTTAGGTGTAGAAGAATTTAGTTCTTTCACACTAACTTAGTTTAATTGATAGCAGTATGTAATGAAGAGATAATTCCTTCAAACTTTCAAAACTTTGGAAGTTAGAATAAAGGTATAAAAACTCTTAATTTATTGCGCATTACTTTCATATTCCATGGGGTAATCAAATCTAGCATGATGTAAATGGTATATGTTCACAATTTAAGATAGACCCTTAACGTAATAATCCTGCCATCTTTTAGTCTGCATGTAAAGAAATATTTAAGGCGTGTACACACGACGACCATGGTAAACAGTGATAAACATCGCAGAGTTTAGTACGCAATAAAAACTATAAACTACAACTAGAGAGAGAAAGCAACTGTCACCAATACTGATAGGACAGAATCCCGTTTCCACGACGTCTTTAAAAAGAATAACGATTTAATGATTTTACCTCATAAAAGCATTTGAAATTGAATAGCATTTATATTCTTTTACTGAGCTATTATTTTTGCAACGAACATATATCTGTATGCTTTAGGATTATTGACAAGCAGCACTGGATCTTTCTTACCTGTAAATCTGTAAGAGCAGGTAAACTTTCTATGTTAGCTCAAAGCTAAGTAAGCCCCAAAACACCAAGACAGTTCCACCTTGTAGTTACAAAGAAAAACAAGTCATTAAACTGAAAAATATTTATTCTATAAAATAAACATAATCAAGTAGATAATTCAGTTTATGAAATCATTAACATATAACTAATTAAAATAATTAGTTGACTGCATTAGTGAAAATTATGTGTATTTTCAAAGTTTTAAAATTTTCGGAAATTTTGGGATTTTGACACCTGCAATACCTAAGTTTTTAGAGTCAAAACAGGGCCCTTACACTACTTATGATGTGAGGGAAGCGGCAAATGATTGGCAACAACTAAGTGATGAATGTAGGAAATTCCTACCTTTCAATTAGTTCATTAGGGCCTCTCTTCAGTTTAAGCAAGGAGGAAGTGGAAATATGACACCTTCTCTTAATCATGAATTAAATTATACCATGGGAAAAGTAACTATTCCTTCCTTTGATGGTTCTTCCCAAATGTATGCTAGTGCTTGGTTGCAAAAATTAAGTGCGTATTTTCGGTTAAATCCTACGGTTGAAGAAGATGCATTGGAAATGGCCATTTTGCATCTTAAAGGGGAAGTTAGTGATTGGTGGTTCCATGGTATTAGAACCTTGGGACATGATTAGATTTTATCTTATGAGGGTTTCTTCAATGCATTAATGGAGAGATTTGAGAGGAAATACCTCAAACTTCCTTTCAAGGAACTAGCACAATTGAAGCAAGTTGGAAACCCTGAAGCATATATGTTAGAATTTGAAAAGATTTCAGTAATGGTTTCTAATGTATCTATGGTTAGGCTTGTTTTACTATTTACTGAAGGATTGAGAGAATCTTTGAGAGGGCCTGTGAAATACCACAATCCAATTACATTGAAGGATGCCATGAATTTGACAAGAGATTTGCAAAATGTGTCGCCAAGAAACCAAGAAACAAATACCCCCCCCCCCCCTAATCCTAATTTCCCTTCCAAGTTCAAGGAAGGTAAGAAGCCATGGAAAAAGTACTCCTTTGCCAAAGAAAATAAAGGAGGACCAAGCAAATAAGAATTTAGAAGAAAGAAGCTATGTTTTACATGCCAACAACCTTGGGTTCTGGGACATAGTGTGCAAAGGGGAAGTCACACTACATTGAAGTTTCCTCTGAATATGATGAAGAAGGGGAGGAGGAGGAAGCACAACTTGCAGCCCAAAAAGAAGGGTATGAAACAACATAAGAAGAATAACCCACTCCTGAGACAGGAAAAATTGCAGTACTCTTAGGTGTACCTAGATTCCACACCTTGAGGCTCAAGGGTAACATACAAGGTGAAAAGATCACAATTATAGTGGATGGAGGAGTCACTCATAATTTTATAGATGCAACCTTGGTGGAGAGGAGAAATTTGCAAGCTAAAACTTTCGATGGTTTCATAGTTATTATTCTAGGTAACAATTCTATGGACTGCACTAAATGGATTCCAAAGCTTCAAGTTACTATAGGAAATCATGACATCACTGAAATTTTTTATGTATGAATGTGGATGATACAAATGTGGTTTTGGGAGTACAACGGTTGTATTCTTTAGGGGAGCATACAGTGAACTATCAAGTCCCTGAAAACGAGGTTCAAAAATTCGGAAGGGAAACTCATCTTGTTGAGGGGAATGCACACTTACCCAAATCAAGTGGTGTCCTCTCATAACATGAGGTCTACCTTGAGGCACAAAGACATAGAATGGGCTACTGAATGTTTAATTACATCTTATAAACCTCACTTGAAAGTTTCCAATCATCCTAAGGAGATAGAGAAATTATTGAGTAGGTATGAGAGGGGTTTTGGAGACCTACCCCCAAGAAGACCACTAGACAGAGGGGTGGAGCATATCATTGAGTTAAATATAGGAACACAACCTATCAAGATGAAACTCTATAGACACCCCAAAAGGATTTGAGATGAGATTGAGGAGGCCATTAAAGAACTTTTGGAGTTGGGTCTCATAAGGCCTAGTTCCAACCCATGTGCTTCTTAAGTTGTTATGGCAAAGAAAAATGATGGAACTTTGAGGATGTGCATTGATTTTAGAGCTTTATATAAGAAGAATGTGAAGAATATATATCCCATCCCAAGGATTAATGAGCTCATAGATGAGCTCCATGGAGCCATGTTCTTCTCAAATATTGACCTTAGATCTAGGTATCATCGAATTCAAATGAGGGAAGAAGAAATACCAAAGACTGCTTTCAGATGCCACTATGGTCACTTTGAGTTTGTTACCATGCCCTTTGGCTTGAAAAATGCTCTTGCCACATTCCAATCATGCATGAACAATATCTTCCACAAGCAACTTCGCAAGTTTGTACTCGTTTTCTTTGATGACATTCTTATTTACAGTAAAACATGGAAGGAACATTTGCATCATCTAGAAGAGGTATTAAAATTTTTGCATGATCAACCTTTGTTTGTTAAGCTATCAAAATGTGAGTTTGGTTTGACAGAGCTCTTATATCTTGGACACATCATTGGTCAAGATGGTGTGAAGGTGGATATGGAAAAATAAAATCCATTATAGCATGGCCTCGTCCCAAAAATCTCACTAAATTGAGATGATTCATTGGAATTTGTACCTACTATAGGAAGTTTGTGAAGGGGTTCTCCCAAATCACTCCACCTCTCATTGACTTAACAAAGAAATATGCTTTCCAATGGCATGAAGGGGCTAAAAAATCTTTCCAAATAATGAAAGAGGTAATAAGAAACTGTCATATTCTAGCCATGCTTGATGTTTCTAAACCATTTGCCTTGGAATGCGATGCATCAAGAGAAGGCATTGGAGTAGTCCTAAAACAAGTACAACACCCAATAGATTTCGAGAGTTGTTACAACTAATTTTACCACACATGGTTGATCACACTTTCATGGCCATTGTACTCTTATGTATCCGGGACTGCTATATGTATTTGCAGTCATGTGCAGATTTTGATTATTGTATTATACTATTGGATGGCTGGTTCTTCCACCTATTTCTTCATCACTCCACTTCTGGGATGGATTTATAATGTATTTTGGCCATCATGTTACCCCTCTGACCTCACACATTAGGGGGTATCTGTTACAACTGATTTTACCACACATGGTTGATCACACTTTGATGGCCTTCCCTGTCCCTCTGCAGACTCTTTGGACCCCATGGATTATTTTTATACCTTTGATGTTTCCAAGATCATCACTAAAAACACTCATTATTTGTTGTACGTGACTTTTAATCCCTTTCTGGCGTATATACGCGGATATTACCCTTAAACCCACGTACATCGGGATGTGTGCAAAAGGCCAAATGTTTTTGGAGTTTTCCTTGATGTGGATCCGAGTCACTTATCTCTTGGCCTTCCATTTGCCTCGAGATCGCTCGGATTTGACCTTCTGTTACCCCATTGAAGCATTATATAAGGAACCCTTTGGATACATTGAAGAAGAGGAATTGAAGAGCAAGGAAACTATAGTCCATTGTTGTCGTAGCTTGCTTATACTTGAGTCTGCATCGCTTTGTCCCTTGGAGAACTTTGTGTTCTTCCCAAGCTTGCCTTTGATTTTGAGCTTGCTATAGAGAGATGGAGGATTGAGGTGGTGGAGGCCCAGGTGGAGGACTCAGTTTCTCCGGTTCGTAGACGTGACGACAGAGGTTGTCACTTATGTAATCTCTAATTTACTTAATAGAAATATATTTTCCTGTCCAATGATGTGCATTTAAATGAATATTGAATCCATGGATATGTTTAATTACTTATGTATCATTGATTATATATGCTAGAGTAGGCCTAACATTATATTATATAGCATGCTTGCCTTGTTTACTGTTGTTGATAGTAAATTTCTAACGCAAGCGGGATTGGAAAAAGCTCAACGGGGATCTACTACAACCATCCAGAATAAGGTATGTGTCGAGATCCTTTAGTGTTAGATGTTTTATTTCTCTTGCATATTGGGAAGGGATTGATTTCTGTGGTTTCTCTGTCTGTTGTGGTACACCCCAAGCCATAGAAAGTTTTCTCCATAGCAAGAGTAGGAAGCTACAACCACATGAGAATCTTTACTCCATTTATGATAAATAAATGTTAGCCATCATGCATGTTTTGATCAAGTTTAGGAAGTACTTGGTGGGAAACAAAATTGTGGTCAAAACTAACCATAACAGCCTAAGGTACTTCCTCACTCAAAAGGATCTAAATGAAAGGCAACAAAAGTGGGTGAGTAAGATTCAAGCATTTGACTTTGATATTGAATATGTTAAGGGCAAGAATAATGTGGTAGTTGATACATTATCTAGAAGACCTTCTATTTCTATAATGGATGTAGCAGAAAATTGGAAAGCCATATTAGAAGTAGAGTATGCCAAGGATAAGTTTTCTTGTGAAATTTTTGATGGGACTAACCATGATGATAGGTATAAGGTGTCGGAAGGAATCATCTACTACAAATATATAATATGTTTGGTCCCTAATTCGAGTTTGAAGGAGAATGTTTTAAAGAAGTTCATGATTCTCCTCTAGTAGGTCACCTTGGTTTCTTCAAAACATACAGAATGTTGAGGGAAATATTCTCATGGAAAGGCTTGAAATAAAGTGGAGCACTCTCATCCACTTGGCCCCTTACACCCCTTTCCTATTCCGCAACAAAAATTGGAGAGCATTTCCATGGACTTCATCACTAGTTTGCCCAAGGTACTTGGTAAGGATTGCATATTTGTAGTGGTGGATATGCTCACTAAATTTTCTCATTTATTTGTTGTTACTATCATTTTCACTGCTGCACAAGTGGCTGAACTATTCTTTAAAGTAGTTTTCAGATTGCATAGGCTTCCTAAGAGCATTGTTAGTGATAGAGATAACATATTTTTTAGTGCATTTTAGGAAGAAATATTCAAAATGGTGGGTACACATTTGACACCTAGCACAAGCTATTATCCACAAATTGATGTCCAAATAGAGAGGCTGAATCAATTGTTGGAAGGATACTTGAGGAACTATGTTAGTGGGCAGCAAAAAGCATGGATAAAATGGTTGCATTTGTTGTGAGTTTTGTTACAATACTACTTTTCATATGTCCATTGGCATGTCTCCTTTCGAAGCACTTTATGGTTATGATACATCCACTTTTATTGACCACATTTTTGGTCACAGTAAAGCTCCAGAGACTAAGGATTGGATTGAAGAAAGTTAGGAAATTTGAAGGTTTTGAAGTATAATTTGCAGGTTGCCCAAAATCAGCAAAAATAATATGCACACCAACATAGAGTGGAGATGCACTTCCAAGTGAATGACTTGGTATATTTGAAGTTGCATCCCTATAAACAAACCACCATAAAGGGTAAAGGTTCAAAAAAAACTCAAACCAAGTTTTTATGGTCCCTACAAAGTGATTCGAAAGGTTGGAGAAGTGGCCTATGAATTGGAGCTTCCCATAGGAAGTAAAATTCATAATGTATTTCGTGTTTCATGTATAAATAAGGTTATAGGTCAGCATATTTTGTTTCAGATACTTTACCTCCTTTAGATGATTAAGGACAATTTGTTTTCATTCCAGACAAAATATTGAAAACAAGGGAAAGAAGGTTAAGGAGCAAAACAATAAAAGAATACTTGGTACAATGGAAGGATTTGCCCAGTTAGGAAGGCACTTGGGAAGAGGAAATTTTTTTGCAGCATCCAAAATTGGAATTGCTCAAGTACAAACAATATTGGGTGGGGAGAACTGTCATGTCCCCATCCCAATGAGACTACTAGTTAGCAATGTTTCACCCACATACTAGTTCCCTAGGCTGGGAAGGAGCCATTAAATCTTGCAATAAGGGAGCTATGGGACCCAAGAGAACCTTAATTTGTCATTTTCACATTAAATTGGGTCATACAAATAATAAATATGGAGAAAATAAAGTGGCATTGCTTCATGAGGACATTTGGAGGTTCATGGAGACCTTGGGTGGCTAGATTCTTCCTTACACATGTCATGACTTAACCCCAAATTTGAAATTATGAGTAATGAAATGTTCTTGGAAGATGAATAGGTTTCAAGTAACATATCATGAACCCAAGGATTCGAATAGGTGAAGAGGAAGAGGCTAGGAAGAAACTAGGTGCCACTTGGATAGAGATTCTTTGTGTTTTATGACAACAATGATGGAAGATTCTATGACAGATCAGACCTGATTGCATACCTATGACAATATGAAATGTTATGGCTAAAAATAGCCTCCAACAGGGCGCACTTGGGGTTGGGTGGCATCAATTCGAATTTGGAGGAAGATGAAGGGATGAGGAGAAGGACAAGTGTCATGGAGGTTACTAAACACCAAGGATGAGTTGGAGGAAGCATATGGGAGGGAGTTAGACCTTGGATGACCTTAGTATGGTTATAAAAATATGTCATGAGGAATGAGAATGGATTTTTATCATTTGAGAATTTTCCTTTGGCATTTTGGAAAGCTCTAGCTTGTGCATTGCACGGTGAGTGTTCACTTGCCCTGCTAGTGAGCTAATTTTGAGAGAGCGAGATTCTCATCCAAGTTGGATGTTGGAGAGATCACCCTGACCTCTCATTTGGGTATTAATGGAGTGTTTTTATTGCATATAGGAGGATGCCACTATTTGTGACCCATCTTTCCTGCCATTCTCTTAGTCCCTACTTTAATGTTTCCATATTTCTCTATGATGGCGCACTTGTGTGAATGGTGGTTGCGCCTTGTTGAGTCTAGCTGATGCCCAAGAATGGGTGAATGATTTATGGCTCTGTAATATGTCTCCCATCCTCTCTGTAAGTCGAAATTATCATAAATACATATGCAAATGTCCACATTTCCAAGCTATGGTGTGACTAGTTTTCATGTGTTGGTTTCCCATTTCAATGGAGTTGTAAATTTGATTTGCATTGCGACTTGGCTCTGATGTTATATTTTGTTAGTGAGATATCGATATGTCTTTAATGGTATACATTCCATATGATATGTTCTGAACAATTACATATGCAATTTATGAGCCAAGGTTAAGTTATTATGTGTCATTACCCTTAAGCATATATCATTGAATTTGTGCATTTGAATATGAAGCTTTACATCTCTGTTACAGATCTCCTAAACACACCAAATGACAGTAAAAAATTCCAATATCAGTCCCCATACTCTTTTTGACAAGTTGGGAGGGTCACATAGGAGTTGGAGAGCCATTTTTGCTCACACCCTAGGGGGAATTGCACCACAAATTACTAGTGGTTTTACTATTTTTGCCAATGTTCCCATCAAGATGCAGATGTCTATAACCTATCATAAAGTGACAAGAGAGTCCATTGAGTGTTCCTAAGACTCACCATATCAATCCCTACCAAATTTGATACCCTCTTGTGCCATTCGAAACCCCTAGAGTCAAGACTAATCAAGACAATTTTTCCCCAAATTCAGCTTTTGTTAGGAATTTTCGAATTGGGTCATTACATGAGACAAGGCTATCCACTCTCACATATTCTATATATATTTATGGTTGAATATTTAAGCAAGAAGTTGGAGCGTGCAAGGAGGGAGAAGCACATTTTGGGGCTAAAAATTGCCTCAGGTGTGAAAAGAATCAATCACTCGCGGCTTGCAAACAACACTTTGCTATTAGGGGGGGTTACTCTATCGTTGCTTGTAGATTTAAAATAATATTAGAGGTTTTCCTTAGAGTTTTAGGAGGAAATATCAACAAGCGAAAAAAGTCATATATATGTTTGGAATATCAATAGAAAAATGATTGCCTCCATAGCAAACATTTTGCATTTTCCTCTTATGGAAAACTGGCAATCCTTCAAATATTTGGGAATTCCCATTTTCTACAAATTCCCTCCAAGAGCTAAATGGACATTCATGTTGGAAAAAATAAATAAGAGATTGGTCCTTTGGGGTTCTCAATGGTTGAGTTTTGTTAACGAGGTGGTCATGAGTAAGGAATTGCTCTTGGCTCTTCCTATCTTCCAATTCTCTTTGCTCTTGGGCCAAACGAGTGTCAAGGAAACAATAATCGAAGGCATTCATGAGTTTCTATGGGAAGGAGGAAAATATACAAGCAAAACAATGCATCTGGTAAGTTGGAAGTAGTTAAGAGCCCCCCAAATCCCACGATGGATAGGGAATCCTTGATTGTACCCTTTCAAATTTGGCTATGGGAGATAAGATTCTTTGGAGATTAGTGTTAGGAGAGAAAGAGTGGTAGAAGAAGGCCTTAAATCATAAATATCTCAACATTGATTGGATCAGGAGTGTGGAATCCCCTCCATTAAGGAAATTTGGTTCCCTCACCTAGAAAGTAATAAAATATGCTCATCCATTGTTCCTGAGAAATGTAACTTTGCTCTGGAATGGGAAAAAAATTATGATATGGCTATCATTATGGGTAAACCCCTCTACTCCAAGAGCTTTCTTCATCCCCCCTAAGGATATGGTGGCAAGACTTGCGTGTAAATACCCTGGCTGACATGTCAACCTAGCATGAAGGAGGAGTTGTGGCTAAGAGGGATCCCAAACAATTTAAAAGAGTTTTTTCAAGCTATGTGCTCTAAAATAACGGATGTGCTCCAAAGATCACTCAAGGACTCAATAGAATGGGGAAAAGGAGAGAATTCAGTAAAAGAAGTATATGCCACATTGTTGGACCAAACAAACCTTCCTCCCAATATGCTCTCTGCAAAAATGCAAAAGAAACCACCTCTCATCTTTTCTCGGCTTTCCCGTTTTCCCAAGAGGTGTGGAAGATATCATGCAGGAATCTATACAAACAAAATAAGATGGTTGAACTATGCATACTAGATTATGAGTATATGGCATGTGTGTTATAGGGTGAAGATGGAAATGAAAGGTCCTTTTTAAGAGTCTTTCATAGGTCTTCCAAAATTTGCATTTTCAAATATTTAGCTTGCTAGGAATCAGGCGATATTCCTAGAGGAGTCTGCCACCCCTGCGGTGGTGGCATAAATAAGCAAGTGTATGCTAATTGAACATTTCAACCAGAAAAAAGAAGAACCCAAACTATCAAATGTTGAACTTATAAGAAGACACATGGCTATAGAGGCTTGGTATTAGGCTAGAGGAGCCTTCCTTTAATCCCTCTAGATCATGTTTAATGACCTCCTCCATATCAAAGTGGCAGCTTCATATTACTACTCAAGAATTTGAGGTTTGGAAATCAACTCAAGCAGATTATATCCTCTGTTTCAAGGGTGCCTCGAAAGGGAACCTAGGGTGGTAAGTGTGGGAGGGAATATCCTTTCCCCATGACGAAACACCATAATTCAATTCTCTTATAGTATAGGCATTAAAATCAATAACCATGCAGAGGCCCTTTCTCTTCTTCGAGGCCTTCGTATAGTAAGGAAGGAGGGAATTAATTCATTGATAATCATGGGAGATTCAAAGATAGTTATAAATCTCCTAAGAACAAACTCTTTGCCTAAAGACACGAGTCTTTCCTATATTTCCAAGTGAGTTTATATTGAAGTGCAAGCATTTGATAGGCTTTCCATTCTCCTTATCTGCAGGAATAACAATGCACGAGATGATCATTAGGCGAATGTGGCAATTAGGGACAAGGTTGAGTTCCTATGAATCAATGAGATTGCTTCTCTCCACCCCATACTATATTTGTGCCCATGATTTTGCGTAACAATCCCATCATGAAATCGAAGTGATAGATCTCAACGAAGACACTCATGAGGCAAGAGGGGAATTTCACTTCACCTAAAGGACAAGTGGCATGGCCATTGGAGCAATCATTCCTCTTACAAGACACTTTGATTTCACTTAAGTTCGGCTCATGGAAATTTACTCTCCACCATCTGCAATTATTTGTTTGTGCTTCTGATGGATGAGTTTAACTGCAACCTCCACTTTCATTGTTCTGTGTAAAGCCTTAGAGTTAATGCAATATGGCGTAGGCAATCAAATTATTCTCTGAATTAGGGAGGGGACGGGCCCAGCAAGGATGGTTTTGGTGTCCTTTTTCATCTACGAAGGAATTCCATGGGGTATATCCCATTAATGGGCTTGATGGTATGCATGAGCAAGGGGAATCACAAGCCATTTAAATTAGACATGGAATCCTGTAGAAGGAAGAATGAAAGAGTCTATAAACACCATAATGAAAGAGGTAACGCACAGGAGAGGAGGTCCAACAATCGGGTTTGCAAGCCAGTCAATGAATTCTCTAGGGTTATGGATAAGAAGAGGAAAGGGAGTACGAGATGGAGAAGAGAAAGGCAGGTTGATAACAGTGCCAACGAAGGAGACTTAGAGATTAGAATTTAGACTCTGCAAATTCAGGTACAGGGTCTATCAACTTAGTCATTAACAATGTTGGAGCTCCTTGCAGAGCATAGGATGAAGCAACAATGCTTGGAAGATGAATACCATGCTCTTCGGTCAGAACTAGAAGACCTTCGATCCAAGTCGTCTCTAGAGGTATCAATGGAAGAATCCTCTCTCGGTCCTGGATTCTCGATCTTAGATCTCAATTTGTTATTGTTGAAAGAGGATGTGGAGGACGTCCTACAGCAGAATGAAGTCGAAGTTGAGCAAAGGAGAAAAGAGCCAACATAGCGACTAGAAGATGGCAGCACCATGGAAGTGCATCCAAGTTAGTTTATATGTTAAATTGCTTTTTCATTTTGATACTAGGAAGGCTCCATAGATTATACTCAGAACAGATCGGGTCGCTTAGTTATTTTTGTAAGCCTATAATAGTTTTTTATAAACAAACATACTTGTATCCCCTTTTAGCAGAAGAATTATGTATGCTACACAGACAAACTTATTATATGTATCCTTCTGCATTGCACATATGTTATAGTACAACCTTTTAATGTTTTTTGGAAAGAAGAAAAAAGAGTTGGGTATCAATCAAAAATCAAAACTCTAAATTCTTATAACACTAAATTTAAGAGTGTGAGAAAAAAATGCTCCATGGTTAGATAGCTTCATTGATACAAGTTAAGAAATGAATCTAAAAATGTAAAATAATTTTTACATCATCCTTTCTCTAATGTATTGGGAGAGATTGAGGTCACATGGGAATTCATTATAAAAGGTTTAAGTTCAATTTTTAGTATATCTTTTTATTATTTTACATAAAATTCGTTAAAATAATATATATTGGAGGGTTTTGATGTCACCCTTGCCATATGTGAAAAGATTGAGGTTCACTCTTAGTAAAGGCTTTGATTCCCACCCACTTTCATATATATAATTATTGGTTGTTTGATTAATAATATGTAAGTATTTAAATTTGCAAAAGACAAGAGAATTGATGAACTTTTATTGTTACATGTTTTTAATAATAATATTAAGAGCTATGAGGTGGCAATGTCCCCGACATTGTTATTACCATTGTCACCTATCGTTCCGAGAGAAGGGATACTGTAGGAGGAAGGACAAAAAGCTACTAACGAAAGAAGGAAAACAATTGCTAGAAGTGTAGATGAATAACTTAGGACAAAGCCAATCAACTTATTCTTATTTTGATTAAAAAACTAAAATAAATAGGTAATCAAGTCAAAAAAAATGCAAAATGCAAAATAAAAATTAAAAACACATCTTTAAATTTGTATTATCTAAAAATTCAAATTAATAATTTATCAAAAACAAAATAAAAAAATTATACGAACATGTAAATCCAAATAACATCTAGTTGCTTATACTTTGTTGCAAACTTAACAATATAACAAACAAAAATTATAAAAAAAAAATTAAATGAAAAAACATCCATTTAAAAGAATATGTATTATCATTTAAAAGGTAAAGCTTGATTGAAAAATAAAAAACTTAATTTCTGGATTAAAATGGAACTTACTCCATCTTAGTTCGAGCTTGCTCCAATAAAATATAAAAGCAAACTCTAAAATTGAACTTGGATAACCATTCTATCATAGCAAGCAAGGGTGATGGGGTGCACAATGTCACACTAACATTATTTATTTCATCCTTAAAAGGAGCATCAATCCAATTTGATAAGCGTTAAGCCTGATTGTTTATTTCATATTTCGTCCTTAAAAAAGGAGAATCAATCCAATTTGATAAGCGTTTCGTCCTTTAAAATATATATTTTTTTAAATCCTTTAGAAATTTCGAAGGTTTCGTTAACTAAGCTTTCAACATCATACCCCACGTCATCATCTTTATAAATTATATTTTAAAGTATAAGTAAGGTTCACATGCTAATAAATATTTACTATTATAAACTCCTTATATTGAAGTTTCAAAGCAAGTATTTATAATAAATTTAAATACTCATCATAATCATACTTTAATGATTTAAATCCATCTCCACACAAATATAATTAACCACAACTATAGTTTAATTTTAACAACCATTATTATTAATTAAACATTAAACAAATTATCTTGATATATTTTAAATTAAAAGGTCGTGACACCAACATTTTGATGACCATTTATATAAACAATCAGCTCATAATCCATTTGAATTCTTTAACTACAATGACTTACAATTCCGAGAATGCGCCCTTTAATTATATAGTTTTTTTTTCTAACTCTATTTTTTCAGGCATAAAATAAAGTTCCTTGGTATTCATTGAATTAAAGGTAACCAATATACATTGTTGAGATACCATGTATCTTACCAATAATATACATAAATATACTTCGATCAAAGCAACAGTCTTAACAAAAGGTTATAGTTCTGGCAAATAACAAGATGTAAAAAAACTCGCTTAAGCTCTTTGACTAGTCTAAAAGACTAAATAATTGATCAATGTACAACAAAAAAACCAAACATATTTAGCATCTCATCAACACTGGCAACAATGGGATCATATAATCCGCAAGCAAGATGTTCCCTAAGGGTCGCAATGGATCAAAGTCATCTAAGTGCCTGAAATGTGCCTTCAGATCTCTTCACACCCTCTATAAATACGATAAAAGATAACCAACCCATCTCGTTGCAGAGGGATTCCTTGGACAATCTATTAGTCGTCGAATTATGCCCCCCTATAAATATGCTAAAACTTGAGCTCCAGAAAGGTCTTCTTTAAATATTCAATTCAAAGACACCATTGATCAAGACTCAAGACTTGCAGCTGGGAGGAAGGATTTGCCGAGTCAATGATAACCATGGAGTCCCCAAAGATGCTTAAGCTAGGAATACCGATAGAAGAAGCAAAAAATAATAGCGCCCAGAGTGCTAACAGTTCGACGTGGGTATTATTACTCTTCCCACAACCAAGCTTCAAATGATAGTAATGGACATTAGAGATATATAATACTATGCTCGCTCCACCATAGCCAAGATTCGCATCCCCATCGGAAAATCCAGCAGGGAAGGTATATGAAGGAGTTGATAAAATACTTCGGGGAGCCTTAGAATGCTTGTCAACAAGAAAATCATCGTATAACACAATGATACTAGTGCAGACCCTACTGATATCAGGGTGTTTCTCCTAAGAAATGAGCCCATTTATGGATTGCTAAATATTCCATATGCAAAAAATTGGTAAATATAAACGGTCAAGGGTATATTTGACCCATCTAAACATATTGACATTCAGAGTTAGAGGCTCCCATTCAAATGACAGACCTAAAATACCTGCCACAACATGCCTGATAGTATGACCATGGGCAAGTAACAAAGAAATGGTTAGCAGTTTCAGCTTCCGAGTTGCACAAACATCATTTGTTAGGTCCTTCCCATCCCCACCTACAAAGGCTGTCCTAGGAATTGATTCTATTTTCCGCAGCAAGCCAAGAAAAAACATTTGAGTTTTGTAGGAATCTTCCAATTCCAGAGTTGTTTCTGCCACCAACCCTCCTTCGGCTCCAAAGTGATTTGATAATGAAATTATAAGCCTGATTGGTTGTAACCTGACCGTTCGCTTGATTGATGTTCCACACTAAAAATTATACCTAATCAGTCAGTCTGATACCCGCCAGATTGAGATTGGTAATGTATCTCGACATTCCACCGTCTAGACACTACCCAACTCCAGTCCTTAAACATTCTATATGTAATATTTTGAATCCGAGGGTATATTTAACCGATCTAAACATATTGACATTCAGAGTTAGAACCTCCCATTTAAATGACAGACCTAAAATACCCGCCACATCATGCTTGATAGTTCGACCATTGGCAAGTAACAAATAAATGGTTAGCAGTTTCAGCTTATGAGTTGCACAAACATCATCTGTTAGGTCCTTCCCATCCCCACCTACAAAGGTTGTCCCAGGAATTGATTCTATTTTCTGCAACAAGCCAAGAAAAAACATTCGAGTTTTGTAGGAATATTCCATTTCCAAAGTTGTTTCTGCCACCAACCCTCCTCCGGCTCTAGAAGTGATTTGATAATGAAATTATAAGCCCGATTCGTTGTAACCTGACCATTCGCTTGATTGATGTTCCACACTAAAAAATATACCTAACCAGTCTGTTTGATACCCACCAGATTGAGATTGGTAATGTATCTCGACCACTCCACCTTCTAGACACTACCCAACTCCAGTCCATCAACATTCAAAAAGTAATGTTTTGAATCTAAGCACCCCTCCAAATTGAGAGCTTGGTTGAGAGTGGACAAGCCATAATCATGTAGGTTATCCATAAGAGAAGAAGAGAGCACAAAGGAGTCATCTAAACCAACAATCAGATCAATCCCCATTCTAGTCAACTTCCCATCCCTAATCTGCCATCTTAAGGGTTTACTTATCCAATTGAAAAATCAGAAAAAACCATTCCAGGTGAAAGAAGACTTGCGACAGACTTCTCAGGCACACAAAGCCAACCCAACTGAGTTGTATTGTGAAAATATTTAGCCATTAAAACTTGATGCCATAGCCCCTTTCCAAAGAGTGCCATCCACAAACTTTTTAACCAAAGAGATATGTTGAACCAATCAATGTTTTTTACATTCCATCCCTAGTAAATATAAGGTCTATCAATGAGCTCCCAACTTTCCAAGTGCATCTTCCTTCTGGTAACCATTCCACCCCACAATAAATTGAACATAATATGTTAGAGAGAACTCATAATAGTAACAGGTATATTAACCAGCGAGAACCAGTAGATCAGAATGCCACACAAGACTGCACGAATGAGGATTAGTCTACCGCCTAGTGAAAGAAAATGGTGTGACCAATTGTTAATTCTTTTCTCAATTTTTTTGATGATCCATCGCCAATCATTGACAGTGTAATTCAAGGGTTTTAACCAATACCCCAAATATATGAAACCTTTCTCAAATGGTTCAATATTATAAGGAAGTATGGCAGTAATCTGTGAAAGCTCTTCCTCCTTGACCCCACTGCTTAGAAAGGACGACTTCATCTAGATTTCCCGCATCCTAGAAGCCGAACAAAACAAGAAAATGATGGATTTAAAGATCATCCATTCTTCCATCGATCCAAATCTGAACATTACCACATCGTCAACAAAGAGAAGGTGAGTGATTGCTAAAGAAGTGGAAAATCTGACCCCAAATAACATACCTTGTCTTTTCGCAACACCAATTAAGAGGCTCAGCCCCTCTATAACCAGAAGAATGAGTAATGGTGACAAAGGGAAACCTTGTCTTAAGCCGTAAGATGTGTTGAAGAAACAAGTAGGAGACCCATTTATCAGGACATGAAAATTTTCCAAAGAGAGACACCCTATAATCCAGTTAATTGTCCCCACATCCAATCCCACTTGTAGAAGGATGATCCACAAATAAAACCAATTTACCTTGTCAAAAGCTTCTATGAGATCCTTCTTTAATATAAGGGCATCCAATTTTTTATTCTTGATACTGTGGAGAGCTTCTTGAGTAATTCCTACTGCTTCCAAAATTTGACGGTCCCTAAGAAAGCCAAATTGTTCCTTAGCGATAACCTTTGCCGACAATGGTCTCATCCTATTGGAGATAACCTTGGTTATCACCTTATAAGAAAGATTGCAAAGTGATATAGGTCAAAAATCTAAAAAAGAAGTAGGTTTCTCACATTTAGGAATGAGTGAGAGGAAAGTCGTGTTAATGGCTCAAGAAACATGTCCTTCAGTCTGAGACTGCTCAATAGTCGCCAATAAATCCAAACCAACTAAATAAAAAACTTCTAGGAAAAATTCAAACGTCCAGCCATCAATACCAGGACCCCTTTCCTTGGAAAACCCTTTAAGTACCATCTCCACTTTTGCGAAGGTCACCTCTTTTCCCACTTCAATAGCTACCTTTGGAGAGAAAAAAGGTAGGAAAATGTTTAATAACTTGAAGTTGATTAGTAATAAGTGCATCATCCCCATCCTTGAAGAGATTCGAGAAATGACTAATCGCTTCAATATGAAGTTGTCGTTGATCCTTTAAGCAATTACCGACCTCATCATTCAGTTCCCAAATCGAGTTTGCAAAACTATGAAAGAATTTTGTATTTGAGTCCCCTGACTCAATCAAAATAGCCCTGCTCTTGAGTCGCCAAGTCAAAATTTTGTGTTCAAGAAGAAGATCCTTACAAGTTTTGAGGGTCATAAGAATATGGCTATCTTCAGCAGAAAGTATGCTTGTGGGAGATTGTAGGAATAAAAGATTAATATCCTAATCGCATCCGTTTTTAGAACCCCGCACTTCTTCATCTCATTTTCCCACACAACAAAAGACATTTTAAGCCACTTCATTTTTATAACCAGACATTTCATTGCATCAAAATCCATTGGAGTTTGATAACTAGTCCAAGCATTACAAACCAAAAGCATGAATTCTTCCTCTAACAACCAAGAGTGGTTAAATTTAAAGGGGTACATGGGTCTAGGAATCCCAACCTCCCTTTCAAGGCAAATGGGGAAATTATCAGATATCTACGAAGGTTTTGACCAAGCTCTATGGCGATAAAAGAAAGTGAGCACATATTCTGCAGCCACAAATCTATTGAGTCGTTTACTAATGCCATCCAACCGGACTATACCGTTTCTCTAGGTCGGCCCCAGCTTCGCCGACACCAAATCCACCATCAAAGATCTTACCAGTAACTATGAGAAATATGTCGAAAGGGGATCCAACCGAGCTTTAATCCCCCAGATCTCCGCATCTGATAGGGTGAAGTTCATGTTGCCGACAATTATCAGTTTTGGAATATTAAATAAACCACCAGCCACCGTAGCATCCCAAAACGATTATATGTTAAAACAAGGAGCATAACAGTTTAGAGGTGACAAAGGTAGGTGAGACCCCATGAAACCAACTTTAACCAAAATACCAACCAGGGTTAGGTAGGCCTCACAACGAGCAACCTGTGGGTTCCAACCCAACAATAAATCCCCAGAAAGGACAACTGCATTGGTAGCACAAAATTTCGAATTCGGATGAATCTCAGCAAAGAGTAAAAGAGCTTGCTTAGAGGAACACATGGTTTCTTGAAGAAATATCATATCAGGATTGAGATCATCAAACAAAGCTTTAAGGGCCCTATGTTTTGTATGACCTCCCCACCCTCGTAAATTGAAGGAAAGGATTTGGGTCATGTATCAAGCTTCAAGGGGATCACTGCTCTAAGCGTCCTTGGCAGGGTGGAAATGGTAGGTGAGATTCCAACCCTAACAACCTCGTTTATTCTGGTGGAATGAGGATTGTGTAAGGTGTCATTACCCAATGTCCCACCTTCCCGGGAGTCAGGAGGTAGCCTAACCTTTCTAGACTTCCAAATGGTAACATTCAGATGTCAAATGGAGGCTAGAGGTTGTATAGAGGTGCTTAGGGGTGTTCAGACAATGAAGATGGGAAGGGTTTCAAGTAGAGAAGGGTCATTGAAAGAGGGGGCACTAGTCTGGTTGACAGAAGTGGAGTTTGAACCACCAAATTGTGGTAACTCCTTAACCGCATAAAGTGCTAAAGGAGGGAACTCCTTAGGGGTGAAGAGATGGTCTCCCAGAGACCCATTACCATCGAAGCATGTCACCCTCCCCCCTGGATCAGTTACCACGGGAGTCACAAAGTCCTCCTTCTCCTTTGCCAAAATAGGGATAGTATTAGGAGATTCCCAATGAGTCGGGTCTTGGTGAACTAATTCCACTCCATCGAAAAAACCAACCCCCAAGGTCACTGGTTAAGTGGTTCCAATGGTGACAGGTAGGTCATGTATTTCCAGAGTCCACAGGGAGGAAGACAATCTATGGATAGTAATCACCAATTCCACATCCACAATAAAATTTCATTATCCCTTTGTTAAATCTTCATACATGGTGAGCAAGACCGAATTATACAACCTTGTTTCTAGAGACAACTGGTATGGAGAAGAAGGAGCACCTCGAGAATCTTCCAGATGGCTAGCTCTATAGCTGGTAACCGCAAAGTTCGGAGATGTGTGCAGAATTCCCAGAAGAAGCAGGGGACAATGTTGCTTGAGGTGCTTAGTAATTCTGCAAGAATGATGATGAAAAGTATATTCAAGGAGTTGAATCATTGATTAATGACCCGTTCTCCCCATTGAATATCAAGCTCGGTGGGTAAATCCAGAGCAACGTCCAACTCCACCATAACTCTGGAAATACATTTGTCGAAGGCATGGATTGATTGCTTGTCAACCACCACAAGCCTACCCAAAGCATCAGCTAGACCCTTCTGTGCCTCGCGTGACCAGAGCTATAAAGGGACAACTGGTAAGAGAACACACATGTGTTGTTTTCTGACCCTCTCACGCACCGAGTCGAAGTCCATATGCCACTTGGAAAGGAGCAGGGAACCTTTACCTATGGTCCAAAGGCCATCCAAAATTTGTGCAACGTCTGATTGTTCTAGGAAGAGGAAGACTAACCATCCGTTAGCAAGTCGGCTCAGCGTCAAAACATATTCAAGGAGTGGTTTCTAGAACTAGGTATTCCATTTCACCAAACCCTCTTTGTCTAGCCTGCAGTATTCAATTCTTCCAACCATAGTTCTACGACAGAGCGAATATACCTTATCCATGAAAATATCCCTCCCCAAAACAAAAACATCGCTTGTGTTCAAGGACTTTAAAATCCTTGGCCTTTGGATGGGTTTTGTGGAACTCAACCGACAGGTCATCCAATAAAGTAGAAGAAGTCAGGGGAGTCTTGAGCGATATCTGAGAAGACGCCATAAACGATGTGCCCCCACTAAAAAGGTCAGTGGCATCAATTCGTAGTACCATGAAACACGTGCTACCACTCCCACATAAAATAATCCACCACAAAACAAAACCAAGGCCCCCATAAGATGACAAGAAAACACTAGCAGAGTCAAACCCTAAACCCCAACGCGACAACCCAGTAAGAGGAAAAAGAAGGTCGAAATCCCTCTTTGATTCATGGTTGGTACTAAGTCTTCTAGGTTAGAGGGAGGACTCCATGTCTAACCAGTGTCTGCAAGACCCATCAAATCGTTGTGGTAAGACAGGTCGCATGTGATGGCTGAAAAGAAAACCCTACCAGAGCCGAAACTCATTCATGGTCCAAGATTGAATCAATAATCATCTTAAGAGGGAGATCTTTCTAAGAGGGAGATCTTTCTAACTTTATTTATATGCACGTTTAAACTAGAGTCACCCAGCCAGTGTTCCCTTACAAGGCTCGAGTATCTAATAAATTGCTTTAAAAACTAATAGAACTATTTTGGTTAACTAATTTAATAATTAAAATGCTAAACTCACATGGAAGCTAATGGAGTCTAATCCATATGTTTTTTTTTTAAAACAAAAATAATATTGTTTAACTCCATCTACGAATGTTCTAAAAACTAAAACAATTATATTATACCCATTTAAATTTTATACCCATACATGCAGACATGATACGGATAGCTGATTATACTTCTTAAGATATCATTAGATATGTTGAAAACTTTTGGTCACTTTTGCAATGAGTGAGGGATAATGCCATGATATTATCATATTGGAGCGATATTGCCATTATATTATCAAAGCGTTAAGGACAATGCCTCCCATAGAGGGCCCATAAGTTGTTACAAATTTTGTAGGTAGTTTGAAGGTCATGTTTCACATGGATTTTTTTTGGCCTTACGTTCTTTATGACAAATCAAACATCCAAATACAATGGTGTGTCTGGTGGAAAGATGAAGATGTGTCCCTCCAATATAAATAACAAATTATAATGACAACACATTGTAATGAATGGAATGGAAAGGAGAGATTGTATGATTGATATATCATATTCATCTCTAGTTGAAAGTCAAGTAATGTCAATACCCATCTAGGTGGATTGTGTTACGTCTCATTCAAAGAATAATACAATGGTATGCCTTCATTGAAAGAAGGATAAATGTCGTCCCATTTACTCCCTACTAGCCAACACAACCATTACTCCCTACTAGCCATTTACTCCCTATTAGCCAACACAACCTATAGTTCTAGTTACTAGGGTCAGCCTCTCTGGAAATAATCGCTACGAAGGATATTATGACTCCACACAAGGCTATGGATAGATTGTAAAGTTATGAAGTTCTTATGTTAGTTATGAGTAGACTTACATTATTATGTTATTAATAGAATGTTGTGGGCCCAAAAGTTAGAAGGTTTACCTCCGTACAAATTTTGGTTAATATAAGAATATTTATTTAAATATGTTAACCCCTCTTTTGGATGTCTGATGTGACAATTTCTATGTCTACTTGTGGTTCCCGTTCACCAAATTGAATCCCTCCTCTATCATTTATTAGGATTTTACATTTACAAAACCAGAAAGGTACACTTGCACATTGGGTATAGAGCCCAGGCCCGAGCCCATCTCCTCAGTTCCATTAAGAAATAAGAAACTCAATAAGACAACCTCACTCGCAACCGCGTATACAACTCAGCCAACACCTCTAATTAAAACAACATGTCACATAAACCCAGGTTAATGACATCGTTGTTGACTTTTGGGGCACAACACCCAAGGCAGACGTCAGCTGCATGGAAGGAATCAACGTGAAGAAATTTTTTTTTTCAGAAGAAAAAATACCAGACCTTGTTATTCAAATGAGAATCAAAGGACATCATATACAAGCAGCCCGCACATGCTTTCAATCTAGTGTGTGACACAACATTTGGGAATCCCTCTAAGCACTGTAGGATCCTCAAAATAGACCATGCTGTTGTGAACAAGAGCAAAAACATAGAGCCCACATGAGGTATACTCTCATCAAAAACCCAAAAAACAACTCATAATTGAGCTGGACTCTGAGACATAAAGTTTGACTACCAAGCTTACTAATTCTGAGCATAACAAGAAGGATGAAAGTCTCTTCAATGTCAACTCAGATCCAGTGCATCAAATAAAAGCAGAATCCGTGCCAAAAAATAAAGGGATCGAGTCCCGACACTAAGCTTAATAAAGCTGAAAGTTCCCATGATCAATTATCATTCCATCCAAAAATTCAGAGAAGTTCCCACAACCTGGATCTAGCACTAGAGCCTTCTTTGAGAGACTGTCAGCCTGCTGATTATGATCACGGTAAATATACTTAAGAGTCAAAGGTGAGAAATTTAGCATAAGGGACCTTATGTCCTCACACCAATGTCTCAAGCTAGGAGAGTCCAAAGAAGCTGTCATGTTTGACCAATTCATAATGACTAGGGAGTCACCGTAGATAGTGAGAAGAGGGATCCCCAAATGCTTTGACACTGCTAGAAGAGCCCAAAGTGCCAGGAGTTCAGCTCTAGTATTTGTGCTTCTGCCACAGCCAAGAGAGAAGCCAATAGTATGTGAGTCACTCAAGTGCAGGACAAAGCCCGCTCCCCTAAGGTTCCCAGCAACTGCCCCATCAAAGAAACCCCAAGGAAAAATAAGTTGGGGGGTAGAGCCAATACATCTGATATTTTTTCTTTCTTTTGGAACAGGGAAAAGATGTAAGAGCGCTTCAATCTGTTGAATGGTATGAAAAACAGATAACTATTTATTTTCAAATATACAACAGTTCCTCAATTTCCAAATACTCCAGAAAAAGAAAAGGGGCAGATAGCTGATGGCAGAGAAAGCAGATAATCTCTTGTACCAGTGTTCAAGAAAGGATCTGATTGAACAATTGCTTAAAGGAGGTAAGCCATGTTGCTCACGGAAAGCTGAGTAGACTCTTTTTGAAAAAATACAGTCAATGAACAAATGTTGAACCGTGTCTTCGTTCATCCTGCAGAGAATACATAAACCGGGGCCCTGCCTACCGCGTCTTTGTAGATTGTCCCAGGTCAATACACGATTCATAACCACTAACCATATAAAGCATCTAATCTTTGCAGGAATGTTGAACGACCAAAGAAGGTCCAGCACCTTGGACAGATCAGAGGAGGGCTCTTGGAAATGGTGCACAACGAGATCATACCCCTAAGCAGCAGTAATATCCCCAGCATGCCTATTATATGTCCATAATAATGAGTCTTTCTGATTAGAGAGTTTGATTCTGCCAAACTTGAGCTCGTAAATAAAATTATTCCACAGGTGTCTCCATTCCCCTCCCATATCTAGATCCTCTGCAGTGAGCCAATATCTTTTTGCTCCCGGGGAGCAATTTCGTGCTTGAGCCAAAGTTAAGATGCTGTAGTCCTCCAGATAATCACAGAGATCCTGAGGGAGGATATATAGGGAGTCAGTGCCCACGATCGGATCCGAGCCTAGACGGATGTCTTCACTGTTTCCTACCTACCAAGAGAGTCCACTGCCAAACCAGGATAAGGTATGTATAAAACCTTTCCAAATCACTAAAACGCCACTTACATCAAATGCTTTTTTGCGGATCCAAGACACCATAGAGTGCTTTTTGCCAGGTATTTCGCAGACAGTACACTGAACCAAATCCCATTCCTGTTAAGGGCAAACTAGAGACTCTTTAATCGTAAGGAAAGGCTAAACCATCCCAAATGTTTAATGCCCCAGCCACCAAGAGAAGTAGGTTTTGAAAGATATAGCCAATCCACTGAATGATACTTCTTGTTATCAGAAGTGGAGCCCCATAAGAAAGAAAACATCAAAATTCTGAGCTTGTCGAGGATTGACTTAGGAATGGGAACCAGAGCCATCCAGTATACCGGCAGACTAGTAAGGACTGGTTTGATTAGGACAAGTCTTCCCCCTAGGGATAGCAGTCGAAGGGTCCAGTGTTGGATTCTCTTTTCAAAATTTTTTATTAGCCAATGCCAATCCTTTACCAAGTATCCAAGGGGCTTTATAATATAACCAAGATATTTAAAACCCAAGGAATTGTGCTCAAAATTTAAGGAGAGAGTGCGAGAGATCCTGTTCAATATCCCCTCTTCCACATTGTTGAACAAAAAACATGATTTATCAAGGTTAATACACATGCCTAAATCTACACAGAAAGTATCCAAAATGACTTTGAAGGCGAGCCATTCCTCAAAAGTGCCCAAACCAAAAAGAATCACATCATCAACAAAAAGCAAGTGGGTGAGAGAGAGTTGGGAGGAGATGCTGATGCCCATGATCTTTCCATTGTTCTAGGCATCCTTTATTAAGAGATTGAGCCCCTCTATAACAAGGATAAACAGCAGGCGAGACAAAGGGCAGCCCTGCCTAATGCCTCTTGAGGCAGGAAAAAAGCTAGAAGGTGAGCCATTAACGAGCAAAGCAAATTTTGCAAATGATAAACAACCCATAATCTAGTTTACACCCACCAGGGGTATTGCAATTTGTAAAAGATGAGTCGAAGATAGGACCAATTTACCCTGTCAAAAGCTTTAGATAGATCCAACTTGAGGATTACGGCACACCTGTTCTTGGTCTTGACAATATGTAGAACCTCTTGAGTAATGGCTATAGGCTCTGTAATTTGTCTATTTTTCAAGAACCCAAATTGTTGGGGAGAGATAAACTTGTCCAGATAAGGCTTTAGGCGCAAAGCAACAACTTTGGAGATCAGTTTGTAGACAAGATTGCAAAGGGAGATAGGTCTGAAGTCTGCAAAGGTAAGGGGCTTCTCTTTCTTAGGGATGAGAGCAATGAAGGTAGAGTTCAATGAGGGTAAAACTCTACCTTCCAATATGGAAGATTCAACCACATTTATAAGTTCACTCCCCGAAAGGTCAAAAAAGGCCAAAAAAAATTCCACTGGCCAGTCATTTGGACCAAGAGATTTATCCTTCTTGAATGTTTTTAAAGCCATTTCTACTTCCTCTAGAGAAATCTGGCGAGTGAAGCTCTTTGAGTCCTCTTGTTGAAGAAAGGAGGGGAATAAACGAATGACCTTCAACTGGGCCTCTATGTTGGTCCGATGATCATCTTTGAAAATATTAGAGAAAAACCTTACCCCCAGTGCCTTAAGTTCAAGGTCATCTTCTATCATAATTCCTCGTTCATCCTGTAGGCCCCAAATGTCATTGTGATTCTTTCGAGCAGATGCTACCAAATGAAAGCATTTAGTATTGGCATCACCCAGAGATGCCCATGTCATTATAATTTGTAACATGGCAAATCAAAGTTCATGATCTAGCAAACGCTTCAGCTCCACTCTCAAAGCCAAGAGCCTGTTATTTTCATGGGAGATGAGTAATCCCGAAACCGAGGATCCAAAAAGTGTCTTGATTTCTTCTTCAATAAGAATGATCTTTTCTTTCATCGCCAAGGTCTTTTCACGCTTCCAACATTTGACCTTCCTTTTCAATAAGTGGAGCTTCTTTGAGAGACCGTCCATCTCACACGCAGGATCACCATGGGGAAGATAGGGCCATTCAGCTCTTACCATCTTAACAAAGTCATCATCGAGCAACCAGGAATGATTGAACTTAAAAGGGAAAGAAGAAGAGACAAAATCTTCCAGCCATTCCAAGAGTACAGGGTAATGGTCTGAGACCACAGAAGGAGAAGACCAAACCCTATGCCTGGGGAGAAAGCCGATTAAGTTTAAGGATAGAAAGAATCTATCGAGTCTTTTGCAGATGCCCTCTTCCCCAGACCTGCCATTTCGCCAGGTGGGCCTAGCGGAAGGTGGGGCAACGTCCACTAAATTGAAATAAAAAAAAATTGGGTGAAAAAGGGTCCAAGGGGGTCGATATGAGCCTTATTATCCCAGATTTTAGATGCATTCAGAGTAAGATTTAAATCCCCCGTAAGAATCAAGTTTGGAAGGGAGAGAAGGCCACCCCTGGTAGCCGCAGTCCAAAAAGTATCATGATGTAGATAGGGGCCATAACAATTTAAGATGGAAAGAGAGAAAAGTGAGCCCCCTGAAATGAGCTTTAAGAAGAATGCCCGCCAAGGTTTGATAGGATTTGCACCGAAGTCTAAGGGGATTCCAGCCCAAAAGGATACCTCCCGAGAGACCTTTAGAGCTGATAGCACAAAATTCCCATCCAGGACAGAGTTTAGAAAAAGCTAACAGAGCAGGGTAAGTACTATTCATGGTTTCTTGTAAGAGAATGATGTCAGGAGAGACAGAAGCAAAAAGACGATGGAGGCTCTTTTGTTTAGCCGAGCCCCCCAAGCCTCGAACATTTAGGGTAAGAATTTTCATCAGGAACCACTGGGAGTGGATGACTGAGCTCTAAGGACCCGAGGGGAGGAAACCGACTGATGCCTCGCCGCAATTTTAAGCCTTGTGGACAATGGGGTGTATGAAAGGGCACCGGAGGTCATGTCCGATACCTGGAGGGGGTATTTTTTCTTTTTTCTGATAGTAACGTTTTCAAACCGTATGGAATCTAACGGCAGGACATAGGGTGAGAGAGGAGTTTTTGCAGAGAAAATTTTCAGTGATTTTTGTAGGGAGGGATCGACAAAGGAAGAAGAAGTTATAGGACTGCGAGGAGGGGAGGTGTTGTCAGGGATACTAGGTCCTATTAGAGGAGGAAAATCAGAGTCAGTGAATATAGAGATCTGCTTAGAGGAAGAAAGTGGGGCTGAGTCTGAAGGAGGAGGAATAGGGGAAGGAGGGGGGGGGGTGGATCAGCATGGGAGATAGAGAGGGATCCAGACAAAGGAGCTTCAAGGGAAGTTGCAGGCGCAGAACCCACCAAAGATGTAGGGATGGTGGCATTATTCTCCAGAGAATCCAAAAGAAGGAGTTCTTGATCTGAAGCATCTATGAAAAAAGAGCAGGCATTAGAGTAAATACCTTTAGATGGAGGAGCCCGCATCGGAGAGGAGGGACAAAGTGTGAATGCACCCAGAAATGAAGGTGGTGACCGCTGCGCCGATGGTGAGAGACGAGTGCTAGGGGTAGCCACACCTTGACGAAGAACCGGACAGTCCCTTCTCAAATGACCCACATCCCTACAACGACTGCAACGAAAAGGGATGTTGAGATAATCTAAGCACTGTGAGAACAAACTTTCTTGACAAAGAATCTCAACTTCCGCCGGGAGACACTTAGATATATCCATTTCTACCAATATTTTTGCCATCCTCTTGTCAAAGGAGTGCATGAAATCATCCTCCACCGCAACGAACTAACCAATAGTGTTAGCAATGCCTTCCAATAGGTTGCGACTCCACAGAGGAAAAGGGAGAGCATGGAGTAAAACCCACAAGTGCCTTTTCTCAACTCTCTCCTGAAGGGGGTCAAAATGAGCGTGCCAACGGCTTAAAACCAGAGAACTCTCACCAATTCTCCAGAGTGAGTTTAAAATAGTCGTGGCATGAGCATCCTCTAGAAAGACAATTACCATCTAGCCCCTGGCGAGCAAACTGATCATAGGCACATAGGAAAAGAGCCTCTTCCAGTGTTCAGTTGCCCAAGCAATCCAATCCTTTTTCCCCAGCTGACAGTACTCAAGTCTGCCTATAAGATCCCGAGAACAAATAGCTTCCATGCCATCCATATATATATATATATCGTGCCCTAGAACAAATCTAAGCTTCCCCTCGAGCACTTTGTGAGCTTTAGCTTTCCTTCTTCTCCGAGAGCGCGTAAGAGCATACTGAGGATCATTCGTCGTAGAGGGATAACCCCCATCCTTTATTTCCGACATGGGGCCAAGAAGACAGTCCCCGACAATGAAACCCCAGCACCCAAGAGTCAACAGACCCAAGCAACCAGGGTTAGAACAACCAAACCCTAAGGGTTGAGGCCCGGCTAAGAAGCAGGAGTCAGCCCACAAAAACGAGGCCAGAAACCCCAAACAAGGAGGGTGTAGTGCACAACCCGTGTGAAGCGAAGCAAAAAAACCAGATAATCTGACAAGAAAGGATGATGACCATAACCCTAAAGGAGCGGGTCAACACTTCTGCATGGAAAGAAGCCCATCACAGAAACCCGAATACAAGGGATAGGAATCATGAGAGCAGCCCAGGAGGAGAACAAAGGACAAGGTCAACTCTGCGGATCACAGGCTTTCCCAAAGGTGGCAGAGAATGACATGCGATGTAAACGAAAAAAAAACCCACCACCCCCCACTAAACAGAAAAACAGTAACGACCCAGAAAACCCCGCTCAGTGCAACCGAGAACCAGCTGAAAGACAAAATAAGAATTCCCACTATTTTAGTCACTGGTTGGTACTAGTCCTCCGCGAAGGAGGAGGAACTTCAGTGGTAGGTTCCCAAACAGGAGCAAGGAGAAAGGGCACAAACATAAACCATAACTGAACGAACGAAGCCAAAACCCCACGAAAAGAAAGAGAGAACAGTGCCAACCCGAAAAGGCCAATCCCTAGAACCTTCACCACCCCAAGAGGAAACCGACACAAAAAACCCCCGAGTGAGCCGAAAACTGAGGGTCCAGGGAGCAAAAACACAGGGAGAGACCACAGGTTCAAGAAATCCCAGGTAAAAGAGTCAGGGCCGAAACCAACCATGGTGATGAGCTCGCAATGCATACACCGCAGAAGGGATCAGACGTTTTAGCTGCCAAACCCTAATCACCATCGCATAGCTCTAGGTATGATAATGCGCAACGTCTCCTTAACATCATGAAATGGAGATGCTTGTGGAGAGAACTTTTACTTCATATCTTGAAAGTTTTTGGTTATGACAAAGGAAAGCGTCAACATGAAGAAAAATTGCATTTACAAACAAAAAAATTAATACTTGAAATTCATACTATTGAAAAACTTTGCAAAACAGAAATATTTAGCATGCCAACCCGCAACTAATACACCTTCGCAAAAACTTAATGTCCTTAACGGGACATAATAAATGGATCTTTTTAAGAATGACCTCTTTAGGGTTGTTGACGAATCAAGACTCTAATGTAAAATCCTTGTAGCTTTCAATTCGACCTTTATAACTCTGATTCCAAAATGTGCATACTCTGAGAGCTTGGATGACTACAAAC
This sequence comes from Pseudotsuga menziesii, assembly GCA_001517045.1. NCBI lineage: Eukaryota > Viridiplantae > Streptophyta > Pinopsida > Pinales > Pinaceae > Pseudotsuga > Pseudotsuga menziesii. The sequence goes on along the minus strand of LPNX010432507.1, from coordinate 665,227 downwards.
CTATTTATGTATGTATTTATATCTATAAAATTATTTCCAAGATCATTGTTGTTAGAATCAAGGGAATTTTATCTTTTTCTATCCCCCAAGAGTAATTTCTTTTTCTTGTTGGACGACAAATTCATGATATTGTTGGGATAACTCAGGAGGTACTTCATACTGTTAAGATCAAAAGCCTTCATGTTGTGATTATTAAATCTAACTTATCTAAGGCATATGGCTACGTTAACCAGCTATAATTGCATCTTGTACTTCTGCAAAAAGGATTTGATCTTCAGATACTTAATTGGATCATGTCATGTGTGAGCTCTGTTTCTTTTGTTGTTCTCATAAATGGAGCAACCTCTTCCTTTTTCAAGTCTAGGAGGGGTCTCTGATAAGGATGCCCGTTGGCCCCTTTACTATTTTTCTTGGTTGTGGAGGGTTTAGGGAGGTTGATCTCCAGTGTCGGAATGAATGGATCCTATAAGGGAACTCACATTAATGATCATCTTTACATATTCCATCTGTTTTTTGTTGATGACATTTTGCTTTTCTTAAATGGAAGTAGAAGTGAACTATGAGTTATAAAAGCTTTTTTGGACCTCTTTTATGCAGCTACATGAATGATTATCAACATTAACAAATATACCATTTCAATTTTAAACCTACATCTAGAGGATAGAGATTGGATATGTGACATTTTTCCCTTTACCTTGGTGGATTTAGAAGATGGCCTTAACTACCTAGGTTTCACCTTGAAATTTAGCGCATATCTGAAAAAGGATTGGTCATGGCTCCTTGCAAAAATGGAAAAAAAATCAACATTGGTGCAATCATTGGCTAAGTAGTGGTGGTAGATATATATATTGTGGTAAAGTCTATGTTAGAGTCCATCCCAATTTACTAGGTCTCCCTAGCCTACATCCCCACTGGCATTTTGGATAAGATCAGGAATTTATGTTACAACTTTATTTGGCAAGGATCATTGGATGGCTCCTCATTCCACTGGGTCGCTTGGTCCTCGATAGCATGGCCAATCCATGGGTGCTTGGGGACTAAAGGATCTTAACTGTTTTTCCAAAGCGATGGCTACTAAGAGTGTTTGGCATATTCTTAAAAGTAATGGGCTATGGGTGACAGTGGTAACCAACAAATATATTAGTTCCCTTTTAGTGGTTGATTGGTTTCGTATCATAGATAAGCAACTCAAAAATATATCCAATTCATGGAAAGCTATCATTTTAGCTTTTGACCTTATTGGTGATTGGTTGGAGTGGTACGAGCTTGAGATGGAATGAGTATCAAGATTGGACTAGATACCTAGGTAGGTGGGTCTAGGAATCATATGCTCCTAGTACCTCCAGTGGAGGATCTTAGGGAGCGGGGATATATTTATCTTGCATAGGTTCAGGATTATGGGAACAACACCCCTTTCACACAAGACTAGTTAACAAAGGAGCAATTGGACATTCATGACCATGATTTCTGTCTCGCTTGGGTTGAATATGTCCATGATGTGAAAGCATCATTCATTCATCTCACAGGCCGACCTAATGAGCTTATATGGTAACAAAATCGTGAAGGTGGTGTTTATGCCCCAAAACATAGAAATGTGGTTTTGAGATCTCTTGATGATCCTCCTATACTCCTCATGTGGCATACGACTATCTGTAAGCTTAACTATCCTTTGAAGTGCAAGTTATTCACGTGGCTGGTTTTTTCTAAGAGTAGCGTTGTGGCATCGTAGGCTTGACCACATGAGTGAGAAGGGTCTTCACTCAAGGAAATTACTTCAAGATTTGAAGCAGGTAAGTTTGGAATTATATGAGAACTGTGTTTATGAAAAACAAAAGAGAGTTAGAATTCTCAGGGTTGGGAAACAAAAGAAGAGTGAAAAATTAGAGCTTGTGCATACAAATGTATGGGGACAAGCTTAGGTACAATCTCTTAGTGGCTCTCGTTATTATGTTACTTTTATTGACGATGCAACTAGAAAAAACTTGGGGTTTATTACATTAGACATAAATCTGATGTGTTTGCTACTTTTAAGAAGTGGAAATCTTTGGTTGAGAATGAGACAGGGAAAAGCTTCAAGTGTCTCATATTTGATAATGGAGGTGATTACTGCGGCAAGGAGTTTGATAGTTACTATTCATACAATGGGATTCACAGAGAGAAGATAGTCCCAAGAACACCACAAGAAAATGGTGTTTCAGAAAGGATGAATAGGACGATTATGAAGCGTGCAAGTTGTATGAGATTGCATGCAAGGTTGCGTGTATAGTTTTTTGTTGATGTTGTGGATACCGCTATTTATTTAAAAAACAGAGGGCCTTCAAATGCTTTGGATGGTGGAATTTCAGAGGAGTCATGGACAGGTAAAGAGGTAAACTACTACTCAGAACTTTTGGTTGTGAAGCATTTGTCAATATTGATAAATACAATAAAACAAATCTTGAGGCTAAATCCAAGAAATGCACCTTTATTGGATACGAGGTTGATGATTTTGGTTATCGTTTATGGGATTATGAAAATCATAAAATTATTAGGAGTAGCGATGTAGTATTTAATGAAAACCTTATGTACAAAGGTCAGTTGTAGGCAAAGAAAGAGGAAAAGGGAAAAACATAGTACACAAGGCTTGATGAAATAAAAGAAAATGAAGTTCCAAAGGTACCCAAAATAAAGAACAACAACTAGTACCTCAAACTCCTACAAGTGTAAGAAGATATACTACGTTAAGTAGACCCCCTGAACGATTCTCTCCTTCACTGTATTATTTATTGATGATTGATTCTAGTGAACCAAAATGTTATGAAGAAGCAATGCAAGTGGAAACTAAAAAGAAGTGGGAGCAAGGAATTGATGAGGAGCTGGACTCATTGGTAAGAAACCAAACATGGGATTTGGTTGAGTTTCCTACAGGTAAAAGAGCATTGCAGAATAAATGGATTTACAGGTTTAAGGAAGAAGAAGGAGGCAAGAAGCAATATAAGACTAGACTTGTTGTAAAGGGGTTTGGACAAAAGAAAGGTATAGATTTTTATGAAATATTTTATCCTGTTGTTAACATGACTTCAATTAGGACTATTTTAAGTCTAGTGGTGGTAGAAGATTTGAATCTTGAATAGTCAGATGTAAAAACAACCTTTCTCCATGGGTATTTGGAGGAAGAGATTTAAATGTGGCAACCACAGGGGTATGAGGTCAAAGGGGAGGAGAATTTGGTTTGCAGGTTGAAGAAGAACTTGTATGTCCTAAAGCAAGCTCCAAGGCAGTGATATTTAAAAATTGATATAAGTTTATGACATAACATGGTTATAGTAAATGCCCTTATGACCACTATGTTTATTTCAGGAGACTAGATAATGGAAGATATATTATCTTGTTATTGTATGTGGATGGCATGCTTATTGCAGGGTCTAACATACATAATATAAATGTGCTCAAAATGAAACTAGCTAGATCATTTGCGATGAAGGATTTGGGTGCTGCAAAGCAAATCCTTGGCATGAGAAAAACAAGAGACAGGAAAAATCACAAATTGACATTGTCTCAAGGCGAGTACATGGAAATGGTGTTGGACAGGTTTAGAATGAAGAATGCAAAACCAGCTAGTACACCTTTGGCCAACCATTTCAAACTAAGTAAGGATATGTGTCCTAAGACACATGAGGAGACAGAAGACATGTCCAAGGTTCGCTATTCATCAACAGTTGGCAGCGTGATGCATGCCATGGTGTGCAAAAGAATAGATATCGCACATGCAGTGGGAGTTGTGAGAAATTATATGAACAATCTAGGTAAAGAGCATTGGAGGGAAGTACAGTGGATTCTCAGGTATTTGAGAGGTAACACTTCTCAAGCATTATGTTTTTAAGGTCCAGACATTGTTCTATAGGGATACGTTGATGTAGATATGGTTGATTATATAGACAGCAGGAGGAGCACCATAGGATATGTTTTTTACTGTAGGTGGAACAACAATAAGTTGGATTTGAAAACTGCAAAAGGGTATTTTACTTTCAACAACCAAAGTAGAGTTTGTTGATGTTATAGAGGTTAGTAAAGGGATGATTTGGTTGCATAGGTTTATGGAGGAATTATGAATAGTAAATTGTATAGTGATAGCGAGAGTGTTATTTATCTTGCAAAGAACTCAACCTTCCATTCGAAGACTAAACATATACAACTCAATTACCATTTTATAAGATCTGTTTTGGAAGATGAACTGTTAAAGTTGGAAAATATACATACTAGCCATAATCCTACAGATATGTTGAAAAATGTAATAACCAGAGAGAAACTGAGTTCCTGCTCGGTTTCTGTTGGCCTTAAAGCATGAAGGTGTAGATGAGAAATTTGCTAAGTCCAAGGTTCAGAGCATAGTCCAACAAGTGCAATAGCGGTGGAGTTGTTGTGATCCGTCTCCAAGTGGGACATTATTGGTTGTGGAGAATGATCTTCCTAATTCAGAGATGTTATTGCAACCGTGCTTGGATCCCAACACCTAACGGGGGGGGGGGGGGGGGGGGGGAGACTGCCCCCCCACAATAGTCGCCAGGGGGGTCTAGGGGGGTTGATGACTATTTTGGGAGCTTGCCCCTGGCGAGGGTTTGGGGGCAACACCTTTGTAGCGAAAATTTAGGAAAAAGTGCCTCGTAAAATGTTGTAATTTCATAGTAATGACTTGGTCAATAATGGGTGGTTTATGGTCCCATGGTTTTGGGAAGCCTATGGTATTTTTCCAGGGCATTCCCTTTGTAAAAGGAAGACATTGTAATACGATTGTGTATTGTATTATAGCATTGTAAAAGTGATATCAGTGATTGTGAGAGACATATCGTGAGAGAGAGAAGATGAAGTACAGCGAGGTTGCTGCAAGTTGTATCCCTTCATTTTGTTGGATGGTATAATAATAAAGAACTGAAAATTTCTGTGTGGACGTAACCCATCTTAGATGAATCACGTTATATTTGTGTCTCTTGTAATATGTTTACTATTTACATCTTATTTAATTGTTTAATTCTTATTACTCTTCGATCGTGTTTTTCTAACACTTTGAATCATAAACATTTAATCCTTCGACATTTAATTCCTCCCACATTTCTTGACCATTAATTTTGTGTTTCCCGAATAACTATGAGGGAACCTTCTCGGTTCTTGTCACACAAAGCTAAAAAAGAAAAAAAGAAAATTGTGTGTGTTTTTTTAAAACAATGCTCCCACCTATGTTGAAATGTTCTTACACCTTATATAAGAATATAACATATCTCTCCATTCTAAAGGTGTAGTTACAAGTTTTTTTTCTACGACATCGTCTTCCAATGACATTGACAAATTTTCTTTGAGAACAAACCCCTCTCATATCGATATCGAAGTCGAAATGTCAACTCATTGCTAGGAAATATTAGAATATCGACAAGGAAGAACTCCCACAAAGAAGACGACGGGTATGAAAAAAAGGTTTTAAGGAGTCGTTTAAACAAAATAGAGATGGAAGTTAGAATTCAGATTTTGATATACTTGTTAAGTTGATATGATCAACTTCATTTATGAAAAATGCCTTGTGAAAGTTATGTAATTCAACTTATGATTATACTCTTACATATATTTATACTTTTTAAAAATATAAACTTTTGGGTAATATATAATTATGTGTTAAATGTTTTTTTTTATGAGAATTATTAATTAATGAATATTTATTATTTTAGTTTCAAACCAATATTGATTATTTTTTTAAATATTTTAATTGAAAATTGAAATTTTGAGTAAAACAATTGTTTTGATCTTTGTATTTTTTTGAGGTAGCAAGTGTGGTGACTGTATGATTTTGAAAGAATAGTGGAAAGATATTTTATGTGGGGTCAAGAATTTTTATTAGCAATGAGACTAAAGCATTGGAAACATTTTGAGGAGTGTAACGACCTAAGGCATAAGCAGTACGTAAGGTGATAATAGTGAGCGACTTGTTTGCGATAATAATGTTTCTTCTTCATCAATTAACCCCACAAAACCCTTGTATCTTTATACTGGTCCATAGAATCTTAACATGCATTGAAGATTGTGAATCAACAGGGCTTTACTAAGTTCTTTGAGCATGTATTCAAAAAGTTGTAGTGCACCTCGACGCTACACAATTACTTAACAAAAAAAAACTCAATAAATTAATTAACTAAACCTTTACATCACGAGCCACCACAACTTTCAAATCTGTAGAAGCATAGTTAAACTAGACTCAAAGTCTTAATCAAACCTTAAACTCAACTAAAAAGGTATGTAACCACATTAAACAATAATTTGTTTTCTAACTTTGAAACACTGATCTTAATTGTCTCCTGCCGATCCCGACATCAATAGTCAGAGGTTGGTGTTGCGCATAACGTAAAACAATACAACCCTCTCGATTGCCAATTTCGACGTCAGCAAGTCGGGAGTCGGGAGTCGACACTGTTAAACAGAGAGTACAATAACCTCCCTCAACTTTAATTGCTGTCGTTAGCAAGTTGGAAGATTGGGGTTGACACGACTCTCATTTTTGGGCTCCAAGAAATTTTTTATTTTTATTTTTTATTTTTTATTTTTATTTTTCTGCGTAGAACCCTCTAGTTCTCTTGCGTTTTGTAGGTTGCTTCTTCGTTTGGATCGGTTCACTGGTGATCGTGCCTGGCTGGTGTTTCTTGCTAGAGTTTTTGCAGGTGGATCCTGCTGGTGATCAGTGCCTGGCTGGTGATCCGAGAGTGCTTTTGCAGGCTACTGGTTCTCTTCGGGTTGCTTTCTTTTTGCAGTCTCTGGTGCTTGTGTGGAGTTTTCTTCATTGGATCCCGATATTTCTCATAGGCTTGTTGGTTCCCTACTTGATTGGGCAGCTGAAGCTCACTGAGTAGGTTTCCCCTGGTGTGGATTTTGCTTGGTCAATTTTTCTGTGCTAAGGGTCGCTTTTCTTTTGGTGCTCCATATGGAATCCGGAGGGGTCCCTCCTCTTCCTCTTCCTCTTGACCTGGAGGATTTCAAGAGATTGATAGCTTCCTATGGCAATAGGAAGGGGGTCCTACCCAAAAATTTGTCAAGAAAGCAGATATCCCTTCGATGGAGCTGCTAGTTGATCGGACCTGTCGTTCGGCTCTTAATCTCGTTGAACGTGGGCTTATCGGGCAATTCACTGGCCTCTAGCCTTCTCCAAAGGCCATGGATGACTGGGTTTAGAGAAACTGGAGGCCCTTAATTGCTGATGGAGTTCGAAATCATTTTGTTGGAAGAGGCTATTATGTCTTCATTTTTGACTCGGCAGTGGACCGTGATCTAATCTTTCGGAATGGTCCATATTTCATGGGCCCTCAAGGGCTCTACGTGAACAAGTGGACCCCTGACTTTGATCCCACTCAAGATGTTCTATCAGCCGTCCCAGTTTGAGTAAGGCTTCTGCACCTTCCTTTGCACGTTGGAACTCAGATTCCCTTGAAACCATTGGGAACAAACTCGGTAAATATATTGACAGGGACGAAATGAAAGACCAATTCTCATGTGCTAGAATATGTGTAGAAGTTGATTTGGACATTGGCCTGCCTGAGGTAATTAAGTTAACAGTTGAAAATTGGTCGTATATCCAGGAGTTGGATTATGAACAGATTCCTTTTAAATGCAGATTTTGTCATGGTTATGGCCATTTTGCCCAAAACTGTAAGGAAAAATCAGAAGAGGAAATCGAAAAGGAGAAAGATGATCAGTGGGCTCAGGTTCAGAAAACAGGAAATTCCAATCATGGTCCCAAAAATAAAGGAAAATCTGTGAAGGGATAGTCTGCTGTCGGTATTAATCCTACTCCTCAGGCTGCTGATATCTCCAGAGCTCTTTCAAATCAATTTGTTGTTCTTTCCTCCTTTGAACCACTTGAAGAAGGTGAATTGCAGTAACTCGCTGGGTATGAGATGGAACCTGAAGCAATTATAGTAACATCAGATCAAGTTGGTCAATCTTCATCGGTCCCTCCCTGGGATGGAGCACCTTCCCCAATTGGTGTTAAATCTCCCCCTTCATATTCAGACATTACTTGAAAGTAGTCGATTGAAAGCTCTGGATCTTTCTAAAAATTCTGGTAGGAAGTCTAAGAAGGAGGCTCGGGAAGAAGAGGTTGAGAGGCTTAAGACACAAGGAAGTCAATCCACCATTGAAATGTCATATGGGAGGAATAAGAGAACTAGGCCCCCAAAGGGAGTAATTGCTCCCTCCTCCTTGGGTAAGTAATGCAATTTGTCTCTTGGAACTACAGGGGATTGGGAAACCCATCCAAAGCTAAAGCAGTTAAAGATTTAATGAAAATGGTCCCTACTGAAATCCTCCTGCTTCAAGAGACCAAGATTGAGGAGGATGCTCTCCTTCCCTTAAGTAAAAATCAATGGAGACTGAACTCTGGTAAAGTTGTTAGTGCAAGAGGCACATGTAAGGGATTAGCTACTCTATGGCGCGATGAGAAATTTCAGCTAAATAAATGGTTTTCCACCCAACACTCGATTTTTTTGAGCTTTTTCATTACTCTAGTAAGCTCTCTTTCGCCCTCTTCAACCTCTATGTTCCAGTCAATTACTCTAAAAAAAAAGCGTATTGGAAATCGTTATCTAATTTTCTGGAGGCCAACACTCCGGCTAATATAATTATAGCAGGTGATTTAAAAATTTCCTTAGCCCCGAACCAAAAAAAAGGTGTCCTGTGTGGTAAGGATTTTATGCATGATTCGGTGGAGGAATTGATACAAGTTTGGGATTTGATAGACGTAAATCCCAAGCTTGGGCAGTTTATGTGGTCTAACAATAGAGTGGGTGCTGCAAGAATCGATGCCAGGTTAGACCGATTTCTTGTTCACAGCTCTCTACTGGATGGGAAAACCAACATCTCTTCTAAAATCTTACCTAAGCTATCATCTGACCACCACCCAGTTTCTTTGCTCTTTGAAAAGGAAAAGGATCTCGGGCCAATCCCGTTCAGATTTAGCCCACTCTGGATTAAAATAAATGGGTTTATGGATATTGTATTGCAGGCTTGGGCACCGTACGGAGTGGGTTCACCCAGTTTTGTCTGGGAACATAAATTGAAGAATACTAAAATCACATTGAAGAAGTGGGTCAAACTTCCTCTACCTTCTCCTACGATCAATAGGATAGCATGTGTGACACAGCTGTCTTCAATACAAATGGGAATGGAAGATCAAGAAATCACCTCTTCTCACATAGCGCTGGAGCAACTAGCCCAATTTAAAACTTCCCTGTCATTCAGACAGGAAGAAGAACATCTCAGGATTAAGTCTCAAAGCCTCTGGCTAAAGGCGGGTGACAAGAATACTGCATTCTTTCACCGTCAATGTAGGGTTAGATTGTCCCACAATCATAGCTCGAAAATATCCATCGGCGAAGGGGTCATTGTAAAAGGTCAAGAACTCCTTAAACAGTCTGCTTATAGGAATTTTCATCTTTTATTTCAGCATGATGGACTTTTTGATAATGAAGTGTCTTCCGAATTTCTAGATAATATCCCTCCTCTTGTCAGTGCTGAGGATAACTTTGTTTTAACGAACCCCTTCACTGAAAAGGAAATTATTGAAGTCATCTGGGCTATGGAGTCAGATAAGGCTCCTGGGCTGGATGGATTTTCTTCTCATTTTTACAAAGTCTGCTGGCCTATTATCAAAATAGATCTGATTCGGATGGTGACAACTTTCCAAAAAAAAAAAAAAGTCAGAGGATGTACTAACTCTACATTTCTCGCCCTTATCCCCAAGGAAGTCAATCCTTCCTCCTTCGAAAGGTTCCGTCCTATTTCTCTTTGTAATGCTTCTTACAATATTCTTGCCAAACTTCTAGCAAACAAATTGAAGCTCTTTCTAGGTAAGTTGATCTCTCCTCTGTAGGGGGGATTTGTTAAAGGCAAACACTTAGTGGATAATGTAATCCAAGTACAAGAAGCTCTTCATTCAAGCTTCCAAAGGAAGGAGAAAGGTATGTTAATCAAATTAGATATGAAGAATCCATTTGATTGAGTTAAGCTCCCATTCCTAAATGATGTCCGACCCCCTTTTGGTTTTTTCTCTGAGTTCGTAAACTTGATCAAAGCTTGCACAGACAGGCCTTGGATAGCACCACTAGTTAATGGAAGACCAACTAACTTTTTCTTGGCTACTAGAGGTCTTCGACAAGGCTGTCCGATGTCTCCCTTCTTATACATCTTGATGGCTAAAGATCTCAGCAGAAAACTCACTGTAGATAAGGAAGATGGTTATATCTTGGGCATTAAGATTGCTAGGGGAGTGGATCCAATCAACCATGCTCTTTTCGCAGATGACTCCCTTCTTCTAGGAGGGGCCTCTATGAAGATAGCTCAGGATTTTAATGAGATTCTCCAAAAATATTGCCAAATATCAGGAGCAATGATTTAATCTAAAAGTGTTGTATATGGATGGAATATAGAACATTCGACTATTCTTCGAATAGAAGACTTCTTGGGATTTTCTGGTTTCGATAAGTGGGAGAAAATCAAATATTTGGGGCTCCCCTTAACTCTTGGATCGTCTCCTCCCTCTCTTTGGCTAGATGTTTTGGCTAAATTAAAGGCAAAAATCGCTTCTTGGAGCAGGCAGTGGTTAACCAAAGCGAGGAAATTGATCCTGATAAAGGCAGTCCTTTCCACTTATCCTATTTTCCAGTCCTCTTTGCTGTTGGCCCCGAAGGGTATCTCGGCTCAAATATCTAAATTACTGCATGATTTTCTCTAGAATGGCAGTAAAGGAAGCCACACCAAGATGCATTTGGTAAGTTGGGAAGTACTTGAGAGACCTTTGTTAGAAGGTGGGATTCAAATTCGGGACCCTTACTTGGCTAGTTTAGCTCTGAGTGGCAAACTGATTTGGCAGATGTTTTCGGACAAAAAACACCCTGTCAGTAAGATTTTTTGGATGAAATATTTAAAGGGTGGATAGCTAAGAAATATTTATTCTGCTAATACTACGTTGGGCACTTATATATGGAATTCTTGCAAAAAAGGTTTGGGTTTTTTTTATCCAACATCTCTTTAGAATCCCGGGTAATGGGAAGAGAACCCTGCTCTGGGAGGATAGAATCTCCGGAAATCCTTCTCTTTTCTCTGTTATTATGTTATCAGAGATTATGAACTGGGAAACAAATAAAGGACTTCTCAGATTGGCTGATATCTACACTTGGGAAGCTCTTGCAATTGGGTTGGTTGGTCTCTCCCAGATCTTCCTGCTCGCCTTAATTCCCATAAGTTTTTTTTGTTCACTACTCTCTCTGGCCTAGTCCCTGTCCATTCCTCTCATCAAGGTCACTGGGGATGGGGAATTGATGGATATTACTCTGTAGCCAAAGGTTTCAACGTCCTCCAACCTCCTCTTTGCTCAAGCTTACCTCCTATGATCTGGAAAATGGTCTGGTCCCAATGTATGCCGAAGGTCAACTTCTTTTCTTGGCTGTTACTGAACAATAAAACTTTGACAAGTGACAATCTCATGAAACATGGATTCCATGGGCCTTTTTGATGCTGCTTTTCCAATTCAGCAATGGAGATGGCTGACCATCTTGTAGTTGTTTGCGATTTCACCAAAAAAGTTTGGTCCTTGATTCTTCACGGTGTAAAATTTTTGTTTTCTTCTCAAAACTCTGTTTTGTCTTTTTACATAGCCTGGCATGACGGACGACCTTCAAAATCCAATTCAGTGATTCTTGATAAGCACTGGCATTCGATATTGAAATACAAGTGGTGGTCGTTATGGATTGCTAGAAACAGTTGCATCTTCAATGACCAGACTCCGATCTCTCAGATAGTGGCTTTCAAAGCTATTTCATTGTTTGTTAAATCTATTGGTCACTCATTCTCTTCTTTGCCATCGCTTTGGGGTGCCATTTCAGGAGCTGGTTTTGGTCCACATGCTGTTGGGAATAATTCGATAGTTGCCAAGCTTGCCAGTCTCCCTGTTTGGCGGTTTCATGGGAATAAGGAAGAACTTAAAAAAATTGGATTAATTCTGCTCTAGATGTAATCTTCTTTGATGGTGCTTCTAAGAGGAACCCCGAGGTCTCTGGTGCTGGGGGTCTGGTTTTTTCTCTTGACAGGTTGTTCAAATTCAGTTTCAGCTGGGGCCTTGGGACTATGTCAAACAATCAGGCCGAATGCTAGAGCCTTCTCATGGCATCCCAATTGGCTAAGGAGAAAGGATTTAAATATGTTCAAATCTTTGGTGATTCTAAGATGCTGATAAAAGCTTTAAACTCAACTTACATATTTACTAATTCTGCATTGAATATTATTTTACAGAGAATTAGAACCATTCTGAAAGAATTTGACTTGGTTGAGTCCTACCACATTCTCTGGGAATTAAATCATCTTGCTGATTCTCTGACTAACAAAGCTTGTCTTCTTCCCTAAGGATTTCTTAGCATCAATGAGGAATATAGCTTTCTCCATCCCATTCTGTAATTGTGCTTCATGCTACTGTAATTTGTTCTTATAGGTGATCTCCCATCTTTGTAAGGAGCTGATCAACCTTTGACCTTTTCAAATTTGTATTTAGGTTGATTGGTAATTGCCACAATAGACCAGTATCCTTCCTCAAAATAAAACTACCTATTTTTATTAAAAAAAATATTGGGGTTGACACTGAATCTACCCAAAAGCACAAACCTCCCTTGATTTATGATTCCCGACATTGACACATCGAAAGTCGAAGGTCAAAAGTTGGCACAAACATGGAAAATCCACCTAAAAGAAGAACTGAGATTGACGTTGACGGTCGGAATCAGAACGTTAGCGTAAAGATGTCGGGATTGATCCCAACAGGGATTACCTTGACTCATTGCAACGCTTAGCCATTTTTCTTTGGGAAATTGGCTAAGGCATAAATAATGACATAAAGGTGGGGGGCGGGGTTCCACCATGACTTGTCCCTTATACCTTACCCAACCAACATGTGTCAAGTTCACCCATTGACACACAAGCGAACACAAGGGTATTTTTGGGAAAACAATGAACTTTAACATGAACAAGGGGTCAAAACCAACCATCTATGAGCTTCAAGCAGACCCCACACCATAGCCAACTTGAATGTGTTTTCAAACAACTAAATCAAACAACCATATAGATTTAATCGTGAACATAATACCAAAACATTGACAAACAACTTTCCATCATGCAACCCATAATACATTTCCGTGAATATTTCAACCATGAAGAGGCTATAAACCATAAAGGTACTTCTCAATAACTCATTGATTTCAGAGAAAAATAAGCATGCACAACATTTAGAACAAATTGCCATAATCAATATACATTATTAATCCAAAATATGATATAAACATCATCATCACTTATCTTAATCAGAATTGCTTGGCATCTCGTTTCATGGCTACCACGCTCCACCCAACCGTATGTAGCTCTGCTCATAAACCTCTTAGCAAAGCTCAACCCATGAGTTGAGACTCATGCATTCACCACTAGACATCTCACCAATCCCAAGCTTCTTAGGATTTATCTCTTTGACAACCAGGATTTGCTGATTACTACCAAATCTAAGTCAGACTATGTAGTTCATTGCATTAACTTTGTTCCGTTGGAATGACAGTGATGACCATCACTTCCTTATTGCCTAGAACTCCACTAATTTCACTTCATGCACCATTTTCCAATTCACTGGAGCTACCAGCAACAAAACCAAGGTAAGGAAATCATCAAAGAAAGGATTACAGACTCAGGTTTGGGTCCATAGGTTTCCCACCAACCCAACTACCACTGCATCCCAACTAGATCAGGCAATTCGCTCTGGTTTAGGATGTGATTGTACCATCTATCAATGATACTCATATACACTATTGTGCACTGCAAACTACCTCACGTGCATTGTGCGTCCTACATGCTACGATTTCTTGGTCTGTTATTGCAACTTATTCTTCCTCTAACATCTTCTTCTTGATTCAATAACAACAATATGTCTGTTCATCTCGTTCTTCTCATTCAAAAACCAAGAAAGGGACAAATATAAAACCCAAGAAACATTCTCTTGTTCTTGGTCTTCTTCTTTTATTCTACAACACCAAAGAAAACATCCTGCTGACTGTTTAGTGCTCTCCTGCGCTGCCAGGATAGTGCCCCATGCTATGCCAGGACGATTTTGGTATGTCCACTGCTTGAGAGGTTATGATGCACATGTTCTCCTTCCCACTACACAATGACATGCCACCACCTTGGTCCTTCTCCACAAGCCCGATTCCACTCTTCCCATACAAACCTTCTTCCCATGTGCCACTTGACAAAAGGATTAACTTTCTTGATATTGTTTGAATCCATCAACACCAAAAGTTAGGTTACATGAATTAAACAAGGGAATTAATGTTTAACAAAAGTTACAAGGTATTCCATAAGGTTTGCAGGGTTAATAGGGCATAAGCTTAGCCTCCCCTAGGCTATTACAATCCCCCTTTTGCCCTCTCACTATCATGGGTGTTAGTCTCCAATCATTTAGCATTCTGGCTTAGCCACGAGCAATTTATATTTATATAAATTCTTGAAAACATTCAATGAGTTCTTCCATATAGACACTCATAAACATTACATAAACACATTATTTAACATGGGTTTAGTTTAGGGGTGTTACATTCCCCTCCCCTTAAAATATACATCCTCCTCGCTGTTTACAATATCCAAAATTTTAAGAACAAAAATTGCAAAAAATTATTTCAAAACTCAGTCTTCAAACAGATGGGGATACTCTTCCCTCATCTATTTTTCCAGCTATTAGGTTGCTTCTTCAAGGCTGAAATTGGTCCATTGGACCTTTACCTGCTTTATGGATATGTTCCTGAGTGTCTTGGTTCTTTTGTCCAATATGCAGATTGGTTGAACTTGGATTTCCCATTTAGAATCCACTTGTATCACAGACCAATCAAGGATATGATTAGAATCATAAACATATTTTTTCAAAAATGAAACATGGAAAACATTATGTACTTTAACCATATGAGGAAGAGCAAATTCATAGATAACTGACCCTATTTTTCTCAAGACTTCGAAGGGTCCACATAACCTAGAATCTATCTTCTTACAGCTACCCAACCACAATGAAATTTTCTTGCCTTTAACCTTCAAAAACACTTTGTCCCCAACTTGGAACTCTTTATGCATTCTGCCTTTGTCTGCATAGATTTTCTACCTGTCTTGAGCAACCTTCAAATTCTGTTTTATTTTGGCTACCTATTGTTCCATCTCTTGAATAATTTTTGACCCCACAACCAGCCTATCAACAGGCTTATCCAATTTTACTAGAACATTACACTTTCTGCCATAAAGTGCTTCAAACTCCACTAAGTACAAGTAGACTTCCCATTTACAAGGCTTGTCCATTACCTACATCCTAAGAATGTCATCAATGACTTGGTTTACTCGCTTAGTCTGTCCATCTATCTGAGGGTGATATGTTGTACTGAGGTTGAGTTTGGTTCCAAATTATTTGAACAAATCCTTCCAAAAGTTCAAAGTGAACTTTGGATCCCAATCTAAAACTATGGCTTCTAGGAACACCATGCCACCTGGAAATTTCCTTGATATATACCTCCACAAACTTGGTCAACTTGTCAACCACTACCATAACAGAGTCACTCTTCTTACTAGTCCTTGAAAATTTTGTAATAAAATTGATGGTCACCACATCCCACTTCCATTTTGGTATAGGCAATGGAGGGAGTAGACCGATAGGGTGCTTATGCTCTGCTCTCACTCTTTGACATTCTAAACATTGAGCAATGTACCTGGCTATTTCCTTCTTCATACTTGGCCAATAAAATTCTTTCTTTATTGTTGTTACATTCTTCTAGTAAAATATATGACCCACAAAAGGAATGTTATGCATTTCTTGCAATATCACTCGCTTGAAGTCACCTTCAACTAGCACGTAAGTTTTGCTATTAAATTGAAGAGTTCCATCATCCGCCAATGAATATTTGGAAAACTTTATAGGTCTTTTATTTGACTGTAACGCTGCTACAACTTGAAGATAATGATTATTTTACTGTAATGCATTATGCAACTTGTTTTTTAGATATGTCTTCCTGTCATTGAATGATGGTTGAAACCTGCATGGGTTTATTCCTTTTGCTAAGTGCATCATCCACATGGTTCTCCTTGCCTTTTAAGTACTTAATATCAAAGTAAATATCACTAAAGAATTCAACCCACTGGGCTTGTCTAACATTCAACTGAGGTTGCTCAAACAAATACTTTAAACTGAGATGATTGATTTTAATTCAAATTGGCTCCCCATGAGGTAATGCCTCCAGACACAGAGTGCATGATCTATGGTTTCTAACTCCAATCTGTGAGTAGCATAGTTCTTTTCATGATATTGTAGCTTATGTGACTCATAGAAAATTCCATGTCCATCTTGCATCAATACCCCACCGAGTCCCTCCAATGATGCATCAATACACACCACAGAAGCCTTTTTTGGGTCCATAAGTTTTAACACTGGGGCACACGTAAGTGATTCCTTCAACAATTTGAAACTGTCTCTACATTTTTGACTCCAAATGAACTTAACGCCCTTCTTTTGCAAATATGTGATCAAATTTGTAATCCAAGAAAAAACTTCGATAAACCTTCTATAATACCTAACCACTCCCATGACCGATCTGACCTCTACCACACTTCTAGGAGTAGGCCAATCTTGAATTGCCTTTATCATAGAAAATAGCACTGCTACACCTTCTTCAGAGATGATGTGGCCCAAATATAACATTTGTTTTTTTATAAAAAGAGCACTATTTTTCTCTCAGGGTTTGTAAGAAAATCCTAGGATGTTCTTCATGATCTTCTTTAGACTTGGAATAAACCAAAATGTCATCCAAGAAAACTATGATGAACTTATCCGGAAACTCTTTGAATACACTATTCATCAAACACATGAAGGTGGCAGGGGAATTTGTTAACCCAAAGGGTACCACTGTGTATTCATAATGCCCATACCTAGTCTTAAAGGCAGTTTTACTAATGTCTCCATCCCTTATATGCACTTGGTGATACCCATAACTAAAATCGATCTTAGAAAACACCTTTTCCCCTCACAACTAATCGAAGAGGTCATCTATCCTCGACAATGGGTACCTGTTCTTGAAGGTGGATTTATTCAGTTGTCGAAAGTCCACGCACAACCTCAGTGTGCCATCCTTCTTTCTCAGGAACAATGCTAGAGCTCCCAAGGGAAAAATTCTAGGGCGTATGTATCCCTTCTTCAACAATTCTTCTAATTGCAGCTAAAATTCTTGAAGCTGTGGGGTGCTCATCATGTAGGAAGGTTTAGAGACATGCACATTCCTAGGTACCAATTCAATTGTGAAATCAATGTATTGCTTTGGAGGAAACCCAGGAACATCCTGGAACACATCTCCAAACTCATTGAGTACATGAAATACTTCTGTGCATGACTCTATTTTTACTGTTAATTCCATAGCGTGAATAGTGTACATCAGGCATCCTTTCCTGAGGTACTTTTTCATTTGCACGATCGTGATCTCTCTCATTGAAACCGGTCTGGGAATTGCCTTCACCCTTATGGATCTACCTTCTTCATCCAGGCATGTCATAACCTTACTTCAATAATCAAGAATAATGTGGTGTGATTCAAGCCAATCCATCCCAACTAGTAAGTCATATGATCCTAAAGGAATCACGTTAATACCATACTTGGTCTGTAAGCCATTCATGAAAAATGGGAAGTGTTTAACTATAGAGGTGATTTTCCTTTCCATTCATGTAGCTAACTGCACCATCCTATGCTTTGGCGATATTCAACTCACTAGCTACATCTTCCACTGTATATGCCTCTCTTACATTATATGCTTCAACATCTTTTCCATTCCTCTCAGGGATATTATTCATATAGTGGTCACGTCCACATCTCCAGCATTTGACTTGCCCAGTTTTCTTGGGTCATGTAGCTTTTGTCGCTCTCGATTCATCCTTCGTGGTAGGTTGTTTGAAAGAGTTATGTTGAACATGTTTATTATCCCAAGGATTGGATCCCTTCTTCCTATGATCCTTTTTATCCTTTAGTTTCCCCTTCTAGATCTTATGCAAATCCTGCCTGCTCTTACCCTGCTCATACAAGCGTTTGGCCTTCCGTATACACTCCATCAAGGTACAAGGATCGTCATAAATTATTCTGTCTTTGTAGAACACTGGAAAAACACTAAGGGAATGTTGGATTTTCACCTTTCCCACCTGGATGAAACCCACATAGCTTGACAATTCTAGGAACATGTTTTCATACTCGTCCATTGTCATATTCCCCAACCGGAGTTCAAATAACTATAACATCTTCTTGTCATAATATTGTTGTGACAGGTGTTCCTACTTGAAATACTTTTGAAATCTTATCTAGGAAATTTCCTTTTCATCCATCTTTTCTACTTGTTTCAATTGCTTCCACCACTTGTAAAATTTTCCCTAAAGGTTGTAAATGACAATCTGGGCTTCTTGATTATCATAATAATTATGTAATTGTAAATATTTATTGATTTTGAAATCCAAATATTTGCAGCTTCCCCAGATTTCTCTCCATCAAAGGTAGGAGGTTTACACTTCCTAATCTCACCCTGAAGCATGCCCCCATCATGGCTTCTCTTATGGTGTCCTTAATGCTGAAATTCAGGTTCATTGTTCCCTTGATGGTGGTAAGATTAAGTAATCCTCCCTTTACCCACATAGTCTATTTGTTCATTTTTCCTAGCTTAGGAGGTCATCATCGCCCACTAATGCATGGGCGACACATTTAAGGGACATATGCCACTTACTGCACCTGATTGCATGAGTTTATGAGTCCATGGGACCAATCCCTACATTATAGGAACCCACTCTGAGTGCCATCAGTGGTCACCTTCAGTTGCTTGTGGTAGGTAGTCAGTCATGCTCAGTTATGCTTCAGTTACCATAATTTAGATCACAGTTAGTTATATTATCGCCAGTTTGCATGATTCATGGGAGTGTAGGCATCATTATTAACCTACTCTCACCTACCATCATCAGTTAACTGATTGTAGACTGATTTGGTTATCCATAGTTAAACTAGTGATCTCCAACTATGATTATTTCCACACTGAGGTAGCTAACCAATCAGTTTGAGTTTGTGAATTTGAATCTTATCCACAGTATTATAATTCTATTTATTGTATGACTATTGTATTACTAATTAATTAGTGAAGATTGATGTAATGATAATCTGATCAATACTTGTCCGATTTATTTGAATTTTCTGTCATGAATCCATTGTTCAGTTTACATTGGTTTGATAATTCTGTTGCATGCTTCTTTTCAGATAGCTCTCATTTTGACTTGTAGATCTATGGTTCATGAAATTTAACATGGTATCGATCCTATGTTTAGGCCAACAACAAACCTAAAAAATAAAAAACCTCCATGCTTGCACCATAATTAGTTGAGTTTCCACATAATTTCTGGAATTGCAGAATTACTCCCTCTGGATTTTGTCAAGAGAAATCTATCCAAGTGTGATGGACCCAAGAAAAGTGGCAATGTCGAGGTGGAGAGTTTTGAACTAACAATGTTTGTGAATTGAATTTTTTTTGAAGTGATTTTTGTAGGTACCTACGTATCTCTTGAAGATTTGTTGATCAACATACAGTGAAATGGAGAATTCAGATGCTTTATCACCTAGGATCCTCACACCCTTCAATTACATTGATTGGAGGAAAGCTATGCATATATCCTTGCACAACAAAGGCATCTTAGGATGACAATGGGAAGAGAAGTCGATCCCCAATAGCATGTTGAGAAATACAAGTTTTTGAATAGGCTAGATGGAGCCTTTGGCTTCATGTGCATCCACATCTCCAGAGAGTTGTTGCTCCACCTTGAGGAACTCATAAATCCAAAGGAAGTATGGGACAATATTGAATCTTTGTTTGGAAAACAAGATGAGCTAAGAGGTCATATTCTGGAGAATGAGCTCATTGCACTCCAGCCAAAAAACTTTGAGACAATTCAACATTTCTTCTCGAAATACAAAGCCCTAGTCTTGCAATGCAGGAGACGTGGGATATATAGGAAGGATGACCAGCTTGTGCTATCAATTATGAGCAAGCTTGGCTCAGAATTATCAGTCTTTATATCCACATTCCACTTCGAAAGAGTATCCATACCAAATTAGAAAATACCTTCTCTAGATGCATTTGAAGATTCATTGATCCAGGAGTAAGACAAATTGATTCAGATGGGACCGCTCAATGCCTCCAAGAATCAGTCCCTCTTAAATGTAGACTCTGGTAACGCGAAAGATAAAGGGAAGCAAAGACAAAAGGAGAATAAAAATGTTGATTCAAAGTCAAAGGAGAAGCATAACCCTTTCGATGGATCCTCGAGTTCCAATAAGAACAAGAACAAGACATTTGAGAAAGCTAAGTGCTCCTACTGTATGAGAGGCTTTGATCCAGAGAGCTAGTGCATGAAGAATACCATTGGCCATCTGTCAAAGCTCCTTGAAAAGAGCAACAATGCCATTCCATAAGGAGCAAAGAAATATGAAGCTGGACACCATACATAAGAACATGAGAGTTTCCATGCCTTAAGAGCAAGCTTCACTCAGTCAAAGGCCTATCTAATAGATTCAGGAGCATCCAACCACATGGTTGCTTCCAAAGAATCCTTCATCTCTTTGTATATCTTAGGAGGAAATAGGATATACATGGGGGATGATTCATGGATCTTAGTTGTAGGGAGAGCTTCCATCAAAATCCAGCATGGAGATTTTTAAAATGTACTCTATGTGCCCTCTCTTGCAACAAATTTGTCGTCTGTATATCATATTACACATACTGGCCCACCAAAGCGAGTGGTATTGTGGTGGTATTTGGTCCTGACTCAGTGGAGATCTCAGATATCTCAACTGGGAATATTATAGCAAAGGTTATTGCAATACATTCCTCCAAAGCATATGCATTCTCACACTTTATGCCATACTCATATCCAGTACAATCTCATCTATCATTCGAAGTAGATGAAGGTATACAATATCCTTTATTTCCATTTACAAATCCAGATTTATTGTCTAATGTTTAAGATTTAGAAGATGATGAAGAAGATCGACATGATCTTGATATTAAGATCAAACCTCAAGAATATATAGATCCAGATCCAACATCTATTCCAACTCAAAAGCCTAAATGGGCCCAAAATCTCATTAAAGCAGCTAGGGATGTTGCTGGGGATCCACATGATAGAAGAAGAACAAGGTACGGGTATCATAATGAACATGTTGCACTCTCCCATTCAGATACACTTCTCCCAGAGAGGTGTTTCATGATGATGGGATAAGATCCTCAATTTCAAAGATGCTTTCCATGATCCAAGATGGCAAGCAATTATGGATGAGGAATTTGATTCGCTATAGGACAAAAAAACTTGGGAGCTTGTCACCTTGCCTCCTGGGACAAAGTTAGTCTAGTGCAAATGGGTCTAAAATACTAAGCTGGCATCTGATGGAACCACAACCAAGTACAAGGATCGATTGGTGGAAAAAGGATACTCACAAGTCCATGGGCTGGACTACAATGAGACATTCACTCCAATAGCAAGAATGGACTCCATCAGACTAGTCTTGGCAGTTGCAACTTCAAAGAGGTGGGAGGTACATCACATGGATGTGAAGAGTTCCTTCCTCCATGGTGACTTGAAAGAGGAGATATACATGAAATAGCCGAAGGGCTACGTTGAAGATTCATCCTTAATCTACAAACTAAGTAAATCTCTCTATGGGATCAAAAAATCCCCGAGGGCATGGTATTCCAATATGGATGCCTTTCTAATGTCATCGAAATTTGAGAGATGCATATATGAATACAATGTCTACATGCAGCAGAAAGAGGGCTCATTATTGTTGATTGTCCTATATTGTGATGACTTGCTCATTGCTAGCATCTCTGCTGCTGGATTGAGAAGCATCAAGGCGGCTTTGAGTAAAGAATTCGCTATGACAGATCTAGGATTGTTGAGACAGTCATTGGTCTTAAAGTAATTCAAAATACTTCGAGAATCATGATTTCAAATTCTAGATACTCATAAGATTTGCTTAAAATATTCTGCATGGAATACTATAAAGCAACCCCTTTTCCGTTCCTACCTAGCATCAGGCTAGAAGAAGGTGGTTCTACACCATTGGTAGACATCGCCCTTTTCAGAAAGCTCATTGGGAGCCTTCTAACCTCACACATTCGAGACCAAATATATCCTATGTTGTGACTGCTGCTGCCAGATACATGGAAGATCCACATCAGCTACACTGGAAGGTGGTAAAGCGCATCTTTCATTATGTGCAGGGTGCTAGAGACTATGGGATCCATTATACAATTGATGCACATTTAGATATCATTGGCTACACTGATTCATACTGGGCTGGAGATGGGAATGATAGGAAATCCACTTCAAGTTTTGTGTTTATGTTGGGATCTGGGCCAATTTATTGGTCTAGTAAGAAGCAAGCAATTCTTGTACTCTCTTCAGTAGAAGCAGAGTATACGGGGGTTGTGAATGCAATTATTCAGGTAGTTTGGCTACATGGCATCTTGAAATATTTTGGGATTCACACTTCACCTTCAATAGAAATCTATTGTGACAACCAAAGCACCATAAAGATATCTAGTGATCCAGTTCAGAAGAAGCAAAAAAAACATATTTAAGTACACATGCATTACATTTGGGAACTAGTGCATGACAAGACTATCACACTGCATTACTTCCCTACAAAGGAGAATATTGCAAATATTTTACCTAGTCCTTCACTGAAAAGAAATTTGTTTACCTTATATCTCTTCTTAGTGTAAAGGCTTGACTCATTGTTCTTGATTTCTTGCTTATTTTGAGGGGGGGGGGGTTTCCCGTGAGATTTTCCCCATTTTCCTTGTTTATTAATCAGTATTTTATTTCATTTAGATTGTATGGGTGACTTTTGGCCTAGTTGCCATGGTTCAAGTTGTCCTAACTTAGGATTAATGGGGGTGTTAAGATTAATTAATCATCCCTTTACCCACATAGTATATTTGTTGATTTTGGCTAGCTTAGGAGGTCATCATCACCCACTAATTCATGGTGGACACATCTAAGGGTAATCTGCCACTTACTGCACGTGATTGCATGAGTTTAGGATCCCTAGGGACCAATCCCTACATTATAGGAACCCACTCTGAATTCCACCAACATTCACCTTTAGTTGCTTGTGGTAGGTAGTCAGTCATGCTCAATTATGCTTCAGTTACCTTTAGTTAGATCACATTCAATTAGATTAGTGCCAGTTTGCATGATTCATGGGAGTGTAGGCACCATTATTCACCTACTCTCACCTACCATCATCAGTCAACTGATTGTAGACTGATTTCGTTATCTGGAGTTAAACTAGTGAGCTCCAGCTGTGATTATTTCAGCACTGAGTTAGTTAACCAGTCAATTTGAGTTGGTGAATTTGAATCTTATCCATAGTATTCGAATTCTATTTATTGTATGACTATTGTATTACTGATTATTTAATGAAGATTGATGTAATGATAATATGATCAATACTTGTCCGATTTGTGTGAAATTTATGTCATGAATTGTAACACCCCGCTTTTGACCCCGTTGCATTAAATGTACATGATGTATATATTGTAATTAATCGTGGTGTGGAGCTAAAGGCAAAAGCCCCACCAGCGATTTGGTTGTTTACGTTTCGGTGATTGGACTCGTTGCCGACGGTATATCGTGATATACAACACATGTTAGTTTTGGCATCATGTAAATATGCATTTTAATTAAATGAACCCCAACTAGCTATGCCACTGCAACCATATTGAAAAAAGGGTATGATTTTCGTAAGGATGGGGAGGGGGGATTGTTAAACCTTGAGCCCTTTGGGGAAAAGCCATGTGTCATCCACCACCCTTTGACTTGTTCACCTTCCCTTGTCTCATCTAACTACCACATTAAAAGTTCTGCTGATTAGTTGGGGCAATTATTACTCGGGAGTGGAGTGTGGCAGGACTGTCAGTCCTTGCCCACATGCACACTCCACCAGCAGGTTGACCCTCATGATGATAGGAAACCACTACCCCATCACTCTAGGCAGATCCTCCATTATTTCATTCGCTCCACAACTGCATGGGACATCCACCCACTCTCGCAAGCTTGTTCATCTCACGCAGAGATGTTCTGCTTCCTCAAGCACTGTTTGGGCTTCTCCATCGTGGTTCCTCGTGCAGAGAGCAAGGGGTGCTGATTTTTCCATTAGCGTTCTAGGCTAGGGGCGTGTATTTTTCCCTACGGTTTGTGGTTGGTGTGTATGTTCTTTCTTAGGCATGGGTTGAGGGTCTGTTTACTTCCTCCATTGTCGACTGTGTAAATTCCCCGTTACTTCACTGAATGAGACCGAGGGCTGTTGTTTCCCCACGTTTTGTGGGATGTGTTTGCTCTTACGTTTGGGCTGTTGTAGGTTGTTATGGATTCGTTTTGGCCACGATAGGGCCAAGAATGACTTAGCAATCGATTTCCCCTGTCCAAGCTGTGAATAGCTTGTTTTGACTGCATGTATGCAGTGGTTGGTCTTCGGATTGTGTTGGAGTGGGGATGAGGGCTTGATTTGCTTAAGAAACCTAGTGTGTTTGGGAACAACAAAGACAGAGCTAGAGGGCTAGCTTTCTTCTCCACAACCCCTGAATAGCACTAGAAGGGAGGTTAGGGCTTGAGGGATTGTGTAGCAGAGAAGGGGCCGATTTCCTTGTGTTGGGTGTGTGTGGGTGTTCTAGAAGCCATGCTAGTTCTGGTGTAGAGGTCCTTAGCTCTGCAATGAGCTCACCAGCTTAGCAATTAGCCTTCCCCAGGTCCATGATGGCCTGATAAACCCAACTATGTTGGCTTGGCTGATTTGTGGATGGCCTGATAAACCCAATTGTGTTGGCTTGGTTGATCTGTTGTTTTGTGTATCCTTGGCTATGTGTAAGCTTGCTTGTTCCTTATTCCTTAGGGAATCATATGCAGCTCGGGGGTGGCAGCACTGTTGAGAGATTAAGGAGCACGCTGGCCTATGGTTGGGTGGAACGTTGTAGCGACGTAGCTGGTTGTGAGACGAGTTCTTTATAAGATAAGTATTCTTGACCATTTTGTCTCTGCATTTATATTTATTGTTTAATGAATGATGATGAAGATGTTGAATGCTAGAAAGAACGTATGTTTGCTTCTGCTGTATGATAAATAATTATGTATCTGTGCATGTTCTAGTTCAAAGCATTTTTATTCAATTTCCATGTATGTTCATGTCCATGGGGTAGTTTCCCCGGATGGTTAATGTTATAGTAACGTCCTCTTCGCTGGTCGGAGGGTCGAGGACGTTACAGTGTGGTATCAGAGCCATAATTGCAGCATTGGGCCTTAGAGGGCCATGAGAAACTAGTTAGCAGAGACAGGTTTCCTTCTGCCCAGAAGAAATTGAAAGAAAATCGGTGAATGACAGGAAAATTCACAAAAATTTTCTAAGTGCCGAGCTCATCGAATCATCGAAGGACTTAGTGGGAAGCTCCTCCGATACAACGGAGAACCTAGTTGAAAGGTCAGCCAACGAGGGACAGGTGGAAAGAATTTCATGAAATTTTTCTTAGTGACAAGACTGTCGGCTCATCAAAGAACTTAGTTTGAAGCTTCTCCGATGCATTGGACAGCCTAGACAGAAGTCCACCCGACGGGAACTGGCGGGAGAGAAATTTTGGAATTTGTCGAAGTTCGGAAGTTGTCGGCGGTCGGCTGGAGATAAACGATGGAATCACCAATACGTCGGCTACGTATAACTAAAGATCGCCGAAATGTCAACGTAGTTAGAAGGAAAGACTTTCGATATCGTCGTCGGAGAAAAATTAGAAGATTGGACTGTCGATACATTGGTGAAGATTAGTTGATTGCTCAACGAAAATTAGTTGAGTAAGTAGCTGATGCAGCGGAAAACGTTGACGAGAATTAGTGGATGCGACCGCCGAAACGTCGGTGATAGTTAGTCAAGGAAGTAGCTGATGCTGTCGGTAGAAGAAAGGAAAAGGAAGTGGACGTATACGTAGATACGTTGGTGGTAAAGATAGGAAGTTAGTTGGTTGAGGCGCCGACACAGCGGCGACAGGAAGAGGATATGAAATTTTTTCTAAGTGTCAAGACCATCGGCGATCGGCGAAGATTAGTTGATGGGATCGTCGATGAGCATCGAAAGAAATTAGTTGATGAGACCACCGACGAGTTTTATGGTTCGCAGAACCCATTGTCAGTTTGTTGCCCACCGTTGCGGATGCCTAAGGAACTATCCGCCCAATGAAGAGTGGTTCTGATTGCTGATACAACGTTATGGAGTTAGTTTCATCACCGATGCTGTAGTGATTAACGTTCCGATCGTCAAGACACACAACAGTCCTTGGCATTGCCGATGGTAGTTCGGCAGCTTAGACAACAAGAGATCCGATACATCGGAAAATTATAGTGATAGGGCCGTCGATGAGCGTCGGAGGAAATTTGTTGATTGGGTCGCCGAAATGTCAGAATTTTAGATGGGATGAGACCCGATTTGACGAGGGAAGTTTTGGGTTCTCGAGTGGGATTTTCTCAGCGATTTTCAACTGTTTTTCCAGTGGATTTTTCAGTAAATTGTCAGCGGATTACAGGGCTGTGAAGGAAGGAAATTTTGAGTTTGAGCAAAATTGTTATTTTATGATTTTTCCAAGAGAAGGTAAGAAGTTTTGATTTATATCAATGTATGCACCTAATAATTGTGTTACTAACACATTTGTAGAATCATAGTCATCTTCAAGGGCAGTATTCTAGGTGGTGCAGTTTGGTAAGTAAGTGGTGGTTCAGTTATGAGAACCCATGACGGATATGATGCTCGGGATTCTTATGACCGTGCGAGAGATGCCATGGGAGAAAATGTCCATAATGGAAATGATGACATAGAGTCTAATGGAAGGAGATTCCAAGAGACATTGTCAGATGTTGCAGCCACCATGAGAAGCTTGATCAAAGCCCAGGAAGAGCAGCATCAGTTGAATGCTGCTATGTTACAGAGCTTGAAAGACTTGCAAAGAAAGATAGACTCTAGACGGGGTACAGCAAGACCAGAAGGCAGTAAGAGTAGTACTAGGAGAAGGAGAAGGACTTCTAGTGGATCATCTGACTCTGAATAATCCAGTGGGGATTCAAGCTCATGTTCTCGTAAGAGAAAAAGAAGGAGACACCATAGGGGTCGCTCTCGAGATGAATTTAAGAAGGCTAAGCCTCCTACATTTGATGGTGAAGTAAAGACTGGACAAGAGGCTGAAGCTTGGCTTCTTGGGATAAAGAAGTACTTTCGAGCGCAGGATTATTCGGGAAACATGAAGGCAAGAGTTTCCATATTCAATTTGAATGGAAGAGCATCCATTTGGTGGGAACACCTCAAGCAAGTAAAGAGGATCAGTGAAAGGAGACTGAAGTGGAAACAGTTCAAGAATTATTTCAAGCAGAAATACCTCTCTCACAGGTATTATGATGACAAGATTAAGGAGTTCCATGAGCTGAGATTGGGACAACAGACCATGGAAGAGTATGCAAATAAGTTTTTGGAGCTGTTGAGGTATGTTAGGTACATCAAAGATGAAAAGGTGAAGGTCCATCATTTTTTGAGTGAATTGCCTCAGTCTTACAAAGATAGAATTGAGTTTTACGAACCTAGAACTCTTGAAGAAGCAATAAGGAAGGCTAAGTATTGATATGAGCGAAGCAAAGGTAAACCTAATTACCATAAGGCATAGAAGGACAAGAATAATGAGAAGTTTGACCAAAGAAAGAAAGGTTTCAAACCTTCTAACTTCAGGAATTAGCAAAAGCAACCATCCCAAGCTGCGAGTAAGCCAGTTGGAGTGATAGGAGAAAAGCTTGAAGGCCCACAATAGAATGGTGGACCACTCCAATGTTGGAAATGTAAAGGACCCCACATGCCCAGAGATTGTCAACTCAATAATGAAAGTGTAAGGCCAACTTACAACATTCAAGAAGCAGAAACAGTGGGTCAAGTAGTAAGGGCAGTCCCTAAGATTTATGCAGCACTGGAGGACCACTAGGCAGATCACCAATCAACTGTGGTTGAAGTTACAGGTAAGATTGTTGAGCAATCTATTTCTATTTTGATTGACCTTGGTTCTACTCACAGTTACATTACTCCTAGAGTAGTGGATATTTGTGCTTTTAAGAAATCAAAGCACATAAAATCTTGGTTAGTTTAGCTAGCCACTGGAACTAAGAGAAAGGTCAGTGAAGTGGTAGGGAAACGTCCATTAGTCATGAATGGATTGTTCACTTGTGTAGATCTGAATGTTCTACCGCTTGGTTCCTATGATGTACTCATTGGAATGGATTGGTTAGAAGCTCACAGAGTAAAGCTTGACTATTATAACAAGAATTTCGAATGCATGGATGAAGAAGGAAACCAAGTAGTTGTGAAAGGCATTCCAAAGGTGATTTCAGTAAGGCAGGTTTTAGCAATGAGTTAAAGAATTTATGTAGGAAAGGTTTCTAGTTGTATGCAGCTCACATTGTGGAGGAAACATGAGATGAAACTCCTAGGTTGGAGGACTATCAGGTGTTACATGAATTCAGGGATGTGTTTCTGATGAGATTCCAGGGCTTCCTCCAAAAAGGGAAATTGATTTCACAATTGAACTTGTGCCAGGAGCAGCACCAGTGTCCAAGACACCCTACAGGATGAGTACACCGAAGATGCTAGAATTGAACATGCAACTGCAAGAGTTGTTGGAAAAGAAGTATATCAGGACGAGTGTGTCTCCTTGGGGAGCACCAGTTCTGTTTGTAAAGAAGAAAGATGGTACACTCAGGTTGTGTATTGATTACAGACAGTTAAGCAAGGTTACTGTGAAGAATAAATATCCTTTGCCTAGGATTGATGACCTCTTTGATCAAATGAAAGGAGCAAAGGTATTTTCCAAGATTGACTTGAGGTCTGGTTACCATCAGGTGACAATCAAGGATGAAGACATTCATAAGACAACCTTTAGAACAAGGTATGGACATTATGAGTTTGTACTGGTACCATTTGGTCTCACAAATGCACCAGCTACATTTATGTGCCTTATGAACAGTGCCTTCAGCAGGTATTTGGACACGTTTGTTCTTGTTTTCCTTGATGACATTCTTGTTTATTCTAAGAATGAGGAAGAACATGAAGAGAATTTGAGGTTGACATTGCAATTGCTCAGGGAGCATCAGCTGTATGTGAAGCTGAGCAAGTGTGACTTCTATAGAGATAGAATTCAGTTTTTGGGTCACATTATCTTAGAAGAGGGTATATCTGTGGACCCTGAAAAGATTGAAGCCATTATGAATTGGCCTACTCCAAGAAATGTGACAGATGTAAGATCTTTTATGGGACTTGCAGGATACTACAAGAGATTCATTGAAGGATTCTCCAAAGTTGCACATGCCATCACTTCTTTGCAAAAGAAGGGGATAAAGTTTGAATGGACATCGAGATGTGAAGAAAGCTTCCATCGGTTGAAGAATCTTCTCACCAGTGCACCCGTATTGAAAGTTGCAGATCCAGAGAAAGATTTTGTGGTGTGTACCGATGCATGTGGACAAGGGCTTGGAGGAGTCCTTATGCAAGACAACCACGTGATATGTTATGAGTCGAGAAAGCTGAAGGAGCATGAGAATAATTATGCCACTCATGATCTAGAGCTTGCAGCTAGAGTACATGCTCTCAAGATGTGGAGGCATTACTTGATGGGTGGAAGATTTGAGTTCAGGACATACCACTGTGGTCTGAAGTATTTGTTTGATCAGCCTACTCTGAATGCTAGGGAAGCGAGATGGCTGGAGTTTTTATGCGAGTTTGATTTTGAAATCAAGCACATAAAGGGAAAAGAGAATAAGGTAGCTGATGCACTCAGCAGGAAGGTGCAGGAAATGCATGTGGCATCTCTTAGTATTTGCCAGTCAGATTTGAGGTAGTAGATTGTTAATCATACTGCCAGAGATGAATTGTATGAACAAGTAAAAGACAAATTACAACAGCAAAGTCTTGAGAAGAGGTATGAGGGATATAAATTGGAAGAAGATTGAGTTCTTACTTATAAAGTTAGAATTTATATTCCAAATGTAGCAGGGTTGAGGAGAATTGTTATGGATGAAATTGATCAAACTCCGTATTCTAGTCACCCAGGATACCAGAAGACAATTGCTACCGCCAGGAAACAGTACTTTTCACTAGGAATGAAAAAGGACATGGCTGAATACATTTCAAGGTGCATGAGGTGTTAGCAGGTAAAGGTTGAGCATCAACACCTAGCGGGTTTGTTGCAGCCTTTGCAAGTTCCAGAATGGAAATGGGAAGTTATTTCCATGGATTTTATTACAAGATTGCCAATGACTTGGAGACAGCATGATTCCATCATGGTTGTGGTAGACAAGTTGACAAAGGCAACACATTTTATACCAGTGAAGTCTACACATAAGACTGATGACATTGCAAAGATCTTCATGAAGGAGATTTTCAAATTGCATGGATTGCCGAAGGCAATAGTCTCTGACAGAGATGTCAAGTTCACTTCCAATTTTTGGAAGGGGTTGTTTGCAGATTTGGGTACAAAGCTAAACTTTAGCACTGCATACCATCCTCAGACAGATGGACAGACAGAGAGAGTTAATCAAGTATTGGAAGATATGCTTCACATGTACATGATGGACAAACCAACCAAGTGGGAAGATTACTTACACTTGGTAGAGTTTGCTTATAACATGCATCCTTGGGGATGAGTCCGTATGAAGCTTTGTATGGAAGAAGGTTTAGGACACCCGTGACTTGGGATAATCTAGTGAACAGGGTTGTGCTTGGACTAAAACTGCTCAAGGAAATGGAGCAGGAGGTTGTAAAGATAAGACAGAATCTGAAGGCAGCACAGGACAGATAGAAAAGCTATGCAGATAAGCATAGGGTGAATAGGGAGTTCAGTGTTGGGGATCATGTTTACCTCAGAGTGAGGGCAAGGAAGAGTTCCTTGAATCTTGGAAGTTGTGCCAAGCTGTCACCAAGATATTGTGGGCCATTTGAAGTGCTTGAAAGAATAGGGACAGTTGCATATAGACTTGCATTGCCTGCTAGCAGTAGAGCTCATAATGTTTTTCATGTTTCTTTGCTTAAGAGATATGTACATGATCCTAACCATGTGATAAATTGGGATGTGATTCAGGTGGAACCCAAGGGAGAGTTTCGAACCGAGCCAATGCAGATTCTCGATAGGAAGGTCACAATGCTCCAGAACCAAGCCATAGGGCAGGTAAAGGTGCAATGGGAGCACTACGGACCTGAAGAGGCTACGTGGGAGATAGAGGATGCCATGATATTGGCACATCCATTTTTGTTCAATTCTGCGGAACACTGAGGCGGTACCAGTGTAGCATTTTGTTCAAATTTTGTAAAGCACCGAGGACAATGCCATTAAAGGGGGAGGGGAATGTAACACTCCGGTTTTGACCCCATTGCATTAAATGTACATGATGTATATATTGTAATTAATCGTGGTGTAGAGCTAAAGGCAAAATCCCCACTAGCGATTTGGTTGTTTACGTTTCGGCGATTGGACTCGTTGTCAATGGTATATCGTGATATATGACACATATTAGTTTTGGAATCATGTAAATATGTATTTTAATTAAATGAACCCCAACTAGCTATGTCACTGCAGCCATATTGAAAAAAGGGCATGATTTTCCTAAGGATGGGGAGGGGGAATTGTTAAACCTTAAGCCCTTGGGGGAAAATCCATGTGTCATCCACCCTTTTTGACTTGTTCACCTTCCCTTGTCTCATCCAACTACCACATTAAAATTTCTACTAATTAGTTGGGGCAATTATTGCTGGGGAGTGGAGTGTGGCAACACTGTCAGTCCTTGCCCACATGCACACTCCACCAGCAGGTTGACCCTCACGATGACAGGAAACCACTACCCCATCACTCTAGGCGGATCCTCCATTATTCCATTCGCTCCACAATGGCATGGAACATCCTCCCACTCTCCCAAGCTTGTTCATCTCATGCAGAGATGTTCTGCTTCCTCACACACAGTTTGGGCTTCTCCATCGTGGTTCCTCATGCAGAGAGCAAGGGGTGCCGATTTTGCCATTAGCGTTCTAGGATGGGGGCGTGTATTTTTCCCTATGGTTTGTGGTCAGTGTGTATGTTCTTTCTCATGCACGGGTTGAGGGTCTGTTTACTTCCTCCATTGTCGACTGTGTAAATTCCCCGTTACTTCACTGATTGAGACCGGGGGCTGTTGTTTCCCCACGTTTTGTGGGCTGTGTTTGCTGTTACGTTTGGGTTGATGTAGGTTGTTATGGAGTCATTTTGGCCACCATAGGGCCAAGAACAACTCAGCAATTGATTTCCCCTGTCCAAGCTGTGAATAGCTTGTTTTGACCACATGTATGTAGTGGTTGGTTTTCGGACTGTGTTGGAGTGGGGATGAGGGCTTGATTTGCTTGAGAAACATGGTGTATTTGGGAACAACATAGACAGAGCTAGAGGGATGGATTTCTTCTCCACAACCCCTGAATAGCACTGGAAGGGAGGTCAGGGCCTGAGGGACTGTGTAGCAGAGAAGGGTCCGATTTCCTTGTGTTGGGTGTGTGTGGGTGTTCTAGAAGCCATGCTAGTTCTAGTGTAGAGGTCCTTAGCTCTGAAATGAGCTCACCAGCTTAGAAATTATCCTTTCCCAGCTCCTTGATGGCCAGATAAACCCAATTATGTTGGCTTGGCTGATTTGTGGATGGCCTGATAAACCCAACTGTGTTGGCTTGGCTGATCTACTGTTTTGTGTATCCTTGGCTACATGTAAGCCTGCTTGTTCCTGATTCCTCGAGGAATAATGCCCAACTCAGGGGTGGCAGCACTGTAGGGAGATTAAGGAGAACGCTGGCCTATGGTTGGGTGGAACGTTGCAGCGACGTAGCTGGTTGCGGGACGAGTTCTTTATAAGATAAGTATTCTTGACCATTTCGTCTTTGCATTTATATTTATTATTTAATGAATGATGATGAACATGTTGAATGCTAGAATGAACGTATGTTTGCTTCCGCTGTATGATAAATAATTATGTATCTGTGCATGTTCTAGTTCAAAGCATTTTTATTCAATTTTTAGGTATGTCCATGTTCATGGGGCTTTTAGCTCGGATGTTTAATGTTATGGTAGCGTCCTCTTTGCCGGTCGGAGGGTCGGGGACGTTACATGAATCCGTTGTTTAGTTTACATTGATTTGATAATTCCACTACATCCTTATTTTTATATATCTCTCATTTTGGCTTGTAGATATATGGTTCATGAAATTTAACTGATGACTCTCCACAAAGTGATATCGACAATTCACCCTCTTTTTACTTGCATCTTTATCCCTGGAAAACTGGTAGTTATAAGGAAATTCCTTATTCAAATATTCTTCACCTTCTCTTGTTACCATATAAGACATTTGTTGCACCTAATCTTGTAACTTAATCAAGTTTTGCATCATTTGTTGTCCAATACACTGAAGGATCTTTCCATTTCCATCTTGTATATCTTTCAAAGTTTTAATCACTTCCAAGGGTCCCATCTCAGGATGATGACCATTGGATTTTGTCTCTTAATCACCGATTCCGACCTCTTTAGCAAATTGATATATTTTTGGGCCTTGTGCCATTTATTTTATTTCAACAATGCTTACCTTTTACCCTGGTAATCTGCAATGCAATAGCTCAAAAATATGCATTATCACTAACAATATGAAATCAAATGGTTTGTTAGTTCACATCAAATATTCATATGCATGACATGTCTTTTCATTATCCAGGTGTAAACATTTTATACATCACAACTATGGAATTAACTAGCTTAAGAGGATATACTCTTCTAAACAAACACTTACCAGAGACTAAGGGTTGAACCTAAGCTATGATATCACATTGTAACGCACCCTGATGGTACACAATTAATTAACAATAAAACTTAATTAACTAATTAATTAATTAAGGTGTTATATTAGGAGCCACAACAACTTTCAAAACTATGAAAGTGTAGTCAAAACCCATATCAAAGGCTTAATCAAACCTTAAAATCAATTAAAAAGGTAATTGACCACATTAAACAGTAACTAAACAATTTTTTGAATTTGAAATACCAATCTTGACTGTCTCCTATCAATCCCAACATCAATAGTTAGAGGTCATTATTACACATAACGTAAAACAAAACAACCTTCCCAGCTGTCGAATCTGACATCGGCACGTAAGGAGTCAAGAGTCGGCACCATTAAATAGAAAGTACAACAACATCCCCCAACTTTCAGTTCTCGACGTCAGCATGTTGGAAGTTGGGAGTCGGCACCAATTTTTCCCAAAAATATAAACCTCCCTGACTTCTGATTCTCGACGTCGGCATGTCAAAAATCAGAGGTCGGGAGTCAACACAAATTCACAAAAACCATTGAAAATAACAACCGATACTGACGTCGATGTTCGACATCGAAACATCGACGCCAAGATTGATCCTAGAAAGGATTACCCTTACTCCTTGCAACACTTATCCTTTTTCTTTAGGAAAATGACCAAGGCAAAAATAATAAAACAACAGGGGGGTTTCTGCCATACTTGGAACTGAAACCTTGCCCAACCAATAGGTGTCAAGTTCACCCATTGACACACACACAAACACAATGGTATTTCTGTGAAAACATTGAACTTTAATATAAACAAGGGGACAAAAACAATCATCTACAGGATTCAAACAAACTCCACACCCCAATCAAACTTGAAGGTTTCTTCAAACAACTGAATCAAATAACCATATAGATTTAAATGTGAGCGTAATACCAAAACATCGAAAAACAACTTTCCATCATGCAATCTATAATAAATTTCTATGAATATTTCAACCATGAAGAAGCTATAAACCATAAAGGAATTGCTCAATAACTTATTGATCTGATAACAAAATAAACATGCACATCATTCGCAACAGATTGCCATAATCAATAAACACTGTTCATCTAGAATATGACATAAACATCATCAGGAAACTAGATTCATGGCATCCACACTCTACCCAACCGTAGGTAGCTATGCTCATAAACCTCTTAGAAGAGCTCTACTCCTAAGTTGAGACTCATGAATTCACCACTAGACATCTCACCAATCCCAAGCTTCTCATGATTTCTCTATTTGACAATCATGATTTGCTAGTTACTAACAATCCGAGTCAAACTATATAATTCATTGCATAATATTTGTTTCGCTGGCACGATAGTGATTTTCGTCACTGCCCTCAGTGCCTAGACCTCCACCAATTTCACTTCATGCATTGTTTTCCAATTCATTGGAGCTACTAGCACCAAAACCAGAGTAAGGAAATCATCAACAAAAGGATTACATACTAGGATTTGGGTCCTGGAGGTTTCCCACCATCCCAACTACCACTGCATCCCAACTAGATCGAGCACTTCACTTTGGTTTAGTATGTGATTGCACCATCCACCAATGATCCCAATCAACCACAACTAGACTAATCCGTGCTCGCACTGCACGTTACCTCACGTGCGCTATGCATTCTGCACGCTACGCTTGCTTAATCTGCTACTACGACTTATTCTTCCTCTAACATCTTCTTCTTCATTATGTAGCAACAATGCGTCTGTTCATCTCATGCTTCTCATTCAACAACTAGGAAAGGGAAAAAAATAAAACCCAAGAACCAATCTCCTGTGTGTGCTCTTCTTGTTTTATTCTGCAGTGCCAAAGAAAACACCATGCTGACTGTTCAATTCTCCTACGCTGCCAGGAAAACATCCCACGCTCTGCCTCGATGGTTTTGGTTTGCCCACCGCTTTCATGGTTATGCTACACTTGTTCTGCTTCCCACAACCTCAGGATGTGCCATCACCTCATGCCTTCTCCATAAGCACAATTCCACTCTTCCCATACAAATGTTCTTCTTATGCGCCACTTGCTAAAAGTATTAACTTTATTGATATTTTTTTAGTCCACCAGTACCAAAATTCAGGTTGTAGTAATTAAAAAAGGGGGATGAAGGTTGAACAAAATTGACAAGGTCTTCCATAAGGTTTGCATGGTTAACAAGGCATAAGCTTAGCCTCCGCTAGCCTATTACAAACCCCTGTCCCCTTTCACTGTCATGGGTGAATACATGAGTCTCCGATCATTTAATGTTCTAGATCAGCCATGGGAAATCAGTTCTTCCATCTAGGCACTCATAAACATTACATAAACACATTATTTAACAAGGGTTTAATTTAGGGGTGTTACAAAATTTACCAACTAGCCAATACAGTGTAGGCATTGTAGAAGGAAATAAAAAATTAAAAAGGGGGTTTCGCTATTTAATCCACTCCTCTGACCTCTTTTTAAAATTGGTGATCATAATGAATATGTTATTTAGATGTCTCGTCACTTTGAACGGTTGAGGGGAGAATTTATGGCATTTATTAACCCTTATCTTTCGATGCCATCACACATTGATGCTTGATGTTATCAAGGGACAATATTTTGACCTTATTATGTGTGTGGTCATCTATTCTAGGTGGTATGGCATGATCTTGGAGCCACAACCTCCCTCCCTACTCCCATCTACCATAGTAGTGGGTGCTTGGGTGCATGCCTTATTGCTTATTCTAAAAATTGGAGGAAATTGGCTTAGATCTCGAGACAAAGTCATTGTTATGGTTTATGTTAGAACCTCATCTTGGATTTCCATTCTTCTCTCTTAAATAGTGGTGAATCACATATGTAGTTAATGTGTTATGTGTGAATTGGTTTAGCCTTTTGCCATAACATTAAGAGATGTGCGCATGAGATAGTGAAGGCACAACAATTGATGGTGTCTTTCGGTCTATAGTGGTGTAATTGGCATGAGGAGTGGGAAGGAAAAATTTTGATGAATTTCCATGAACATGATCATTTTGTTATCAAGGAAATTATTTGGTTGAGGCTACTCCAAGAGTTGAAGCAAGAGATGAGGCCCTTTATGCAAATCCAATGTACCAACTTTATAGACCTATATTTGAAGGTGCATTATGTGATTTTGCTTATGTATCATTTATTTGACTTTCTTAAATTACTAAGGGAGGTAGTTCAGTCTCTCTTTGCACCATAATTATTTTCAAGCGTGACCTCAAAGGAAGAGAGCTTGAACGCCCAAAACTACACCAAGTTGCCTTTGGAATCCATGAGAGCAGACATGTGCCTTGAGGATCAATCTGCCAAGGCCATGAGCTACGATGATATCAAACATGAAATATAAGTGCATGAAGATGTCCTTCATGGACCCATTTTTTTAATAATTTTTGCAGTTTGTAATCGTTTGGGTGTTCATTTGGCATTATATATGCCAAGTACTCTAGTTCATAGTAAGGATATGCAATTGTCAAGTTTTTTTACCAATACTGACAGCTTTTGCTTGTGGGCAATAGCCCCTTTTTTGGTTTTATTACAATGGTGTATGACCAGGCTTCATTTTTTAATCCAATACAAAGATAATTGTTATTGCAGAACATAATAGTAAAAGTAAAATTAAATATTTTGTGTATTTTTAATAGCTCATTGGAACTTATAGATGATATATCATCCTTTTTCCACTGAAAAAAAATTAAAAAATTTGTAAATTATATTCATAAATAAGAACATAAATCACATTCTTTGAATGCATGCATCACATTACATAGATATACTCTTAAAGCAATCAAACATAGTCAATAAAATGGCTCCTTAAAAGAACAATGAAAAATGTTTTATAATAAGTCAAGATTCGAAGAAATCCTCAATCTCGCCTTTCTTCCTTTTTTTTTACCTTGGACCATCCCACTAGTGATGGATCTACAACTAACATCCGTAGGTTAGTTGCCAAAGACTCACTATTCACCAAAGGAACTTGTTCCTTACTTGAATAAGAACACTCAGATTGTATTGGTTGTCAACTATGTGAAGTGACTAAGTTTTGTATTGTCTTCAAAATTACCAATCCTAGAACTACTTATTATAGTGTTGCATTAAAAAAGAACATGTCTACTACAACGTATCATATTTTCTCGAAAACAATAAACCTTTAATGTCTAAAAACATAAATTGTTTGCAACTAACTCTTGTGTTTTTCTGTAAGATTTAAGTTTTAATAAAAATTAGAAAAGACACTTGACTAGCTATGATATGAGTATACCCTCTTGAAATCTTGCCCACTCAAAGTTCCGCCCTGCAAAGAAATTAATGAGTTACTATGTAAAATAAATTATATGGCTAGGGTTTCCTCAACATGGAAGCTAGGGTTTACAGGTATGTGTATCATAATGGGTGTTTTTTGTTTGGATATCTTGAATTACAGGGTAATGACGTAATGGTAGTTAGGTTAACCTCTTCGTTAGTTGTTTTGCTTTGCTTTAACCCGGTTTATCATCAATACAATTCACAAGGAGTTAAGTTGTCTGATCTTGGTACCAACCTTATCTTAAATAAGTGGGAATGAGACTTTTGTCATTGCCTAAACATGTCATCTCTATTGTCTTGTCTTCCTAAGGCTATTGCAGTTCTGTAATGTTATTTGTTTGATGCTTGATGCACGTGGTGTGACCATTGCCTTCTCTGGTGGGCGACTTTCTCGGGATTCAACATGATGAAGAAAAAACCCCAGAAAGTAGTATCACCTCCCATCTTTACTAGTAGGTGTTTCGGTCATCAAAACATAGATCATTTTACACCAACTCTACCCTCCCAAGAGAATAGACCGTATGATCTCACTTCTCAAGGACTGACTTCTAGGAGTTGTGGTCGACATAGAGAATAACAAAATGACCATCGAGATGTTATTTGTGACATTTTTAAAGGTAAGTCTCTTGGTAATCAGTCTCTAACTTATAAAGCTTGAACGAGAAGAAGTTTTTTGATGGAGTTACCATTAAGGAGGTAGGGATTGACCCCTCTCTGAAAACCCAACCCATATTAGACCAGGAACTCACCCAACCAACAATCAACTAGGCTCTTAAGCAGTGTCTTATGACATCTATGGTAACCTTAAGACAAAGTGGATTAAGAGGAAATCTTAAGCACTTAACCTATATTTTGGGGATGATATTGGAATGTACCAGGTATTCTCTATGACTAAATATGCATTTGTAGGATGGTTCAATGGATTTAATTTATCCCTGACATCTTTTAGAAGATGGGATAGAGAAACTTGGTTGGATTTTATGGGCTATGATCCATGGAGCATTTCGTTAGCTAAGGGTTGGTAGGGTATATTCTTAAAACGACCCGCAGGATGCGATGAATATTTTGAATTGTGTCTAGAGTAAAGATTTTGCCACTTCGAGCCTTCGACACCAGAGTACCACCTTTGATGTGAGAAGGCTGAGGCAATTTCATTCAATGGACATGGGTCAAGTTTCCTAGGATTCCTCATGAGCTGTGGACGAAGGATGTTTCAAAGTTGATAGGAAATTCGCTTGGGTTTTACTTATCTACTGACATGTCCTTCCTTCATTTCGACATTATGTCCCTATCTAAAATTCTTGTTGACATTGATATGAGGGAAGGACTTATGGATTCTATGGTGATTTCAAAGGGAGAGTAATCTCATGTTCAAGCCCTTGATTATATAGGAATTTCTTTCCGATGCAACAGATTCCATAGATATGGTCATTTACTAAAGGACTATTCAAAGCCATTTATTAAATCTTTTTGGAGATCAAAGAATGAAACCCAAATGAGTGACCAATTAGATACCGATATCATTGATGAAGATATTAACCCTAATTTCAAGGGTAGGTCCTGCATGGAAGAAAGAAAGAAAAGGAATGAGGAAGGATTTTGTGGATTTAAGGGGCTATTCAGAAGATAGTTTTATAAGGAAGGAATCAATGGGTTTTTCTTTTCATCACTCAGATCCTTGGTATATGATGGAATCCCTGAGTCAATTATATTCATTATTGATCGAATCCCCAAGTATGTTCTTATCCCCTCAACCTTTTGAACCACCATTGGCATTGTCAAATTCTGGTACTTTAGGATCCCTCTCTCATAGGGTCAGCTACTTAAATATTGAATTTCTATCAAACCCTTCTACTATGGTTGCAGTTTACCACGAAGGGGTTTCTCCATTTTCTCAAAAGAGTATCACTTCTCTGGTTTTCCACACAAGAATCAATCCCCACCTTCGACTCCATCCTTTAAGGCATTATCTTTTCTCAATTGTATTTATGATATGAATATTGCTTTACCCTCAGCAGAGAATCCTCTCAGATAGTTATCCTTCCAAGATCCTTCGATTTATTCATTGGCCTATGTTCAAGATCTTCCTCCTTTACAATACTACCCTCCTTACCTAGAATTATCTGAGAATGAAGTCTCTTTTCCACCATCTGAAGGTGTCTCGTTAAATATTTTTTGTCTTATTGACTCCCCAATAGAAAATATGCATAATTATTCATCTTTGAGGTCGAAGCTTCCTGGGTATGCAAGGGGAGATACCAGTTTCTCAGGACCCTTTTTGAACTATCAAGCCAGGTTAAATTGCAATATCTCTATCCAGTTCACAATATCATTATTGGAAAGTGCCCTAGTGAAGAATCATTACATGCTCATAATTATTACCGCTAACCTAAGTCCTAAATATAAGAGGGCACTTTTCCTTGATTCTATGCCTAGCTCATCTAGGCTTCGAGGAAGGCGTTCTATTATGGCATCAACCAAGGATAACTTAGCTAGGGAGATGATCACAAGTACTCAAAGAACTATTGAAGGAAACCTTAGAGCAAGTATTCTTATCTCAATAGTGATTTAATGTTAATTCTATCCCTGAATGTGAGAGGGATAGGAAAACCCTTAGAAAGACTAGCCCTTAAGAGGTTCGTAGAGACCAATCATTATCAAATTATACTAATTCAAGAGACTTTGATGAGTGGTGATACGATTCTTCCTGAGATGAATCATTTCCTTCCTAGCTGGGACTTTTCCTTTATGGATGTTGTTGGAAAATATGATGGACTATTAACTGGTTGGAAGAAGAACCATATTTTGCATCTTAGTAGCTAGTCAATTCCCTTAGGGTTGAGAAATGTACTTTTCTCTAGAGACTTTGGTGGTCCTTTACTCTGGTTAATATTTATGGGCCTAATCTTCACAAACAAGATTTTTGGGAGCAATTTTTTAGAATGGGGTATCACCATGGAGACATAGTTATTTTAGGTGGAGATTTCAATTTTTCCTTGGGTGATCAAGAGACATAGGGTACTCACATCCATCCTAATCCATTGACATTTTTTGTTGTTGGGAAAATCATTGAACATATGCACTTTTTTTACCTTCCTACTGTTGTCATGAGACCCACCTAACATAATACAAGACCTTGAGATAGCAGGATTGTTAAGAGGATTGACATGTTTCTCGTCAACGAAGGTATTCTCCACGGATTCCCTTTGACTAAGTAATGGGTGGGTGAGGGTGGTGATTCTAATCATTTTCCTATATTTATTGAGCTTCAAGATGAACACCTAAACCCCGTAGTCCATTCAAATTTAATGCCTAGTGGCTTGAAACTGAAGAATATGTCTTGATGCCTCAAAAGGGCATGGAGGAAATTTGATCCTGGTTGTTTATCCTCTATGGATATACAATTTATTAATAATTTGAAGATGGTTATCTTTGACAATGGATTGACATGGTGAGTATAGGAATCTACAGGCCTCTAAATTGCTGAGAATTGAATAAATTTTGCAAGGTTTCTCATCTATTTCCCATAAAAGAGAGATAGGGGAACTTGAATCTAATAGGAGGGAGATCTTAAATGCTCAAGAAGAAGCTATTCGATTGAAGAGCAAAGCTATATGGCTCTTCTAGGGAAATGAGAATATTAAATATTTCCATCAATTCTATAGGAACATACCTAACACTAATGCTCTTTGTGCCTTAGAGGATGGTAGTGGTAACATGATTTTTGGTTTTAAAGTTTTGGCTAAGTCTGGGGTTAACCACTTCAAGTAGTTATACAAAGAAGTTGGAAGAGTGACCATCAATGCTATGCTAAATACTCCCATGCATTATCCCTCCTTTATGAATATGTTCATACGAGGAATTAATCGAGTCTATTCATTCAACACATTATGATAAAAGCCCCGGACATGATGGTTTTCATGTTGAGTTCTTTTATGGTTTTCTGGACATTTTAAAAATGGTATGTTAATAGTGGTTGAAGAGTCAAGGGTTAAAGGAAGGATTTTGGAAACCTTAAATGCTACATTCATTGCTCTTATTCTTATGATGGATAATCCTACCTCTTTGGATCAATACAAGCCTATTTCTCTATGCAATTGCCTTTACAAAATTTCTGCTAAAATCATAGCCAACAAAATTAGAGGAATTCTATCTATGGTTGTGTCATATGAACAATTTGGTTTCCTAGAGAAGCGTCAAATCCATGATCCAACATGGACTGCTAAGGAAGTTGTTCATATAGTGAAGACTAAGTAGTTACATGTAGTGATTCTAAAAGTTGATTTATCAAAAGCATATGACCAACTGGATTGGAATTTCTTTTGGTTGATGATGTCCCATATTGGTTTTGATCGCCCCGTGATCAATTAGATTATGTCATGTGTTAAGTCTAAATCATTTGTCATCCTCATTAATGGTGCAAACTCTCATTTTTTCAGACCTCAGAGAGGCCCGAAACAAGGATGCTCTCTTGCTCCTTTATTATTTGTTATGGTTGTTTAGGGCCTCAGTGGAGTAATTATCCAAGCCATAACTCATAGAAGGATCAAATGAATTGTGGTTGGAGGCAATTTAGCTATCACTCATTTGATTTTTGTTGATGATATTATGATTTTTACTGATGGATCTTAGAGGGACATTACCAATATTAATGCAATATTGTCTTTATTTTCCGAAGCTACATAGATGGTCTGTAACGTTGCTAAATCTTCCATCTATTTTTTGAACATGGATAATGTCTCTATGATTGAATTTTCTCTCAATTCAACTTCACTTTGATTGATATCAACAATGGTATAAAATATAGGGTTTCATTACTAAGCCAAATGATTACTTGAAGAGAGGTTGAGCCTAGATGGTCAGTATTGAAGGTAAACTTAACTTATGGTGCAATAAGTGGCTATCTAGAGGAGGCAAATTAGTTATGATGAAAGTTGTTCTTGAAGATATACCTATCTATTGGGCATCCATTTCCTATATACCTTTTGGCACTATGGACAACATTAGGAAAATATGTTTTACTTTTCTTTGGGGAGGTAGTGAAAATCATCATGACTATCCTTGGATATCTTGGTAGAGACTCACTTTGCCTAAAGAGTCGAGGGGATGGGGTCTTAAGTAGTATCCTAGTTTTGACAGGGATTTGACTGAAAAAGGCATATGGAGATTGATTTCAAGTGAAGCACTTTAGGAGAATGTTATTCATCAAAAGTATATATACCCTCTAACTATTGAACAATGGATCAGAACTTGGAACAAGTCTA
The DNA here is from genome assembly GCA_001517045.1 of Pseudotsuga menziesii. Lineage (NCBI taxonomy): Eukaryota > Viridiplantae > Streptophyta > Pinopsida > Pinales > Pinaceae > Pseudotsuga > Pseudotsuga menziesii. Next base: position 621,628 of record LPNX010432507.1, on the reverse strand, counting down.
CTAGGAATGTTTCTGTCATATGGAAAGCTATGGTAAAAGGTCATGATATTATTAGAGACTGGTTAGTATGGGAGATAAGTAATGATAGAAGGATATGAATTCACCAGGATCTCTAGTAGGGATTCTCCATTTATAGACTTCTCGTGGAAATGATTGATCATTTAAAGGACAAAGGTATCACAAATCTTCAACAAATTAAAGAACATGCAAACTCTTCTTCTAGTTTCCATAAATGACTTTCTACTGTTGATTTGGGACTTGTTGGGGAACATAATATCTATTGGGAATAGTTCATTAAAGATTTATACATAGCTCATGCTTTCCTTAGTGACAAGGAAGACCCTCCCATTTGGTAAAAGAATGAATATAGTGGCTCCTACTTGCCAAGTCTTGGATACAAGATTGATAGAGCTGAAGAAAACCTACTTGTCCTAGCATGGTGGCATTCTTCAATCTGTCCTTTAAACTTCCTTTAAAAGCTAAGCTTTTCTTTTGGCTTGCTATGAATGGTAAAGTGCCTGTTTGGGACAAAATGATAAATTTTCTCAGCATTGGGCCCAATAGATGCCTGTTATGGCATGATGCTTCAAAATCTATATTTCATAATTTTATCCAATGTTCTTACATATCCTCTGTGTATTTTGCTGCACAGTTTTTTAGTGTCCACTTTAGGTGGAGAGGAGAAGAGCTGATTACAACATGGGAGGAGTGGTATCGTAATTTTCTCTTCCAACATTATAGAATTGTGCCTATCTTGCTGATTTGGGGTGTTTGGCTCGCGAGGAACAAAGCCATTTTTCAGGATGTCACTATTTATACCATGGTGTATGCATCTAAAAGCATGGCTATTTTGCAATCTTTTCCTTAGATGAAGGAGCCAGCCCATCAGAGAATCACAAGGGAGATTATTATTGATAAATCTATCTGCTGGTGCTTTTTCAATGTTGTGTCTCAAGGGAGGCCTGCGATGGGTGGGGAAGGTGGCATTCTTCAACTTTTAGAGGATATATGGTATAAACTTGTTGTTCGTATCGATAGGGATATTAACAACTTGGAATAACTAAATCCCTCAAACCTATTCTCCATTTGGCATATTCTAAAGGTGTTCAACACCTTCGGTCTTCGGGGATTCTCAGTTGGTAATTGATTTGTTCATAATAAGGAACTCCCCCAAAATATCAATATGAGGCCTATTTTCGAAGACATCTTGCGATATATGGGCCTTTTCACAGACATCTCCTTTAGTCATGTTTACGGGGAGAGGAAAATGACTGTTGACTCTCTCTCCAAAATGGGGATCCTCATGGATGAGCATTCTTGGTGCACTTGGGATGGTGTAGGTGGTAATGAATATGCAAATGATATACATTTATAGCTCTAAATTATTATTATTATTTTAAATAGATCCCCTCTCTTAATGAAGGCCTTTTACATTGCGACTACTATTATAGATGTCATCTTTTTACATACCCTCTTTTGATAGTTCTTTTCTTATGATAAAAACTAAGTTCTTAACTCAGTGATAGACTACGACCTCTATGTACTATGTGGTTCTTCTTAATGGAATGAATTATGATTTTTTTTCGTGGAAAAAATGTAAAATAAATTAGATGAATTATTATAATAGGATTTTATTATTGAATAGTTTGATAAGTTTACTTTTTTTTATGGAAAGCTTTGCAAGAAAACCCCAAGCACTTCTTCACAATTCGTAGATGGTACCTAGGCGTAAGTTCATTGGTGTTGATTGCAACTTATGGCCTAGTAGGACATGACCCAAAGGATCAATCCCGAAACCTCTTATATAAAGCTCAAAGCATCCAACCTTTCGAGCTAACCCATCCTCAAACACTTAATTAAGAATGAGATTTCTGGTACCTTGTCAACTCCAATTAACACACAAAAAGCAAATATGTTACATATAAAATTTAAATATAGATGAAGAAGATAACAACTTTTTATTATTATCTTAACTACCTAAATTAAATTCAATATTATTTGAAAAATAAACATGATGCCAATCTATGTTATTATCATATATTAAAAATACATTTTTAAAGTTGACATAAGTAATAACCTTATAAAATACCAAATATGTATTAGTTTGATTAAATAGTACATTGAAAATATTTCTAACATTAAAATGCATTTTTTAATGTATTTAAATTTAGATTAAATAATTTATTTTATTTTATTTTTATTATAAAATAATAATAATTAATATATATATATATATATATATATAACTTCTAAGTCATGGTGATATGTGTTAGTTTGATTAAATAACCTCCCAGTCATGGTGATATGTGTTAGTTTATAAAATAGTACATTGAAGATATTTATAACATAAAAATGTATTTTTATTTAAATTAAATAATATATATAAAAGAGCTATGGTGATATTAGTGTTCTCTTTATATAGATTTTTAAAATAAGTGTTTTTATTATTAATTATTAAACCATATAATATCTATCTATTATTAATTGTTTACATGCCTTCTTAAATTTTGCTCACTCAAATTACGTTAAAAATATTAAATACATCAGTGTACTATGTGACATTAGGCATGTTCTGGTCATGTGATGTGACGACTTCTTACAGTTGAACATTGGCTCACGCTACTTGAGCACTTGAAAATGACATATGTCACATAGAGAAATTCTGGAGGGAAAGTTTGATGATAAAGATATCTAACTTTAGGGGTTTTGTGTATAAGCGTTCAAATTGTCATATGTAAAGGTGAAAAGGCATTGGAGTTGACTAGTAGATATTTTAGTATTATATGAAGGTTATGCGAAGGTACTTCGAAAATGTTTCATTTTCTCGTGATGACATGACTAGAGATGCATAGGGTGAAAGCATTATAGAGATGATCATACTTTTTTTTGAAATGTCTTAGACAAACATGTTTGTGAGTATGACATGGCATAATAAATATTCATTTTAGTTTAATGTCGGTAAACTGGTTATATTTTCCTCGTTTAAAGAAAATTGGATTTTATATTTAGTATGTTTTTGTTAGAGAATAATATAGTTTTATGAAGGTGGTGGAAGTAATCTTTTTGCATTTCTAAAGTCAAGGTTATAGTATGTAATTTTATATTATTTTATTAATTATTTTTTAAAAATGAGATTGGTTAGTATAGATAATCTTTGTAATGTTTATTTTTATGGAAATTTGGAGAAAAGTGTAATTTGGGCAAAACTCGAGTTTAACTAGTCTTGACTTTAGAGGGTTCAAACCTTCATCAAATGGTCTCGAATTTGAAGGGAGATGGTATGGTGAGTCTTAAAACATACCAAGGTGGTTTATGGATACTTTGTATAAGACTTTACCTTTGTAACCTTGTTTGGGGTTGATGACAAAAAGACAAAAAATTGCTAGAAAATTGTGATGAAAATACCCCCTAGGGTGTAGGCCAACGAGGCTTCTCAACTCATGTATGAACCTCCCAAATTTGTAAGCAGAGTATGGGGGCTGCTACAAGAACTCATGGACTATCATTACACATGGTTATTAGTTTTGCAAATTGCTTATAGAGTTCCACATTCGTTTGATAACTTTCAGTGAAATTGCTTATGGGGAAATTACATAACTAGCTCGATTTTGACATATTAAAGGCAGAGTTAAAGGTTCAGATCAGGATGTGACATATAGGGACCATATACATAATACAAATTGATTCCCCAACAATATTAAACACCATACAAATCCCTTCATACAAGTCTGGTATACAACTCATTCAGTATGGGAGTCAAATACATGAAAACTAGTGAATTAGTAGCATGTAATTGCAAGAGTTTCACATATGGATTTCTTGGATTTCGACCCACAAAGCATAGGGACATGAACTTATAGAGTAACACATCATATATGGCTGTCACAACATCATCAAACTCAAATAACATCTCTCATACAAATTTGATACAAGACTTCTTCAAGATTGAAGCCAAAGTCATGGAAACTAGTGATACAATGGCATGATAATGCAAGTTTTTCACACAGGATTTTCTTGGATTTCGAGCTGAATAACATATGGACATGAAAGTACAGAGTCTTACATAATATATGTCTTCCCCAACATCACAAAACTCATATAAAATTCCTCATACAAATCTGATATGAAACCACTTCAAGGTTGAAGCCAAATCCATGAAAACTAGTTATTCAAGAGCATGGGGAATGCAAGCCTTTCACACATGTATTTATGATATTTCGACTTACATATCATATGTAGATGATATTATAGAGCCATGAATCATGTATCAAAGCTTGGGCATCAACTATACTTAGCAAAGCGCAAGCACCACTCCAACAAGTGCGTCATCAAATGAGAGTGTGGGGGGATGGAGAAAAAGGAATGAGAGAATGGGGAGATAGATGAGAATTCAACTGTATGGACCTTCAACCTGAAAATAAAACTCCTTCATTAATCTCCCACGAAAGTCTAAATGGCCTCTACATCAACCAACTTGGAAAAGAATCCAACTCCCCTGAAATTGGTTCACAAGGAGGGAGAGTGAACACTCACCGTGCAATGGACAAGCAAAATCTCTCCAAATGCCAAAGGCCAATTAACAAATGATCAAAATCTATTCTCTTTCCTCATGACATCTTTTTATTAACTTCATGAGGCCTCTTAAGGTTGAATTTACCTCCATGGGATTCATCCAACTCATCTTAGTGGTTTAGTAACTCTCATCACACTCGTCTCCTTCCTCATGCTCCAATTCTTTCCCCAATTCGAATGGTTGCCTATAAATCCCAAATTAGACCTCTTGGTGGCTATTTTTAGCGCTGTCATGTCAAATTTGTCATATGTCATCAATGAGGTCTGAATTTGTCATACTTGTCATAGAATCTTCCATCATTTGTTGTCATAAAGTGCATAGAATCTCTGCTCAAGTGGCACACCTTGTCTTGTAGTCTCTTCCTCTTCCATGGGAGTTACCCTCCTTTAACAATTCGAATTCCTTGGCTCATTATATGATATTTGACAACACATCACCATCCAATAATGTTACATTACCCATGTGTTCAGATTTGGATGAATATCATGCAAGTGTGTGGGGAATCTAGTCACCCAAAGGCTCCACAAACTTCCAAGTGTCTTCATGAACCCGTGCCACCTTATTTTCTTATCATTTATCATTTACGTGACCCATTTAAATGTGAATATGGCAAACTAAATTCATTTTGGGTCCCATATCCCCTTATTACAAAATTTATGTCTCCATCTCAACCTAAAGAACTAGTAGGTTGATGAAACATTATTTACAAATAGTCTTATTTGGAAATTATTTAATTGGGGACACGACAGTCCTCCCCACTCAAGATTGCTTGTCCTCAAGCAATTCCAAGTTTGTATGCTGCAAAATGTTTTCATATTCCCAGGTGGCATCCTCATTTGGTATTCCTTCCTTTGCACCAAGTGCTTTCTTATGGTTCTACTTGTTAATTTTCTTTAGCTGCAATTTGAGTAGTGGCACTCATGTACTGCAATTTTGTGTTCCCAAAAGTAAAGAGATGTGGATTGTGCATATTGATATACCCTATAACATCACCACTAACACCAAAAGGATTAATCAAATCCATAAAATCCAAATTTGCACAAATAATCTTTACCTCCATATTTTGGAAATCTTTTCTGAGCTTTCACCCCTTTTTGCTTATGTATAATTATTTGAAGTTGGTACTGAGTTACCAAACTTTTAGTTTCTTAAGATTCCAAGAAAATTTCATAGATGAACCACCATGTTTGCTGCTGCACTACTTTGATTACTATCATCTTCTCAAGTGGTGACTAAATCTCCCATGCTGCTTGCTTCCCCCCAAAATTGAAACCAATGAGACTAAAAATGATCCCAAGGTCCCATATGACCCTGATACATGCATGGTGTGAAATGTATATAATGAAATTTCATGAACACTAAGCATGTGAAAATGGAATCCATCTCTCAAAAGGCTTTCCCCATAGGAAACTGGAACAATGCTCTGCAAAGATGAAATCAAACAACTAAAGGTTGGTTTGCTTTCTCAAACCAACAATTGAACTGCTACTCCAAGTGAGATGAAACCAAGCAATGCTAGGATCCCATTGCTTCTATTGTACCCTTCCAAACATCATGAGTACAAAATATAGATCATGAAAGTACATAACAACATCATACAAATGTACATCAAGAAGGTACCTCATCAAAGAATCACGAAAGTGATTGTACATCCAAGTGAGTAGATCATTATGTGGCCCATACACACAAGCATCAAGTATTACATCAAATCTGCTCCAATGACATAGGTGAGGATCCTATGTCCTATAATTATGCTCCAAAAGAATGTAAGATGCATCAAAATGATAATCATCCATGTGTTCTTTCATCCAAGAAGTGAATGAAGAACCTCCACCAACACTAAACCAAATAAGGAGCAAAGAAAACATGAAGACTTCAAGTGGCTCAAGGAAGTCTCATCAATACACCCATGAATATGTATATCATCATGAAATAATAGAGGATGTTGTTGCCAATAATAATGTTCCTCAATCATGTATCTCTTCACCCAAGTGTGGGATGAAGTTCCTCCAACATCAAATGGACTAGGCCAGGAGCAAGGAAAATCATGAGTCTCCAAGTGACTCAAGTGAACATCATAGGTGCACCCATGTAGACGTGTATCATCATAATGTAACAAATGATGCTGCTACAAATCTAAATAAGATGGTTCTATAATCATGTCATCATCAGAAGGAGGGATAGAAATTCCATACTCTATACTGTGGCAATGAATGCTTCAACTAATTCGTCAATCCTGCAGTTTTGTGACGAGGAAAATATCTCTTGTTTTGAAGACGCACCATATTTCACCCCTTACCTATCTCAAGGGCTTGCACTATTTCGTAAAGGTCTCTCTCTTCCTCTCTCTTTCTATGATATATACACACATGGTTGTAGAATGCATGTTGATGGGGTGAGTCTTAGAGTCAACAAGAGATTGAAGTATTCTCTTATAAGTAAAAAAAAAATGTATTAATATGTGCACTACAAAAGCATTCCATGAGCTCCTCAAAGTGCATTATGTTAGAACAAATATTTCCATATCTAAATATTATTTACTGGATTTTTTTTTTTAGTAACTAGGGGAATCGACAACTAGAGCTGGGTTGGTACTCCCGTGATAGGGGGTCCAGAGATCCATTCCCACTACCACTATACCCCTAGTTTCCCCACACCCTTCGCAAGACATGGGACACAGGTAAACCCGAGTGGGATTTGATCTCGTTACCTCCAATTTACAACAAGTGACTTCATAACAATTGAACCGCCAATGAGCCACACTCGTGCAAGCTATTATTGACTAGAAAGTTAACATTTCATAGATAACAAAGATTTATTCGGAGTATTTAGTGACATTTTATTCATATAGTAAGACAACATGACTCTTTCCTCTGTTTTTTGTTTTATATTGTTTGACAGGATGGTGGTATTAACAATGTCCACACATTTCCAGTAAAAACCTATTTATATGTGTATTTAATATATTTCTGTCTTAAACTTTAAAATTTGTGTGTTGTTTTCGTTTTAATACAATGGTTAAAGAAATCTTGTCGAATACAAACACAAGTTTCCACATCAGTGAGGCAACGGTATTGTAATATAGCATTTAAATGCGAGTTGATATTCTGGTGGAAAATGTGTCCTGGATAGATTGATTGTTGATTTCCTTTGCAGGACATGTGGAATGTGACTCTAGAACCACATCTCTTGGTGGAATTACCCCAAGAACACACTTTCCAGACAACATTAGCTCATTTAATTTTATGCCCATTTTTTATTTCATAAAGTAGTTTGATATTTTCCATGCCTAGCAAAATGACCACTTGTGTATAGGTCTAGGAATGGATTATTTATTTAATTTATAAATTTAACTTCCAGCAAACAAATGGTTTTCCATTTATTAGGACAACTCTTTGCAAGTGGTATGGGACAATGGACCCGGCGAAAGGCAATTGATAAGGTAAGGGTTGTTGCATTGCCTACATTCTCCCTAGGCATAATATTTTATATGACTTCCTTGTACCCGTCGTATAATATAACTTTTCTATTTACATTTCTACTCTCTTCATCATGCCTCATATCCAATGTTTGTATAGAAACATAAAAATATCAGACTTATCTGTCTTTGTTGTGTTCTTGCTGTACCATTCCTTGCTTTTCCCTGGGTTTTAGAGTTCCTGCCTCATTTTTCCATTGCATTCTTAGGAGCAGTGTAGTAAGTAGTACTAGTGTTATGTTCACCTATTCTGCAGTGCACCGTGCTCACATTTTGGACAGTTTTCCCTACATTTAATTACTAAAGTTGACTGTTTGTAGCATTCCCTTGGTTACCCACTATCATGAGGTTCTTTTGCACTAAGTAGTTCTAATGATAGCGGTGCATGGTTTGTCCTCTTTTTGTAGAGAAATTGATGAATAAATAGCATCCTTGGAGATTTCAACAGAAGTGCACATAACCTGATAGTCTCAGTCTCTCATAATACCCTCTCTAAGGAGAATTTGCTCAGCATCAATTGCAATTGCCTTTGTGGGTGCACTACATATCCCGGTGTTCGGTCATATACAAGCTTGATAGAACCTCCTAGACTTGAATTATTGGAGTTTGAATCCCGAATGTTCTATAGCAAACTGTTTTTGTTTGCTCATAGTGGTTTTGAGGCTACTAAGCGGAGCTTTGTAGCAATTGTAGAATGCTAGAGCTTGTATTGAGTTGTACATGCATAATTGCTTTGAGTAATTAGTGAGACATCGACCCCAGCCATAGCAGTCTATGTATAAACTAATGAAATCCCGTTGCATGCATCAATTCTTGCAAATTCTAAGTGTATGCAAGCGTTTCAATAGAAGAACACAATATTCCCTCTGCGGTTTGCCATTTCTTGTGTTCAAGATGGAAGAATATTCTACCAGGAGGAAAAGAAGCAGCAATGAGGGCTACCTTGGAGTGCTTCCTAAGAAGAAACCCAAGCCTAAACTCGAGGAGAACAAATTCATGTTGAGGGTTTTGCTTCTTAATGGTTTGAATTTAACTCTGCAGTTGGAGGATGCCGTGGAAAAGACGTCGGTCACCGAGTTTGTAAGGACTATTAGGAGAAAAGCTGAGAAGTAAATAATAGAAAAGGGGCCAAGAAAAATACATTGGGGTCCCCAAGTCTATGTGGAAGATGCAATGGGAGAACGAATAAAGATGGAAACATCATATGCAATGATTTTCAAAACAAGCCCATGCTCGTAGCTCTTCAGGTTCATCCCTGAACTTCCTCCCCTAAACTGTTTCTTTAGTTTTTTTTTATAAGTCAACAAAAATGTATTTATATGTGCGCTACAAAAGCATTCCATGAGCTCCTCAAAGTGCAGTCTATTAGAACAAATATTTCCATATCTAAATATTATTTGCTGGAAAGTTAATGTTCATAGATAACAAATATTTATCCGGAGTATTTAGTGACATTTTATTCTATAGTAAGACAGGATGACTCGTTCCTCTGTTTTTTGTTTTATATTGTTTGACAGGATGTTGGTATTAACAGTGTCCACACATTTCCAGTAAAAACCTATTTATATGTGTATTTAATATATTTCTGTCTTAAACTTTAAAAATTGTGTGTTGTTTTTGTTTTAATACAATGGTTAAAGAAATCTTGTCGAATACAAACACAAGTTTCCACATCAGTGAGGCAACGATATTGTAATATAGCATTTAAATGCGAGTTGATATTCTGGTGGAAAATGTGTGCTGGATAGATTGATTGTTGATTTCCTTCGCAGGACATGTGGAATGTGACTCCAGAACCACATCTCTTGGTGGAATTACCCCAAGAACACACTTTCCAGACAACATTAGTTGATTTTATTTTTTATTTTTTGTTGGTTAAGTGCCCTGTGACTTGTTGGGAGAACCTTGGTTATATTACAAGTGTATTATGATAGATTTCTTGGTTTTGCATGGGAAGCTTTGTTGGGGTTGAAACAAAGGTATATTTCCATTCTATAACATTTGTCTTGTAGTAATAATTTTTAGGAATAACGGTGACATTTCCACCTCATGGCTCTTGTTTGACAAATATCTAATGTCTAGCTTAGGATTTTCCTATTGAATATTTCTGAAGTGGATCTAGTTATTAAGGAGCAGATTGGGTTTGAACCATTCAATCCTATCTACTCTTTAATCGCTAAAGCCTCCATGAGATCCTCAATTGACCCCATCTGCCTAACTTGGATTTGTTAGGCACTAATCACAGCTTTTATGCCATTTTAAATCTCAATTCATCTTTCATTTTTTGTTTTATAAGATTTGAAATTTTCTATCATTTACATGTATTAAACTCATCCCTAAAACATCAAATCGCATGGTAGGTTTGCCCCAGTTTGTGGTTGGGAATTACCTTCTATAAATCTACTCTGTAGCGTTGATTAAATCTGGTCTAAAACAAAATTAAAAGGTTGATTTACAGGGTTGAAAACTTCAGATTAATAAGTGAAATTCCTAGATCTTCCCTAGTTTTAGCCTCATCTGTACCTTATTTCAAATCTAACTAAAGGTTAAAAAATTCTGCTATCACAAATCTTGGTTGCTCGTTGGAAAAGACATATCATTTGCAAGTTTGTAGCAACATTTAATTTATTAATTCAGATCTCAAATCTGAGGATATTTTCACATATACACTAACAAATTCTCAAACCCTGATTCTTACTAAAATCCTTGATTTTGTCGTTGTTCTTTTCTATCACCTTTCTGTCCGCTTGATAAAAACTTTGGAAGTTCATAGGATGCACATTGGACCCGATGAAACCATACAATTTTCATATGCATAGAGGGTGTGAATAAGACCATTCTGTAAGGACCCTATTTAGCTATGATGAATAAGTATGGAAATATTGCAAATAATTAGAAATCGACATGGAAATGTGTACATCAGACCAATATAGAATAGATGCTATGTTTTGAATAAGTGCTTACAAAATTTAATCTAGGCATATAATCATGGCACTAGAAATAATTGAACGAGATAAGTTATCCAAGGTATTGATTTATCGACTGTTGATTCTTGAAGTGTATCTGTGGATTCTCTTGTCCATAGACACAAAAAGTCCACGAGACTGCACATCAATCACAAGCACTTATTGAAGATTCAAAACCGTGGAAAGGAAGGTTCATTTCCACGGTTTTTTAATTTTTTTTGAAACCTCTAGGTTTCGTCTCAATATCAACAAACTTTCGTCGCAGGTATTGCAAAATCGTTGAAACCCCGAGTGGCTTTCCATGAATACCATCGCTATAGCGACGCAGTTTCATGGAACAATTACCGTTCAACTTGCAGATTTCATCGATAGAGATTGGTTTTCCACGGTTTTGGGTGGAAGAAATTTCTGTTCAAATTCTAGAATTTGTCGATAGAGAGACAATAGTTCGTCGCAACTGTACCACGGTTTTGTGTGGAATTTTTTTTTTGCCTAACAGTTTTTGTCGTTATAGGGACGAACATTTTATCGATAGAGCAACGAAACGTAGAAAATGAATTAAAAAAAAATCAATTTCAAGGCCACTGTATAGACTACACATGGCGGCCATATTTCGTCGCTATATAGAAGCCTAATAAAGTTCATCGTTAGATCGACGAAATAAGTGCCATGAAACATAAAGACCGTTATCGTCACAATTGAGACGACAAAACGTGGAAATAACAACGAAAAACTGTCGTAAATTTGCTCATATGTATTAGTGGCTGCATATTCCCGCCTTTAAGATTGTAAGTTTGAATTTAGATGGTATATTTAGAGTTGAAAGAAAAACGACATATCCAGATTGGACCAACCCATTTGGGTTTCAACTCCCCGAGTCATAGAAATGGGAAGAGCTGGACAAAAGGAAATTAATGGATGAAAATTTTAAAAATAAAAGAAAACTTCAAAACACTTATATACTGGCACTGGGTTGGGAGAAATTGATGTAATATTGCAATGTGTGCATCAACATATAACATATTATCTATTTTCAAGTATAACTATGAAATGATCACAACAATTTACAGTTTAAACCATATTTGAGTGGGTAAATAACCAAAACAACAGAGTAGAAAACCATTGACTCTAAATTTGAGAAGAAATTTCGTAAGGGTGCACAAAGTACTAAAAAGATGTTTGATAATTCTGTAGGTTTTTTTTTATTACTATTAACTAAACTTACAAATTGAATAAACCAGCCTATGTAAACTTAACACACCAAAACATAAAACATTTTTAGACAAATAACTTACATCATTAATACTATAAAATAATTGCAATTTGAGAATTGAATACCTTTGCAGAAAAGCTGCGAATGAAATGAATGATTAAAAAGTATGTAAATTCTAAGTTTCTGTAACTACAATAAGGTGCTTCTACCAAACTTCCTTTATGAATTAACTTCTGCAACTACAATGGCCAAATTCTCAGGAAGCTAGTACTGAGCGAACTCCCTTCCTACTTATTTATAATACCCGGAACCTGTAAACCATGCTTCAGCTGCTGATTTCTCCTTTTTTTTAATTAGTTTTTCTTTTGATAGTCGCTTTGAAAAAGAGATTTCGTGAGTCGATTTCTCAAGAGGGTGTGATTGAGACATTTAATGCAATTGCATATACAAATTTTGGCTTTTCGCACACGCAATTTATTTTTTAAAATTTTCCCAAGGATTCAATTACATGGTTAGTTGACATAATAGTTTTTATCACAACTCTGATAAGACTACGAGTGGATTTCGAGAATGTTGCCAGGGAATTATTTTTCATATATTTCTATTTGATTGAATATGTTCTAAATAAAATTAAAACCAACATTTATTTAAAAAAAAATTGATGCTCTAATAAAGAGATTTCTTTTTATTTAATTTTTCTTTGTTTGACGCTTTAATAAAGAGATTCCTTATAGAATGATGTGATCTGAATATGTTCTTAACGAAATTAAAACCAACATCCAACATTTTTTTTCATTTGGTTTTTGTTTTTATGATTTTCTTTGATGGTTGCTTTAAAAAAGAGATTCAGTGATTCGAACATTTATTTCAGACGACGCGACACCAATATTTAATGCCATTGCATATCATTAATTACAATTTTTTAGTTTTGACATTTTTTAGAAATTGCTTTCGCTCAATCAGATCCACGCATTTGAATTTTTTTAGTTTTCCTTGGATTCAATTACCTGCTTACTTAATATAATAAGTTTTTAGTTTTCCTTGGATTCAATTACCTGCTTACTTAATATAATAGTGCTTAGTTAACATAATAGTAATGCATGCATGCATGCACTTTGAATACATAAATCCCTATTCAGAGCTACCTAATTCAATATTCAGAATCTGGAATTCAATCTCTAGATTAATTCAGTCAGTGAAACAAGAACTTATAGTGACCAGTTACAATTTAACCTCATGCCTAATTGAAGAACAGATTAATAAATAATAGATATTTAATTTACAAGAAAATGTCACAAATCCACATACTACCGTCCTTATAAATATAAAACCGAGGACTTATATAGCAGACCACTATTCTGCCAAGAAATTCAGTTAACCATAATCTGTGTAATATGGTCATCACATAAGGCTTTGTAACTTAAAAAGTGAAAAATCATACTGAAGACATGCAACCTATTTCCTCTACCTTTACTAGAGAAATCGAAAGATCGACCTGAGACCACATGGAGCTCCACTCAGCTGCACTCAGTACTAGTTAAGAACACAACTTCTTTCAGCGTCTCAGGCACAGTTCTTTTAGTGAAAATCAAGCCTTTAGTAGCAGCAAAGTCACCCACAAACGGTTGAAGGAAGACAATTTTGGGGAACTTTGTATAAACCCAACATAAATCCTACACGAGTATGCACAATATAATCACCACAACAGGAATTTATATCCTGGTATGCACGAGGGTTTTTTTTATTGAAAATGAATAATGAATACTGGATTGAAACCCTTTGACAATATGGTATTGAATTTGGACACGATTCAATAATTCACTAAATCTGATAACAACCCAATTGAAGGGATGTGTAATGAAAGATACCCAGAAGCATTTATAAACAAATTTTTTTATGGATTGTTCAACAATCTGCACACAATATACAAGAATGGTGAAAACCAAATAATTTGGTATTAGGGCTATAATCAATACTTCACAATAAATTGGTATCAGGGCTATAATCAATACTACACGATAATTGCAATTTGAGAATTGGATACCGTTGCAGAAAAGGTGAGAATGGAATGAATGATTCAAAACTGCGTAGATTCTGAATTTCTGCAACTACAATGGCGTGCTTCTACCAAGCTTCCTTGGTGAATTAACTTCTGCAATTACAATGGCCAAATTCTCAGGAAGCCAACAGTCTCCCTTCCTACTGATTTATAATACTTGGAACCTATAAACCATGCTCCAACTGCTCACTATCCTAGACTCTAGGTGGAAGTTTGCATACAGGTAGATGCATGCATGCACTTTCACTGAGAATACACAAATCCATGTCAGGTCAGATCTAGCAGTGTAGGCTTGTCAGAGCAATTGGTGCAGATATTGTCAGGGTGTCAAGGCCCAAGCAAAATGAAAAGGTATTTGCACAATAGGAGGGTGGAGGCTGAGAAACTTAGGAAAATAGTTTAATTTATGAATAAAAGTATAGAATAAAAAAGTGAAATTAGTATGGCTAGAATACCAAAAACCAAGTGAAAGCATAATTAGCAAAGAATAATAAGAGAGATAGGCATAAAAACATTAAAGATATTGGTAAAATTTGTCAAAAACTATATAATAAAAAACTGCAATTTACATTGCACGGAAATCAAAACATGATCGAAAACATAATTCCCTAGGAATAAAAATTATGTGCATGTAGCGAGTTCTCAACTCACATTTAATGAGTGAAAAAATGACCTACTACAAAATTCAATCACCACATCCTCCATGAGTGCTTCCTCGACTAAGCCTATACAATATGAAGGCATGTCCACCATAGATTGTGCTATGAGAAAACCCCCAAATCATGTTATAATGCATGTATGTGTAGTTAATTTCTCCATTCTATTGTTCAAGGGTTTTAGTCTTGATCCCAACTTATTGTTCCTTGTCAATTGAACCTCAATTTGATCAACTATACTTTGGTTTAAATGTGTAATTACTTCCTGAAGTGCATCCAATGCTCTAACCAAAGGCTTTATAACCTTTATAGATCCGAGACTTCATAGAGAGCACACGTATCATGTTGCTTTGTTCAATCATGGTGCCATCATATCTTGTATGCAAAGCAATTCAACCCTTATCACTACTTAGGTTCAAGCTTCCACACATCCAACCTCAAGGAATATCACCAAACAGAACAAATCCATGGATTTAAGGATACATCCTTACCAAATTTCCAACCAATCGTCACCACCACTCAATGCTTCATAGCCTAGGCGTAGATGACTCCATTCAATATACCAAATCCAAACTGCACTACTACCCAATCAATTAAATATCCTAAATGCACCAGTCTAACAATTGAATAATCCCACATACACCATAGATTGCATGATCTCAAACTTAATACTCTCCTCACATTAATATAAATATAAGTGTGTAGAGGGTACAAGGTAGGGAGGATTTTTAAAGGCTTCCTCCTTGAACCTCATCATGAGTATTTGTCTCTTGAAGGATGAAACATGTTATGACTATAATTATTAATAATGGAATTAATTGTATGATGGGATCACTCACAACTTGCACTAGGGCCCATTTTGCAAGAATGCATACCAAGTTAACTATGGTGTCCACTTGGGAATCACAAACTTGAAGTATGTGTAATAATTCAATAGATTCAAAACAAGAAACCATCTCTTTGATCCTAGAAATAGATCTTACAAGAGGAGAAGAGGGACCTAGACCTTATTTCTCATATATCTAGTGACAAGCAATCAATTTCCAAAGATGAAAACCTTCCTTACATCCACAAATTACAATGTGAGCAGAATGCAAAAGCTCATGCTTGATTATGTGTTGTCTCACCTAATCCCCATGCATAGATTTGTTCTTGGTGTCCATCAAAATTAAATATAACCCCCACCCCCCACATATTGCTCCTAATATCTTGTTATAATTAGTAAATAATATGTTTTAAGAACCTTTTTAAAATTACAAACCTAAAAAACAACAAATAATAAATATTTATGTGATAAGGCATTTTTCCGTGGAGGCGATTCTCTCGCCACTATAGTCACATTCATCATCCCTCTCCATATTAATAATTCACTGTGCCAATCACTATACTAGGAGAATATAATCTTGTCACATGCATCCTCACCCTCTGTTATAAATTTTCCACATCATTTCTCTATTTTATCATCCTTCTGCAATGCATTCGTCTAGTCTGTCAGCATAATTTCCACCAGGATCGACAACGATAGAGACCTTGTCTCTCTTCCTTTTTAGCATCAGGTTTCTTTCCCTCTACAACGTGCAATCACCACATCATATATGGGAAAAAGCTTCAACACACATTGAACTCATCGCCATAAAACCGTAGCCTAGAGTTGCCTTCATGGATGATTTATTATTTATTTTTACTTTTAATTGTAATCCAATTGAGGTTATTCCACATTTATTTGAATTATGAGTAGATTACCATTTTCTGAAATTCATACTTTTCTACAATAACCCTAGTTGTGGTTTGCTTTTGAAGCTCATTTATGGGTTTAGGGTTTTTGCATTTCAATTTTTGTAAATTTTGTTATATTTTGGAGTTTGAAACTATGGATATTGACGTTTTCCTATTTGCAATGTTTATGTGGATATTGTGGCATTCTTGGGGTTTGGTATTTATTTATTTAAACTAGAGGTGCATTAGAAAGGTGTTCCCCACGGTAAAAATATCCCCTTTTTTTACCATTAGTGTAAATTTCCAAGTCTTAGTTCTTTGCAACAATGGATTTCCACAAAATTTAAGTTAAAAGTGTTTTTTTCATAAGTTTTTTCTTTAATTACATTTAATGACACTACTGTTATGTGTCTGATATAGATGCAATGTGGTTTGTATTTTCACTTACTTAAATACTCATTTGAATTGTTGTAGTTTCTCGCACAAGGTGAAGGTGGAAAAAGTGATGTTGTTCTACAAATATATTAGAAAAAAATTGAGTTTTTTATGTGTGCGTGCTTGAGGAAAGACAATAAGAATGTACAAAACTCTAGGTAGCCTCTTGTTTTGATAGAAATGGAACATCGTCCAATTTGTGATAAGTGCATAATTGCTCCTTACACTTTATTCTTATTACCTCACTATTGCTTGCAAAAACCTTTAGTTCCCAGATGGAACCTTGCAAATGTAATATCCCCAATTAAAAATTAATAATATTAGCTCCAAATGTTCAACCGAAATTATGGTCGATTTTTAACTTTATCCCAACAATGGCTTATGTGTATAAATTTGGATATGAATTAACATGTGCAACGCGAAAAATAAAATTTCAAACCAATGTAAGGTGCTCAATCATGTATGATATATCACCACTGTAATATTCCCAGTCCAAAATCAGAGCTGTCAACCCCAATGCAACCCCATAGAATCACTGGATTCGAAACTAGGAGCACTAGTTCAAATCTGACCACACCGAACACTAGGTTTCCAACTCTTCCTAAACAACTCCTATCAGACTCAAATTTGACCCAAACACATTTAGAGGGACCCAAAAAATCTCAAATTGACCACTAGTAGGATTCATAGTACTTTAAGGAAGCTTTGAACACTTTACACAAACATTTCTAATTGAGGGAGCGTAAACATAAATGTCCCTATTGGCCGACCGGTAAAATAATCATATCTCGACAATACATAAACCTTTTTGGGTAAAATAAAGGTGTTTAATATTTTAAACGAATCTCCTGAAGCAATGGGATATGTTTCACTGTTGTTGTATTTGTAACTTTGGAAGATATTCTAATGTATATTATCATTTTATGTTGTTGTACCCGCATTGGGGATGTGTGTTACCCCTTTACGGGATGTCATCATTGTGTATGGTCAATGAGGTAAACCCTCCATTGTAAGTCGGGGCAATAGTCCTCAGGTTAAATAAAGTAAACTGTATTTATGTGTATTCTTAGGTAGGTCGGCCCCAAAATTAACCTGAGCGACCTAGTGGTTGAGTTAACTAACTCAACAGAAGAATACAAATAGAGAGGCACCCTCCTCATTTGTCACACACTTCATTTTCTCTCTCATGTGCACTTTAGGAGAGAGAGGAAGAGGAGGGACAAAGAGCTGCTGTAGAGATATTGTTCTTTGGTTATTTTATCTTGTCATCTTATCTTTGTGACAGAACTATTCTGGGGAAGTTTGCGAGGTTTTCTCCTTTATGGTTTCCCCGATGAAAATATTTGTGTCTTGTGTATCTTATGTATCTTTGATGTATTGCTATGCTTCTTATTCTTTCAGATAAATACCTTAAGTAAATTAACTTAGAAAAACTAACATTCACAACCCAAAAACACTCATAAATGGTCGAACTATAAAGTAACTTTCGACCCCCAAAACCCCAGTGCAATATTTAGAACACCCACAATAATTAAGCTTCCAAATGGACACAAAAAGATTCCAAAGACATTTGAACCAAGTCAAATATATTAATAACATATATAAGAGACTCATGTGAATGAATAATACCCACTCATTAAATTTACACAACGATACATTCACAAATCTACACATAGTTTGACCAGTGCTTGAATAGTGGACCATATACGAGGAATAACACTACAATTTTCATTAATAATGGGTAATTTATATATATTAAATAAATGAATGACATGTAATCTTGAAATAAAGAAGAATATCTGCTACAGAAAGATATGGAGTGGCTACAATAGAACCATAGAGAAAAGAGGAAGATTTACTGGTCAAGATGAGTGTTTTGCCTTCATTATTGCGCCCTATGTTAGCATGATTTCAACACCAAATCTCACATATGCCTCATACACTGTACCCTCCATCAAATATGGATGATATACAACCTTTAGAACATATCCCAATATATCTATATGACCACATGTGTTCCCTCCTTTAGCAGAAACCAATACAAACACTATTGTCTTGAAACTCCACAACTCCACACTTCTATTGACTAGAAATTGGACACACCATCAATAATTAGACCATACTAATGTATATGGACATAAAAACATGAAATAAATCTATATAGAGAAGCATGAAAGTGAATTCTCTCGATAATCAGTTGCAATGAATCTTAGTGAAGAGATCCATATGATCTCCTCTTCTCTACTAGATAGGGTGGAATCTTTCACCACCAAAAATAGTTTACAATTGTAAGGAGCACATTCCCAAGCTTGAAAAGCCACAAGGTCTCTCCTATTCAAGGTCAAAATTTCCAAACACCCCTTCCAAGAGGCTTGCATCCTTTTAATAAACTCCATTGAGCCCTTTCCCCCTCAATCGAGAATTCTCTCACAAAATATTAATAAAATATTACTAATTCTTATTTTCATGAGATAATGATACCTTGGAACTCATTTACTTCCTCTCTGATGTTATTGACCAAATAATACGTTCATATTCCTTGGAAATTCAAATTAGACAGGCTTAGATTGATTTTGGGGAAGTTACAATAACATGTGGGACCACTCTCTCCTCTGGAGCTCTCCTTGTCTAAATTTAGGACCTACAACATGCCATAAGTTGTCATAAGATTACTTTGGGAGTTAATCTTCCACTAGTGTGCCCTTCCTTTGCTAATTTTATCCCAGGGAGTTATATTCCAAAATATGCCTTCATTATGAGATTCTCCACCTTGGATGGGGGAGTTACACCTCATGTGGGGTCCAATTCATCCTCCTTGTCCAATTTTATCTAATGTTGCATTATTTACAAATTTCAGACACCACACTTTACAAATTCATGACCCATATTACCATCTTATTAATTTCTCGTGAACTTTACCAAGTGACTTAGGCCATGCATCCTCTAGTTCAATAGAGTGGTACATAGTAAAATTTTGCCACCAGTCATATACAACTGACAGTCCACCATGTAGGATGAAGGATGTAACTCACTCAACTCCTCATGAAGTTGATCACTCCACATCTCTAACTCTTGAAGGGCCTTTTTTATGCTCTTCAAGGAATCATGAGTGATCTCAAGCTAATTAGTGAGCCTATTGTCTTCTTCGTCTTTTTCTTCTCATAGTGCACCATGGTACAATTCAACAATCATGAGAAGATTATCTCTATTGAAAACAAGCGTAGATAATCAACTTTCATTTCGACCATTGCTTCTCTAATTCCTAAGAGATCTATAATCGAAGGTTCTTCTCCCAATCTAACATTTGTCCTTGAAGAATTCCAAGAATAATATACCACTATTGCTTGTGTATCACCACAATGATTTAAGGATACCATGCTCGTTTCCTTGCTTACCTTCAATTCTCATATCAATGGTATGGATCATGGGGGAAATTCTTCACTAAATTTTCTATTTTGTTCCCATTATCATCCTCCACAAAATATTCTTCTTGCCCTATATGCTTCACTTCTATACATTCTTCAATTGGAAGGAATAATGGTGGAAGTTAGGTTTCTTTTTGCTGCCTTGTTTGGGATGCCATCAAGCTTGCTTTCATAGACAATAATAATGAGTAATGTGTTGTTCACCCAACTAGCACATATTCATTAGCTCTACATAATGTTGTACATGCATAATCCATAACGATTAGGTCCAAGGTAGTGTCATTGATTATTGTCTCTTACTTTACTTGCACCTCTCTTGATTTGTTCCTGGTTTTCATCATTTCCATGGTTTCCTTGGTTATTTTCTTTGTTTGAAGGTTGAAAGTGTAAGTTCCCAACTCGACTACAATTTCTTCTTCCATTGGATCAAAACCATTGTACACATCTTGGGAAATGCTTAAGGCCAATGCTTGAGGTTGCATAATGTTCTCTTCCTACTTTTCAATTTGGCCAATGATCCTTCTAATTCGTTTTCTGATAGCACAATGACTGAAAGCTTCTTCAATATTTCCTTCTTCCTTTATTTAGAACTTAATCTCGTTGCTTCTCGGTTTGAGTGCTTGCCCTTCAAATTCTGAGGTATTGGACTCCCTTCGTCGCTTTCAATATTTATGACCTCTCTATTTTGAGTGAACTATGTTGATTTATCCAAATCATACTTTTGATTGTTTGTCTCCTTTTTAGTGAGGAGTTCCTTTGCACTGTAGGTTCACATCAATGCTTTCTTTTGTTCTCTAGTCTGATATTTGCTTGGACTTAACCCCATGTTAAATCTCTTTCTTGAGGATCTTCTTTCAAGAAAGTTTCATGTGCATATGAATGGAGGACCTCATGTTGTGTGCATTGTATGGTTACTATGTTCAGTGGATCGTTATCAACATTCGTTATGAACAATTAGTAATGTGTTTTTCGCCCAACTAGCACATCTAGTCCAAATAACAATTAACCCTAGTGAATCTCATGGTAACAATGAGATGACGAGCTCACTTTCTTGTGCTAATCTAAATGACCACACCACCATCGATGCTCGTTGCAGTTGTGGACGTAGGACAAGATAACTATGTACAAGAAACCTGACAACATTAATTGCAAATCAGCCCTGATGTACGCAAACCAATTAACCCTACATTGCAATTGACATGGTAAGGGGACACGTGTCAATCCAAATCCCCTCTCCAAACTTCAAGACATTTTATCACAGTTGAACTTTGGAAAACCTTGTAAATTTAGAAATTCAGATTGGTGCGGCCAAGATAATAGCTGCAAAACCATCTCATGATGTCATGGACATAATAAATTAACTACATATGAAAATAACATGACAAGACATAATTTTAAATATAATCTAACGACGATAATTTATTGCCATTGTGGGGTTTTTTCATTTCTTCTTCATCAATCTTCTACTTTCCAAGTGTTAATTGGTTCTTTGCTTCCACTTCATACTCCCTTTGTACTTGTTGAACTATAATATCCTCTATGAGTGCTTCCTTGACTAAGACTATAGAATATGAAGGCATGTCCACCATAGATTGTGGGCTTTGAGTAAACCCCAAAATCATGTTATAACGCATGTATGTGTAATTAATTTCTCCATTCTATTGTTTAAGGTTTTTAGTATTGGTTCCAACTTATTGTTCCTTGTCATTTGAACCTCAATTTGGTCACATGTGCTTTGCTTCAAATGTGTAATTACTTCCTGAAGTGCATCCAATGTCCTAACCAAAGGCTTTACAATCTTTTACAGATCCAATACTTCACAGAGAGGACACCTATCATGTTGCTTGTGTTCAATTATGGTGCCATCATATATTGTATGCAAATCAAGTCAACCCATATCACTACTTAGGTTCAAGCTTACCACACATCTAACCTTAAGGAATATCAACAAATAGAAAAAATCCATGGATTTAAGGATAAAATCCTAAGTGAATGTCCAACCAATCATCACCACCACTCACTACTTCATAGCCTAGGTGTAGAAGAATCCATTCAACATACCAAATCCAAACTGCACTACCACCTAATCAATTAAATGTCCTAAATGCACTAATCTAACAATTGAATAATCCCACCTACACCATAAATTGCATCATCTCAAACTTAAGACTCTCCTCACATTAATATAAATATAATTGTATAGAGGGTATAAGGGAGGGAGGAGATTTAAAGGCTTCCTCCTTGAACCTCACCATGAGTATTTGTCACTTGAAGGATGAAACATGTTATGCCTACAATTATTAATCATGGAATTAATTGTATGGTGGGATCACCCATAACTTGCACTAGGGTCCATTTTGCAAGAATGACTACCAAGTTAACCATGGTGTCCAATTTGGAGTCACAAACTTGAAGTATGTGGTAGAATTCAATAGATTCAAAACAAGAAATCATCTCTTTGATTCTAGAAATAGATATGACAAGAGGACAAGAAGGACTTAGACATTCTTTTCTCATATATCCAGTGACAAGCGACCGGTTTCCAAATATCAAGGCCTTCCTTACATCCATAACTTACAATGTGAGCATAATGCAAGAGCTCATGCTTGATTTTGTGTTGTCTCACCTAATCCCCATGCATAGATTTGTTCTTAGTGTCCATCAAAATTAAAGATAACCCCCCACCCCCATCTATTGCTCCTAATATCTCATTATAATTAGTAAATAATATGTTTTAAAAACCTTTTTAAAATTACAAATATAGAAAATAATAAATATTTATGTCATAAGGAATTTTTCTATGGAGGGGATTCTCTAGCCACTATAGTGAGATTCATCATCCCTCTCCCCATTAATAATTCAGTGTGCCAATCAATATGCTAGGCGAATAGAATCTTGTCACATGCATCCTCACCCTCCGTTATAAATTTGCCATATCTTTTCTCTATTCTATCATCCCTCTGCAATGCAATCATCTAGTCTGTCGAAGTTCAACATAATTTCCATGAGGATCAACAACGTCAGAGACCTTGTCACTCTACCTTTTTAGAATAAGGTTTATTGCTCTCCACAATGTGCGGTCATATGGAAAAAAGCTTCAACACACACTAAACTCACCGCCATAAAACCGTAGCCTAGAGTTGCCTTCATGGACGATTTATTATTTATTTTTACTTTTACTTGCAATCCAATCGAGGTTATTCCACATTTATTTGAATTATGAGTAGATTACTATTTTCCGAAATTCAGATTTTTCTACAGTAACCCTAATTGTGGTTTGCTTTTGAAGCTCATTTATGGGTTTAGGGTTTTTTCCATTTCAATTTTTGTAAAGTTTGTTATATTTTGGAGTTTGAAACTGTGGATATTGACGTTTTCCTATTTGCAATGTTTATGTGTACAATGTGGCGTTCTTGGGTTTCGGTATTTAATTTTTATTTAAACTATAGGTGCATTTGAAATGTGTTCCCCACAGTAAAATTATCCATATTTTTACCATAGTTTAAATTTCCGAGACTTAGTTCTTTGCAATGATGGATTTCCAAAAAATTCAAGTTAAAAAGTGTTTTTTTTTCATAATTTTTTTCTTTAATTACATTTGATGACACTACACTGTGTGTTTGATATAGATGTAAGGTGCTTTGGATTTTCACTTACTTAAATACTCATTTGAATTGTTGTAGTTTCTTGCCCAAGGAAAAGGTGGACAAAGTGATTTTGTTCTGGAATATGTTGAGTTTTTTTATGTGTGTGCTTGAGGAAAGGCATTAAGAATGTAGATAAAACTCTAGGTAGCCTCTTTTTTTTGATAGAAATGGAACAACGTCCAATTTGTGACAAGAGCATCACTGCTCCTTACACTTTATTCTTATTACCTCACTGTTGCTTGTGAGAACCTTTAGTTCCCAGATGGAACCAAAGTGTAATATACCAATTAAAATTTAAGAATATTAGCTCCAAATGTTCAACTGAAATTATGGTTTGATTTTTAACTTTATCCCAACAGTGGCTTATGTATATAATTTTGGATATGAATTAACATGTGCAACACATAAAATAAGATTTCAAACCAATGTAAGGTACTCCATTAGGTCTGATATATCACCATTGTAATATTCCCAGTCCAAAATTAGAGCTATCAACCCTAATGAAACCCCATAGAATCATTGGATTCAGAACTAGGAGCACTAGTTCAAATGTGACCACATCGAACACTAGCTTTCCAACTCTTCCCAAACAACTCCTAAAAGACTCAAATTTGACCCAAAAAAATTTACAGGGACCCAAAAACTCTCAAACTAACCACTAGCATGCTTCATAGTACTTTAAGGAAGCTTTGAACACTTTACACAAACATTTCTAATTGAGGGTGCACAAGCATAAATATCCCGATTAACCGACCGGTAAAATGATCATATATTGACAATACATAAACCTTTTTGGGTAAAATAAAAACTATTTAATATTGTAAACAAATATCCTAAATTAATGGAATATGTTTCACAACCCAAAACACTCATAAATGGTCGAACTAGAAAGTAACTTTTGACCCCCAAAACCCTATTGCAATATTTAGAACACCCACGATAATTAAGCTTCTAAATGGACACAAAAAGATTGCAAATACCTTCTAACCAAGACAAATATATTAATAACATATATTGGAGACTCATGTGAATGAATAGTACCCACTCATTAAGTTTACAAAACCATACATTCACAAATCTACACATAGATTTACAGATCTACACATAGTTTGACTAGTGCTTGAATAGTGGATAATATACGAGGAATAACACTATGGTTTTCATTAATAACGAGGAATTTATAGAGATTAAATAAATGGATGATATATGATATATAATATTGAAATAAAGAATAATATCTGCTACACAAACAAAAGGAATGGCTACAATAGAACCACAGAGAAAAGAGGAAGATTTACTGCTCAAGATGAGTGTTTTGCCTTCACTGTTGCATAGTATGTTAGCATGATTTCAACACCAAATCTAAGATTTTCCTCCTATAGTGCACCCTCCATCAAATATGGATGATATACAAGCTTTATAACATCCCCCGTTATATCTATATGACCATAGGTGTACCCTCCTTTAGCAGAAACCAATACAAACACTACTGTCTCAAAACTCCACAACTCCACACTTCTATTGACTAGAACTTGGACACACCATCAATAATTCGAACATACTACTGTATATGGAAATAAACACTTGAAATATATATAGAAACATGAAATTGACTTCTCTCAAAAATCAGTTGCAATGAAGCTCAATGAAGAGATTCATATGATCTCCTTTTCTCTACTAGACACGGTGTAATCTTTCACCACCAAAAATAGTTTACAATTGCAAGGAGCACATTTCCCAATATTGAAAATCCACAAGGTCTCTCATGTTAAAGGTCAAAATGTCCAAATGCCCCTTCCAAGAGGCTTGCATCCTTTTTATAGACTCCATTGAGCCATTTCCCCCTCAACCGAGAATTCTCTCACAAAATATTAATAAAATATTACTAATTGTTATTTTCATGCGATAATGATACCTTGGAACTCATTTACTTCCTCTCTAATGTTATTGAGCAAATAATACCTTCATATTCCTTGGAAATTCAAACTAGAGAGGCTTAGATTGATTTTGGGGAAGTTACAATAAATCTGGGCCCACTCTCTCCTCTAGATCCCTCCTTGTCTAAATTTAGAACTTGCAACATGTCATAAGTTGTCATAAGATTACTTTTGGGAGTTACTCTTCCACTAGTGTGTCCTTCCTTTGCTAATTTTATCCTAGGGAGTTACATTGCAAAATATTCCTTCATTACGATCTTCTCCACCTTGGATGGGGGAGTTACACCTCATGTGGGGTCCAATTCATCCTCCCTATGCACCCTCCTTGTCCAATTTTTATCTAATGTTGCATTATTTACAAATTTCAGACACCACACTTTACAAATTAATGACCTATATTACCATCTTAATAATTTATCGTGAACTTTACCAAGTGACTTAGGCGATGCATCCCCTAGTTCAATAGAGTGGTACATAGTAATTTTTTTCCACCAGTCATATACAACTGACCGTATTCCATGTAGGATGAAGGCTGTAACTCACTCAACTCCTCACGAAGTTGATCATTCTACATCTATAATTCTTGAAGGGCCTTTTTTTTCTCTCTTTAAGAAATCATGGGTGATATCAAGCTCATGAGTCATCCTATTGCCTTCTTCTCCTTCTTCTTCTAATATTGCACCATGGTACAATTCAACAGTCATGAGAAGATGATCTCTATTGAAAAGCATGCATAGATAATCAACTTTCATTCCTACTCTAATTCTCTAATTCCTGGTAGATCTACAATTGAAGGTTCTTCTCCCAAGCTGACATTTGTCCTTGAAGTGTTCCAACAATAAAATAAAATTAATGCTTGTGTATCACCACAATGCTTCAAGGATACCATGCTCTTTTCTTTGCTTACCTTCAATTTCCCTATCAATGGTGTGTCTCATGGGGGAAATTCTCCACTAAAATTTATAATTTGTTCCCATTTTCATCCTCCCCAAAATATTCTTCTTGCCCCACATGATTCACTTCTATACATTCTTCAATTGGAAAGAACAATGGTGGAAGATAGGTTTCATCTGCTACCTTGTTTGGGATGCCATCAAACTTGCTTTCATAGCTCCTTCCAACCACTAATTTCCCAAGTCTTTTGTCTCATTTACATCTTCTAAGGGCTATATAAAAAAATAGAATGTTTGTGGTATGAAACCCCAACACATAATGCATATTTAACAAACAAATCAACATTAGAAGATTTGACAATAACATTATCATCATGTAGAATGGATGCTATCTCATGATGATGCAAAGAAATATGAGCACTGCAAAAATCAGAATCTTTGTCATACCTTGGTATTGTGTTTGCATCCTTTGTGCGGTTGACCTCAAGTTCATAGTGAAGCTTTGATGGGGAATGGAAGGATGATTTTTGTTCTTCCTCTACATCACTAGTGAAGGACTAGGTGTCTCACTATTCATCATAGTTTTCATTCAATGGACAGTGGATCCTCTCATGTTTAGTTGAAGGATGAATAATTACCATGGTATCACTTCTTTTTTATTCAATCTTATGATAGGAACATTTGAACTCTCCTTTCCTAGAGAACCCAAACATATTTTCCACAAGTTTGATGTAGAGCATTCTCGTAATAAGGCTTTACACTGCTACAAATTATGCTCTAGATCATGTTGTAAATTTTCTATTTTATTTAGTAATCTCTCATGGTTCTTCCTTAACCTTCCCCATTCAAGTTTCTCCTCTTCTATGGACAAGGCAGGACAAAATTTGGGTAGCATTCTGCCCTCTACAAGTCTAGCCATTGAAGAAACTCCCTCTTCACTATCAACACAGTATATGCTATCGTAAAAAAATAATCCCACTCATGTGGATCATGCAAGCCTCCATCTATCGATCCATCTCTTTCATTCTCTTGCATTAAATAATTGAGAATATCCTCAGAAAATGACTCTTCCCACGATAAGCTCTCCTCAAACTCCCATACATCCAGTTCCAACATGTCATCACTAGGTACATCCATGTCTGGAAACCTTATTCAAATTTTCTTTAGTTCCCACAGTTGTCGAGGAACATGCTCTGGTACCACTATAATATCCCCAATTAAAAATTATGAATATTAGCTCCAAATGTTTAACAAAAATTATGGTTAATTGTTAACTTTATCCCAACAATGGATTATGTATATAAACTTGGATTTGAATTAACATCTGCAACCCATAAAACAAACTTTCAAACCACTATAATGTGCCCAATAAGGTATGATATATCACCACTATGATATTCCTGATCCAAAATCACAGGTATCAACCCCAATGCAACCCCAAATAATAATTGGATTTGAATCTAGGAGCAATAGTTCAAATCTGAGCACATCGAACACTAGGTTTCCAACTCTTCTGAAACAACTCCTAACATACTTGAATTTGAACCAAAAAAATTCATAGGGACCCAAATACTCTCAATATAATTACTATTAGGTGTTATAGGACTTTAAGGAAGCTTTGAACACTTTACACAAACATTTCTAACTAAGGGCGTGCAAGCGTAAATGTCCCAATTAGCCGATCAGTAAAATGATCATATCTTGGGCATACAAAAACATTTTTGGGTGAAACAAAAAGTGTTTTATACTGGAAAGACACTCCCAATGCAACATAATAGGTTTAAAAACCCAAAAACACTAAAAAATGGTTGATCCAGAAAGTAACTTTCGACCCCCAAAACTCTAGTGCAATATTTAGAACACACACAGTAATTAAACTTCCAAATGGACACAAAAAGCTGCCAAATAAATTCAAACCAATATAAGTAGATTACTAACATATATCATAGAATCATATGAATGAATTAGACCCACTCATTAATTTTACACAATGATAGAGTCACAAATCTACACATAGTATGACTAGTGCTTGGATAGTGGACCATATATGAGGAATAACAAAGTGATTTTCATTAAAAATGGGGAATTTACATATATTACATCAATGTCTACGATGGAAGATCAAAATACATAATAATAGATCCTAGATCAAAATACATCAATGTCTACGATGGTTAATTGTTAACTTTATCCCAACAATGGATTATGTATATAAACTTGGATTTGAATTAACATTTGCAACCCATAAAACAAACTTTCAAACCACTTTAATGTGCCCAATAAGGTATGATATATCACCACTATGATATTCCTGATCCAAAATCACAGGTATCAACCCCAATGCAACCCCAAATAATAATTGGATTTGAATCTAGGAGCAGTAGTTCAAATCTGAGCACATTGAACACTAGGTTTCCAACTCTTCTGAAACAACTCCTAACATACTTGAATTTGAACCAAAAAAATTCATAGGGACCCAAATACTCTCAATATAATTACTATTAGGTGTTAGAGGACTTTAAGGAAGCTTTGAACACTTTACACAAACATTTCTAACTAAGGGCGTGCAAGCATAAATGTCCCAATTAGCCGATCAATAAAATGATCATATCTTGGGCATACAAATTTTTTTTTGGGTGAAACAAAAAGTGTTTCATACTGGAAATACACTCCCAATGCAACATAATAGGTTTTAAAACCCAAAAACACTAAAAAATGGTTGATCTATAAAGTAACGTTTGACCCCCAAAACCCTATTGCAATATTTAGAACACACACAGTAATTAAACTTCCAAATGGACACAAAAAGCTGCCAAATAAATTCAAACCAATATAAGTAGATTACTAACATAGATCAGAGACTCATATGAATGAATTAGACCCACTCATTAATTTTACACAACGATAAAGTCACAAATCTACACATAGTATGACTAGTGCTTGGATAGTGGACCATATATGAGGAATAACACTGTGATTTTCATTAAAAATGGGGAATTTACATATATTACATCAATGTCTACGATGGAAGATAAAAATACATAACAATAGATCCTACATAAAGAAAAGGGATGGCTACAATGAAACCATGGAGAAAAGAGGAATATTTATTTCTCCCGATGAGTGTTTTTCCTTCATTGTTGCGCCCTCTATCAACAATATTTTGACCCCATCTCTTAGACATGTTAATATTTCATATGCTTAGCTAGATATCATTAGTGTTTAATCCAAATTCACAACAGTATCATATGCAAAATCACTAAAAGAAACACAATCACAAGATATACATAATATTTATCCCGGGAAACCCTCAAGGGGAAGAAAACACAACAAAACTTCCTTTCTATAAGATGTATAACATAAAACCCCAAAATAGGTATTCTACTCCTTGCTTCTCTCTCTCTCTCTCTCTCTCCTATGCGCTATACAAGTGAGTGAGTCTGTGTTCAAATGAGAAGCACAACTCCTCTATTTATAATATTTTTGTCAATTGACTTTTACCCTAATCAAGTTGGCCCCCTGAACTGTCTAGGCCGAATTCACCTAGGAAATCACAAAACAATATTTTATTATATTCATTAGGGTGCTATTGACCCAAATTACAATGGAGGCTTTACCTCATGACTTTATGATGACCAATTACAATAATAACATCCCAATGGAGGAATAGAACATCTCCCTTGGGGTACATCAATAAAATACATTTAGAATATCCATTAAAGTTATAATATTTCAACACTCCCCCTTAATGAGAAGGTTATTCTACTGAAAACAACATCATCAACTATAGGAGTAACGAGAGAGAGCATCTTCAACAGTATCAAGGTAATACATCTATACTTCATAGGAAGTTTTCAACAATCATCAGTAATTGGAACAATTACTCTTCAATATCTTTTGCAGCACATGATCACTTGATCCTTTTGCAACAACACTTTGATATTCTGATCCTTTGTAGCAGCACTTGGGATCTTCTCGATCCTTTGCAGCAACAGTTCAATCTTCTCGATCCTTTGCAACAACACTTCGATCTTCTATATTCTTTGCAGTATCACTTCGATCTTCTTGATCCTTTGCAACAACACTTCGATATTCTCAATCCTTTGCAACAACACTTCGATCTTCTTGATCCTTTACAAACAACACTTTGATATTCTTGATCCTTTTCCACCACACTGCCTATAGCACACATGATCTCTTTGCGGGATGATCAATCCCTATCACTTTAGGACATAGGTCCAAGGATGATGCAATGCTCATCAACATACTCCCCCTTAATGAGGAGGGTCCATCGTATCGACTAGTTGATTCATCTGCAAATGAAAGTAGGACCATATTTTCCATAAGGACTCATCATAGACCATCCTCATCCTGTTAGATCTAGGACCACTCCAAGCGAGTGTTATAATATGACATCTACATGTACATGTAGGCATAATCTCCATGCAAGAGTATTGTCTGCAACTACAGATCTTGACCATACCTAAATGCAGGCCCTGTCATCCATAAGGACTCATTGTAGATCATCCTCAACTTCAAATATAGGACCACTCCTAAGCGAGTGTTATTCTATGACATCCACAAGTGAATGCGGGTACACTCTCCATGTGAGAGTAATGTCTACAAATATAGATCTCAATCGCACCTAAATGCAGGCCCTGTCATCCATAAGGACTCATCATAGAGCATCTTCGGCTTCAAATATCGAACCACTCCTAAGCAAGTGTTATTATATGACATCCACAAGTGAATGTGGGTACACTCTCCATGCGAGAGTAACATCTGCAGGGCTATCCTTAGCTAGTAAGGACCACTCTTAGGAATAAAGTGTTATTTCTTGCAAGACCATCCTAAAGAGAGGATACTATCATGCACAAGTGAATCTTAGACCTTGTTAGCATCTTCAGGTGTACTTGGCCTCTTTCATACTGGAGCTTCACTGTCATCCCATTATCAATGGCAGTCTTATCATCACTCCCCCTTTCTAGGGAGGATCCATAGCATCAACCAACTCCCCCTTTATCCTAGGAGGGTTAATATATTCGACCTTTTCTTCCTCTCCGAGGAGAGTCCATATCTTCAAATTGTTCCTCCTTTCCGAAGAGAGTCCATATATTCATCATTCCTTCTTGCAAGGAAATTCTGTAGTATCATCATTGTTCCTCCTTGCAAGGAAAGCCTTTTCTAACTACACCAAGCTTGTCACAGAAATATTCAACATTTACTCGAGATAGAGGCTTGGTCAGCACATCAACAACTTGCTCATTGGTACTCACATACTAGAGCTTTATAGCTCCCTTTTGTACCATATCCCTTATATAAAAGTATCGGGTTTCTATGTGCTTTGATTTATCATGGAACAAAGGATTTCCTGTTGTCTTTATACAAATCTAGTTGTCACAAAGAATCATTGTGGAATCCAAATCCATGTCAAATAGACCTGACATCAGTTTTGGAAGCAATAACACTTAAAAACTAGCTGAGCAAGCTGCTATGTACTCTGCTTCAGTTGTGATGATAGCAACACTGGATTGTTTCTTACTAAACCATGAGTTCATGGCAAATCCTAGACAATAACATCCACATGAGGTGCTCTTTCTGTCTGCGACACTTCCTGCCCAATTGGAATCCATATATCCATACAATCTGTAGTCATGATCTCTAACATAGTATAGTCCAAAATCTATCGTACCTTTTAGGTACCTCATCACATTCTTTGCATCTATCAGGTGAACTCGTCTAGGTTTAACTAGATACTGACTTAAGTTGTTCAAAACAAAGCATATATATATGGCCTTGTATTTGTCAAATACATTAATGACCCAATATTTTGTCTATACTAAGTCATATCCACTAACTCTGATGATTCATCAGATAGCAAGTTCAGGTTGGTATCCATGGGTGTGGCCATGGATTTACAATCCAACATATCAATTCTTTTCAATATTTCTACTACATACTTTCCCTGGTTCAAAAGGATTCCTTCTTGGCTCTGCCACACTTTCGGCCTGAGGAAATAATGCATCAATCCAAGATATTTCATCTTGAATTCTTCAACTAGATTCTTCTTACAATTTGTGATATGTTTCTCATTTCCTGTCAAAAATAGATCATCCACATACAATAATAGTATGACATGTTCATCATCCATAATATTCATGTAAATGTTAGGATCAACTTTACTTTTGGTAAATCCCAAGCTTGTCAAGAGGCTATCTATTCTACCATACCAAGATCTGGGATTTTGCTTCAGTCCATACAGAGCATTTTTCAACTTACATACATGAGTCACTCTGTCTTTGACTTCAAATCCTTGTGGTTGTTCGATGTAAACTTCTTCACTAATCATAACATTCAGGAAGGATGTCTTTACATCCATCTGGTGTATATCCCACTTCATCATGGAAGTAAGTACCATGATGGTTCTAATGGAAGTGTACCTTGCTACTGGAGAAAATGCCTCTTCATAATCAATCCCCTCTTGATGAGATAATTCTCTAGCCACAAATCTTGCCTTGTATTTTTCAATACTTCCATCAGCTGCATGTTTTATCTTGTAGATCCATTTTTAAGATACCACACTCTTGTTTTTTGGTTTTGGTGCAATATCCCAAACATCATTCTTCATTATTGACTGGTGTCTTCCTTCATTGATTCCACCCACTCTTTCTTTTGTACAACTTCCTAGTAGCTAGTGGGTTCTTGATCTACAAGGTCACACATCAAAGCTACATAACTCGAGAATGGATTTGATCTCTTAATTGTTCTTGTGGAGCCTTCTAGAGCTCCATACTTCTCTGCTTCTTATATGATTTCTCTTACCCAAATAGGTTTTCTCTTTCAAGATATATCCATAGTATGGGGTTCCTGAGTTTCCAACATATCATGATCTTCATATTCTACTATTTCAATAGAGGGCTTAGCTTCTGCCTTTCTGGGAGGTATTATTCCATCAGCTTCATGTTTTATCTTGTAGATCCATTTTGAAGATACCATACTCTTGTTTTTTGGTTTTGGTACAATATCCCAAACATCATTCTTCATTATTGACTGGTATTCTCCCTTCATTGCTTCCACCCACTCTTTCTTCTGTACAAATTCCTTGTAGCTAGTGGGTTCTTGATCTACAAGGTCACACATCAAAGCTACATAACTGGAGAATGGCTTTGATCTCTTAATTGTTCTTATGGAGCCTTCTGGAGCTCCATACTTCTCTGCTTCTTGTATGATTTCTCTTACCCAAGCAGGTTTTCTCTTTCAAGATATATCCATAGTAGGGGGTTCCTAGGGTTCCAACATATCATGATCTTCAGATGCTACTATTTCAAGAGAGGGTTTAGCTTCTGCCTTTCTGGGAGGTACATCCTCTTCATGTACTTCTTCAAGCTAACACCTTTTGTATTTCTTAAGAGTTGTCTCTTCATCAAATGTTACATCCCTACTAATATCTATATGATGGAATCCTAAAATGTATATCCTTAAGGCTTTGGAGACTTCACAATATCCAACAAATATTCCCTTCTTTCCAGAAGGATCCAACTTGTTTCTCTTCTCTTTCAAAACACGTACATATACTAGACATCCAAATATATTGAGATGGATCACTTCAGGTTTCTTTCATGTATACATTTATTCAAGAGTCTTGAATCCAATAGCACTGTGAGATAATCTATTCTGCACATACACAACTGTTATTGCTGCTTCAACCCACAGGTGCATGGGGAGGTCTTGGTCATGAATAATTATTTTCACTACTTTCATAATGGTAATATTATTTATTTCTGCAACACCATTATGTTGAGGATTGTAGGGAGTAGTTAGTTCCCTCTTGATTCCAGCTTCCTTGCAGAATGCTTCAAATTCTTTTGAAGTATATTCTCCACCATTATTTGATCTCAGTGTCTTGTTTCTTCTTTCTAAATGGTTCTCTATCAAGGCTTTGAATTCCTTGAATTTCTTGAACACTTCACTCTTGGTATTCAAGAAGTATATCCATGTATTTCTTGAATAGTCATCAATAAATGTGACATAGTATTCATATCCACTTAAATATGTGGAGGGAATAGGACCACATACATCAGGATGAATTCATTCCAACGTACCTTTAGTCTTTGTTTCACTTTTCGGAAAGGGATTCTTGATGTTCTTTCCTATTGCACATCCTTTGCAAGTTCCTTCATGATCAATATTCAGATTTGTTAACCCTGTTACCCCCTTGCTCACATAGGTTATTGCTTTGTAGTTGATGTGAGCAAGCCTCCTATGCCATAGTTCACTTGAGCTAGTAGTCTCATGGAAAAGGGTTGTCTCTGGGTGTCCTTTGAGTTTTTACAGTCCTCCTTCTTCACCAATGACCACAACATATTCAAGTGTCTTTCCTCTGGACCACATGAGTACTTTTCCATCTATAATAGGAAATCTATATCCTTTCTTATATAGTACTGATATTGAAACTAGGTTCTTTTTCAAACCTGGTACATATAGTACTTCCTTCATCTTCATGGAAGTTCTAGAGTCAAGTTTGTAGCTTGATTCACCAATACCTATAATGGGATATTGATAGTAATCTCCTAATGATACTTTCTGAGGAGAGCTCTTTTATTCAAGTCTTGACAGAGTTTGATTCTTCTCTGTCATGTGCTTTGAAGCACCACTATCAATAATCCTGTATCTTCTCTAGGTGTTACAGACCTAGAGAGTGCAGAGAATAGTACATATTCTTCTACATCTTCTTCTTTTGTTAGTCTCTTTCAAGGTATTTCTTCTTCTTCCTCATCCTCATCTTTAGTTAGATGATCATGATGTATTTTGTTCTTCTTCTTCTTTGATGAAAAATCTCTGGAAATATGTCCTATCTTATGACAGTTATAGCATTGATACTTTGAGTAATATTTCTTCTGAACGTTTTCTCTTTTCTTTTGAAAATCATTTGGAGGTTTATGACTATACTTCTCTAAGTTTGATTGTTTTCTTCGTTTAGTATGGATGTCTAGAGCTTGATCATCTTCTCTAAGTAGAGCTTCTCTGTTAGCTACTCTAGCTTCTTCTTGGATGCAATCTTCCCATACAATGTCAAACTTCATACTTAATTTTCTGGCACACAGATTCTGTATGAATGAATCCCAAGGTCTAGTGAGACCATTGAGAGCAGTCATTACTAGTTCATCTTCATCAAGAGTGTCTCCAATGGCATTCACTTGTTCCCTGAACAGGGATACCCTTGTGAAGTAATATTTAATTGATTCTCCTTTACTCATCTTGGTGCCCTTCAATTGAGCTCTCAAATTCATCTTCATGTTGATGTTCTTCCCCTCATACATTCTGGAAAGTGCATCATACATTTTCTTTGGTGTCATCTTAGATGACACTTGAGGGATCAAGCAATCTTTGATAGAATCAACAATGATCCTCATTGCCTTGATTAGGCATTTCTAATGATTCTCCTTAGATTCATCTTCTTTTGGTTTTGCAACTTCATCCTTGATGTACTTCTCAAGATCATTCTCTCTAAGAATGATACCAATCCTTTACTTCCATGCTAGGAAGTTTTCTATGCCTTCTAGTTTTTCCTCGAGCTTAGTGCTTGGGGCCATCCTATCTAGGAGGTCACTAAAAATTGAAATTTCTCAAAATGAAAATATGACCTTACTAGGATATGTGCTTGACTGAGGTGAGTTGGTTAGTCCACTTGGTTTCTGGAGATCCCAAATCTTCAACCTTCAAAACTTACTTGCGAGGTTGCAGTTCTGGAGAATTTCTGGTTATGGTTTTCTACAGTTTTCTGGTTCAGGGCCAAACTAGGGTTTGAATTTCTCGGAGATTCAACCAACCAAAAATTTCAATCCATGTCTCAATAGATGCGATATAGGGAGGCACAACTTTCTATGCAAGAACATATTTAAAATTCCAAACTTTGAAGAAACCCTAATTTCTTTCGGAGGGAGAGGAGAAAGAGTTTCACCTTGTGAAAGTTGTTCTATTCAGGCTAGCTCTGATACCATGTTAATATTTCATATGCTTAGCTAGATATCATTAGTGTTTAATCCAAATTCACAACAGTAGCATATGCAGAATCACTGAAAGAAACAAAATCATGAGATAGACACAATATTTATCCTGCGAAACTCTCAAGGGGAAGAAAACCCAACAAAACTTCCTATGTATAATATGTATAAGATAAAAACCAAAAATAGGTATTCTCCTCCTTTCTGGTATGTATCTCTCTCTCCTATATGCTACATGAGTGAGTGGGTCTGTGTTCAAATGAGAAGGACAACTCCTCTATTTGTACTCTTTTTGTCAATTGAATTTTACCCTAATCAAGTCGGCCCCACTAAACTGTCTGGGCTGACTTCACCTAGGAAATCACAAAACAATATTTTATTATATTCATTAGGGTGCTATTGAACCGAATTACAATGGAGGATTTACCTCATGAATCTATGATGACCAATTACAATAATAACATCCCGACGGAGGAATATAACATCTCCCTCGGGGTATTAGTAAGATACATTTAGAATATCCTTTGAAGTTACAATATTTCAACAAGATATTCCTCCTACAATGCATCCTCCATCAAATATGGATTATTAGCATCCTTTAGAACATCCCCCAAGAGATATGGATGACCAGAGGCATGCCTTCCTTTAACAAAAACCAATACAAACACTATTGTCCCAAAACTCCATTAAGAATTCAACCCCACTATTGTAGATGGACATAAACACCTGTAATAAAGCTCTGTAGACAAATATGAAAGTGACTTCACCTCTCAATAATCAGTTTCAATGAATCTCAATGAAGAGATCTAGATGATCTCCTCCTCTCTACTAGTTAGGGTGCAATCTTTCGCCACACAAACTAGTTTAAAATTGCAAGGGGCACATCTCCCAAGCTTGAAAATCCATAAGAGATATCTGATTAAAGATCAAAATTTCCAAAACACCCTCCCAAGTGGCTT
The DNA here is from genome assembly GCA_001517045.1 of Pseudotsuga menziesii. Lineage (NCBI taxonomy): Eukaryota > Viridiplantae > Streptophyta > Pinopsida > Pinales > Pinaceae > Pseudotsuga > Pseudotsuga menziesii. The sequence goes on along the minus strand of LPNX010432507.1, from coordinate 583,667 downwards.
GCATCCTGTTTATATACTCCATTGATCCCTTTCTTCCTCATTCTAGAATTCTCTAAAAAAAAATTACTAATTGTTGTTTTCATGAGAGAATGATACTTTGGAACTCATTTACTTCCTCCCTAATGTTATTTGACCATATAATAGCTTCATATTACTTTGGAATTCTAATTAGAGAGGCTTAGCTTGATTTTGTGGAAGTTACACTAACATGTCGGTCCACTCTCTCCTCTACCACTTTCCTTGTCTAAATTTAGGACCTGCAACATGTCATAAGTTGTCATAGGACCCGATTCTTGTCATAAGATTCATTTTTGGAGTTACTCTTCCACTACTGCGCCCTTCCTTTTCTAATTTTATCCTGGGGAGTTACATTCCACAAGATTCCTTCATTATGAGCTTCTCCACCTTGGATGGGGGAGTTACATCTCATGTGGGGTCCAATTCATATTCCCTATGCTCCCTCCTTGTCCAATTTTATCTAATGTTGCATTATTTTCAAATTTTGGACACCACACTTTACAAATTCACAACCCATATTGCCATCTTAATAATTTATTGTGAACTTTACGAAGTGACTTAGTCCATGCACCCCCTAGTCCAATAGAGTGGTCCATAGTAATATTTTGGGGACATGACATCAAATCTCATAGTTTCTATCCTTTTCTCATTCTCAGGTATATCAACAACTTCTAACATCGAATAGTTCTATGCTTTGTTCTTCCATTAGTATTCTGTGTTTTTTTTTGGTTTCCAATGCCTAGACAAACATTAAAATTTTGAGCCCTGTGGATTAGGTTTTTTTGTTAGCGTACATGAAGTATTTTGGTATGTTCCTACTTGTAGTCACTTCCTGTGAATTGAGTGTACTTGAATAAAATTCCTAAAGTTTTTTCATCTTGGATCTTGCATCTCGATTATCTCCTCGGAGACAATATGAGAGTTGTAAGTTACAAGGTTGCATATGGTAGTAATCACCCTTGTCAAGTACACCATAAATATTCATCTATCATATCTTACAAACCAAACCCATCATTCATGATAGATCATATCTTACAAAGTAAACCCATCACTTGTGAGTCGCAGAGGGGTCTATTCCACTTGGTTTAAGAACACGGGAAGCAGTCCCAATGTTTTGCATGGTTCTCTTGTTGGAGGCCTTGGTCAAAATAACAATTTTACAAATGAGAGAGATAACTATGAACAAATATATCTAGGAACTGACAAGAATGGATTTGTTGTGGGTGTCTTGGCCAGGATTTATGCTGGTGACAACTTAAACCAACTTCTTCCAGGTATGATTTTAAGGCATCAAAGTTCAGGTAAAGGGAGCTTGCAATATAATTCGACATCCAATGCATGAAATAGTGATTGATGTATGGTTGTTCAAAAGTACATTCGAGACATTTCAATCTTCAATATAAAATTTAGATAAGGGTTGATCCAAAATACATTTTGACCAATTTAAATTGAAGACCAAAAATTCTTTGTTTTTATATCATGCAACTAATAGTTTGTTTAAATTGGGAGATTTTGATTCCTACACCTGTAAGAAAACCCAAACCATCTCCTTCTCCAGTCCAGTACTCTCATCAGTAGCACCTAGTAATACTACTTATCTTAAAACTTTTAATAGTGAACAAGGCCAGTCTTTGGAATTTGTCCAACAATTTTTGTTTGCATGCTTACCATCTAAATGCACTGTGTGGAGATGATTACCCTTTGATCATGGTATCATAGACGATGATCTCATCTTGGAGTTCTTGGGATCAAACTTACTACATATATTGAACATTGATAACAAAAAATTCCAAGCAAACAATTAAGAACCTCAAGAACTATGTTCAAAGACTACATGGTCCTCTTTGGGGTCTATTTAAAATAGGGGGCTCTTATTACAATTTACCTTTGAGGGGAACCTAATCCACAAGGATTATAATTTCATGTAAATGATGTAAATAATTTTTTCAGTTTTAAATAAGAATACGAAGAGTCTTCAAGAACTCCAATGGACCTCTTGGAAGATGAAGTCCAAAGGTCTCTCTCCATTGTATAAATGAAGGAGTTATGATCAATAAAATTCAATTCATCCGAGAGTTATTATTTGGTGTTGACAGTGGTATCAGATCTTGGATCTGCATAACTCTTGCCTTGTTTTTCTTTGTTAGGTCTACCATTCTTGCATGCTTAGGTCTACTTAAGGAGTTTTTGTTTTTTTTGGCTTGTACCTCAATCCGCTATATTCCTTTCCCTAAGTTTTCTTGGCACAATTGTCTTAACATCCCTATTTCTTTGCATATTCTTTGCATGAGGACTGACTCATGTCTCTCTTGTGCGCAGTGTTCAAAAACCCTAATTTTTCCATTTTTCCATTTGTGTCTCCTCCAAGGCCATCACAATTTCAATAATGTCAAGGTTGTCCAACCCTAAATCCTTCTTAAACTGCATTCTCCACTCATGCGTAATAGTTTTTGGTCATGGTGAAATTCATGATAGTTTCCAATCATGGTGAAATGTGTGATTACTCAATCCATTATTCCTTGAGCATGCACATTTATTCCATAATAAAGATAAGTGAATGGAATATGTGTATGTCACATATATTTCAATTGTGAAATGAAATATTTCATGCTCTTCAATCCTTTTTCCCACTACTATCCTCCATCCATGGTGTTGCTCGAGCTACTGGCGACAATGCATGGGTGTTAAAACCTTTACATTATTTTTATTTTGAGTTCCTCTTGTCCCAAGTTTTGATGCCTCCATGTAGGACCCCTTCCATTAGGCATTCCAAGTCGTATGGACTCCTCTATACATGTGTTTGTCAATTCAATATTTCTTTAACGTTGGTATTTATCATGATTTCAATGGTCACTATTCATTGAAGATCATGGTTGTGATCAATCCAACAGTTGGACCATTGCAGCGTTGAAGTATTGCAGCAGTGGAGCCATTGCAACATTGAAGTATTGTAGTAATGGAGTTGTTGCAACATTGAAGTGTTGCAACATATGGTATTGCTGTTGTGTTAAGTCGAACTAAGCATGGAGTGTGGGGAACTTGATATCAAGACAAACATAAGGGACAACAAAGAGCCACATGCTTGGGTTGATTTCAATAGTTTACATCTGCATTTTGTTTGGGGAAGGGTGCATTTTTCTTGTTGTTAAATACTTAGCTAGTATTGTGAATTTGTATTGCAAATTACAATATTATATTATTTTAAAGACTGTATAAGGTGATAAAGATTGTAGAATTGCACTTATTTTTTGTTTTCCCAAACATTGTTAATTTGCAAATGGATTAATTTACTAGTTTGAAAACATGCATTCGTTGGCTTCTCTGGTTGGAGCAGTGCTCACCAGAAAAGACACCTATTTGGAATGGCTAAGGAAGATCAAGTCTAAATTCATCTACAATGACATGTGGGATAGCATATGTGAAGGAGTGACCATTGAAATAGTAGTTCACTGCATGAACTCAAACCCAAAACCACCAGAAACAAAGTAAGATTTTGTTGTGTGGAATACCATAAACAAGAACGAATTGACATTCATTATTGCAATAGTAAGCGATGAGGTGAGTCATCACATATTACCTACAACATCTTGTTTTTATGCCTTAAAATGATTGAAATACCTGTATGAATCACATTATAATATAGATATAACACAACCAATATTAAAGTTATTTAATCTAGAGGAGAAAGACAATGACCTTGTGACTGTTGCATTTGAGATAAAAGCAATCATGCATAAAATCAAATCCATTTGTATGTGTTAGAAAATAGTATAATAGAGCAATAACAATAAACAATATGCAAATATTAAAACATAAACACATTACAAGAGAGACACCAATATAATGTGGTTCACCCAAGATTGGCTACTTCCACACAAAAATTTCCAGTCTTTTTCTTATTATACAGTCGAGCAAAAAATGAAGGGATACAAACTACAGCAAACCCGTTGCACTTCCTCTTCACTCTCTCACAGTCTCTCTCACACAATCACATATATTGTTTTACAATGCTACAATACATACACAACCGTATTAAAATTATTTCCTTTTATAGGGGAATTACCATGGGAAAATACCATGGCTCACCCAATACCATGGGCCCGTAAACTGTTGGCCAACAAACATCCCAAAAATTTATTTCAGGGGCTTTGCCCCCAAATCCCCTTTCTTGGAAGCGCTTCCCAAATCCCTGCCGTGGTCTAGTTGGGCCTTGGACCCACCAACTAGGGGGGATGATCCTCCTTGGACCCCCACGACGGTACGATGTCCCCCCGCACCCCCTTGTTGGGACAAGTGTAAAATAAAACTAGGGTACAAACACAACTGAACAATAACATCTATGAATCAAGAAGACCGGGCTCCACAACCAACAATATGCATTCAAACCTTCCTCTCACTTCCTTCTTCAAGTTACTCTATCCCACACATTCACACTACCTTGAATCACTTCAATCTAGTGACAAACTAAAATACCTCACATTCGAATCTTTGGTGGACAAGATTGCAGACAAAGAGATAATTTTTCGAAACAAGACTCTTCAGATCACCATCAGGAATAATCAAATTAAAGAAGACAAAGGTAAATCCTAAGAGACTGGTAAAGCTCCCGAATTTGCTAATTTTATTGTTGCACAGTGTGATATTGGAATAAATGAGATCACTTCATTTTCATCTTGGAAAGATACTTGGTTGCTTGATACTGGTGCAAAATCCCACATGAAATTTAGAAAATATTGTTTTGAAGAACTGAATGAGAATGTAGATGGAATAGTATATTGTACAGATAAGTTTAACCTCAAATTGAAGGGACTTGGTTCCATCATGCTCAAACTACCTAGATTCCCTAATTTTTTCTACATAATCCTCTTTATATTCCACAATTGTAGAAAAATTTGTTGTCCCTGGTGCATATTGGACAACAAGTCCATTCCATCAACATGTTTGATGGAATAACAAAGATAAGGAGGTCCTCTGACAACTAGGTCATTATGACTATATACGACGATGGAAAGTTGTTGAATCTAGAAGGATCATCTACAAGAGCTCTGATTTTTTCTTGCCTCTCTCATCATGAAGAAAGAAGATTGTTGTCTAATATTGTATGACATGCAAGATATGGACACATATCTATAACAACCTTTATTTGTTGAAAAATAATGGTGTTTCTGGTTCTCCCACCATTCCAAATAAGTTGAACCAATGTGATGCATGTATTCTTGGAAAACATAGTAAGTAATCGTTTCATGAGACCAAATTCAGAGCATGTAGAAAGTTAGAGTTGATACACTTTGACTTGTGTGGCCTCATGCATGTTTCATCTTCTAGTGGTAATAAATATTTCAAGACTTTTATTGATGGCTATACCAAAATGTGTTGGGTATATTTATTAAAGAAAGAATATGAAACATATCAAACTTAAAAAAAATATTCATGTGTGGATTGAAAATGAAGCGCAATCTCACAATGACACACTTCATACCGACAATGGAATATAATACACTTTTAATGATTTCTATCTTCATCAACATGTGATTATACATCAAACAATAGTTCCATACAATCCTCAACATAATGGTGTGGTAGAAAGAATGAACAAAACTATTTGAATATGGTACACTCCATGCTATTTTTCAAATATGTAAAATTGATGTTTTGGGGTATGATGTAGCTTTATGTGCAATCTATTTGAGAAATAAAAGTCCAACTCATGCTCTTGGAAACAAAACTCCACATGAAATGTGTATGGACACATTCCTTCAGTGAGGCATCTCAAGTTCTCTAGTTCCACATGCTATGCCTTGATACCAAAGGAACACATATACAATCATTGTGCACAAAGTTAGAAATGAATTTTCTTAGGGTACTCATACCCCACCAAGGTATGTCGTCTTGTGAGGAGGTAATTTATTTATTATTCTTTCCAGAGATGTCACTTTTCTTGAAATAAATAAAAAAGACTAGGCTATTGAAAGACAACTTGGTCACCTGGAAAAAGACCTTTATGAAGTTGATAATGAAATTTCACATCTTGAAGGGGGGATGCCTATCTTTGATCAATATTTAGAATTTCCTTTTGAAGCACCAACATGCCCTCATGAAGAATAAGTTCATGCCACCTCACCATAACAAGAGGTTCAACTAGATGATGTGATTGAAATAATTGGAAGACTAAATTTTAAAGAGAAGGAAGCACCACCAGTAGATCAACCCAGGGCTTCATAGTAGGTTCTGAAATGGGTCACAAAGACACTTGAAAGTGTCCATATAGTTGAATTTGGGAAGACGAGAACAATAAGTTTGACCAGACAAGAAGATGGAGGAGATGTAGATAATTCAAAATCAAGTGATGTTGAATATATGAATGTCTCATATGACCGTGAATTGAATTTATATGATAACCTTGAACCAAATTACTTTGAATAAGTTGTTGCTCATGATGAATGGAAAGAATCCATGTAGAATGAGTATGATCCTCTCATTAAGAATGGAATTTGGAAGTTGGTGGACATCCATTTGGAATCAAATCAATTGGATGAAAATGGTTCCATAAGAACAAGTACAAATTAGATGGCTCACTCGACAAGCACAAGGAGAGGCTTGTGGAAAAATGACATGCATAGAAGGAAGGAATTGAGTATGAAGAAACTTTCATCCACACAAAAAAATGGGCTACCATATGCACCTTATTATCTTTGGTTGCACAAAATGTGTGGAAAGTTCATCAGATGGATGTGAAGACTACTTTCTTGAATGGAGACTTGAAAGAAAATGTCTTCATGTCTTAACCAAAAGGATTTGTTGTTAAAGGGAAAGAACAAAAGGTATGTAAACTCATCAAGTCATTTTACGACCTAAAACGAGCATGTCGTGCAGAGTATGAGAATCTAATTGAGCATTTTCTAAAATTAAATTTCAAACATTTTAATTTTGATGATGCAACATTATTTGTAAAGAAAGTTGGAGGATTTGTTGTACATCTTGTGGTGTATGCAGATGATCTTTTGATGATAGGGAACAATGAAAGTTGTATTGCATCCATGAAGAAAGAATTGAAGAAGGGCTTTGAGATGATAGATCTGGGACACCTTCACTACTACTTGGGAATTGAAGTGACTCAACATCCTAAGGACATATTCATCTCCCATAATAAGTATGTTTGAGAACCGTTGAACAAATTTTGCATGACGGAATGAAACCCTCTTTCTACTCTAATAGAGTAGAATTTGAAGTTCACATCAAATGAAGGAAAATATTTTGAGGATGAAACCAAGTACTAGCATCTTGTGGGAAGCCTTATCTACCTTACTGCCACCAGACTAGATATTTTATTTTTTGTTGGGATCATTTCAAGGTTCATGCAAAAACCTTTTGAAGGACATTGGTCTACTACCAAAAGAGTTCTACGATACTTGAAGGGGACTCAAGACTTTGGACTCAAGTATTATAAGGTGAATTAATTCAAACTTATTGAGCGCTTTGATTCAAAATTTGATGGAAACAAAGAGATGGAAACTTCATTCTACCTTATAAGTCTTGGATCAATAGTTGTCTATTGGAGATCACACAGAAAGTTAGTTCCAGTAGATTCGACAATATATACAAAATATGTGGCTATTGCGGAATAAATCAAGGAGATTGTGTGGCTCAGGAAAATACTTGAAGATTTGTAGGAGAAACAAGATAATTTCACTCCCATATTGATCAACAATACTTCTGCAATCAAGTTTTCCAAGAATTCCAACACTATTAGAATTTGACAAATAAATGACTATATGACTAAAAAAGTTAGTCACGAGAGTGTTTTAAGCTAAAAATCAATAAATTAGAGCAACAAAACTAAAAATGACTAAATTACAGTGACTAATTTAGTCATGGGATAAAAAATATCACTAGATAATAATTTACACAACTAAATATGGCTAAAAAAAGACTAATTTTGACAATTGCAAAATGAAATTTTAGGGAATCGAGAAATGAAAATTTGTGTGGGGGAAGAGTTAATATATATTAGTAATATACAATTGTTATAGGTTTAAAAAAATCAATTTTACATGGAATTTACATGGAGGGAAATAAATTGGGGTATTTACATGGATGGAAAGAAATTAGGGAATAAAAACTTGGGGAGTTTTGCATGTTCGAGAAGAATCATTGGGAATTTTGCATGTTTGAGAATAATCATTGGGAGTTTTGTAGCTAGAGATATTACTTAATGGTGGATTTATTTATGCGACAAAAGCTTTGTTGGCTGGATGAATCACTGATCATTCCCATATGATGATATTTTTAGTACACTTTAGGGTGAAGACCTGAGTTCAAACTCCGGGGAGTTGAACATGTTTTTCCACAAAGTGTTGGAGAAGAATATGCAACTCCAACCCTGCCATTTTGGGACTCACTTGTGTGACAAGCTCATCTATAATCTCATTTAGGAAGTCGAAGGGACTTACAGGTACTATTTTTTATTATCATTATGCATCTTTTCTTAATTATTTCATTTCATGAGAATTGAACCTTCAATTGGCCTTGTAATAAACCTTAAGACTATTTTTGTTTGTTGCGCACTTCCTTACCTAGCTCTATTAGTTTTCCTTCGGGTCATCTTGGTGTTGCTCTGGTTATGGTTAAAATGGGAAAGACGCCCACATTGTTGTTTATTCTATGAACTTTTTCCAAGTGTTTTCCCAACACTTGGTGCTTCATGAGTTTTTGTTCAATGTGTTTCATTCTATCACTTTGTGATTTCTGAAGTAATGGATTGTTGTCCAACTACAAGGGACATGGACATTTTATTAGACCCTAAAAAAATTTACACTCTATACCTGGATCTTTTCCAAGACGCTCAAATAGGAAAGGTCACATACAACCACCCTCCAGTCGTGTCTCTCCGCCTATATTTTAGTAATCTAAATTCAAGTGATGGGGAAAAGAAGGATCCATATTTGGAAGAAATTTTATTCATATGTTCAGTTTGGTATTGCTGCATATGTTATCTCGTAAACACAATCTCAGAGAGGAATTTATTTCTTGATCGGTAAAGTCTATACTTGATTAAACAATGTTTAAATTTGTGGTTTGACTGAAATAAGAATTTGTGTGTCAAATCTGCAATATATCTACCGTTGTGTTTCATTGATTTCTCCTTGAAGGAGAAAGGAACCCACATGCATTAGTATATGGAATTTTTTAGTTATTAAGAATGGTATTACGTGCATACTTTGTTGGTGAGTGATCTCTAGGTGAATATTCATTGGGTGAATATCGAGACAAGTCGAAACAAAATCTTAAAAAGAATAGAATCGAACTCTGTTACGGGATATAGTGTTTAATATACACATGAGATGTTTGAAAGTTTATTTAGTATTCTCCATGTAAAAGGTTTCACCCTTAATGATGTGCATATATTTTGTTTTCCTCACTGGATTACGACAATAAGATTGTTTGAGATCTTGTGGGAGATACCATGTTTCAGTTTCAGTATGGGGTAAAATTTTTAGTAGGAATATAGAATAAGTAGTAGGCATTAATGGTTTGGAAGAATGCAGTTTTCTTAAAGACAACGGGTGGAACTATTCTATTAGTGAAGGATTTGGTGTATTTTATGGTCTGAAAAGTGATTTTAAGATTAAACAGTTACTAAGAAGGAGGTGGTAGTGATTGATAGTTCAGGGTAGTTTTAATTTGCAATGATTTGATTTGTTGATTAAAACATAAAAGAAAGAAATCCATAGGATTTAAAAAACTACCCTATTCTATTCAAAAGTTCTTTGGAGTTTCGATAGAGCCTGGTGACTTTCCTTTGTGGCTTTCTCTAGTACAAACCTGTATCTTACATTTAACAGATATTCAAAATCTAGATTAATGTTGTCATGATATATATAGAGGAAAACATGGGACCATGTCCATCAATGAGGTTATAAAAATAGTCCAATAAGTTGCGTTTAAAATGCTCCCCCCGGCACCCCCTCGCTTGAAGAATATCATATGAATCTTGAATACTTTTCTTGGAGATAATGGTGCCCAAAATCAAAATCAAAATTGGCATTTTAGAAAACCTTAATTTGGCATCTTAATGTGACATGGACATCATGTTTTGATTTTTGGGAATGCATAAGTGGATCATTCCAATAGTTCTAGGATGGGTAATTTCTCATATGCTTTCCTAGTATCTATAATTGGCAGTGAACTTAGTACTTTCCTCCTTGTATGGGTAGCATTTTATGTTTGTGTATGCATGATGATAGTGCATTTCCTTGAGAATAATTCATGAGATCTACTACCACTTTATGAAGATAAAATTGCCATTTCAAAAGATTCATTTATTGTGCCTAAAGAAATGCAACATACCACTGCTCTAGATTTGCATGAATATATAAGTCAACTACCCTAACGAAATGTGATTTAGGGTCTTCATCCAATCATTCATGGATCTTTTGTGAAGTTGAAATGGGAAGAGAAAAAAAATTAAAGCATGTGGATTTTTTTTGAGAGTTTTGCTCTTCAAAAAGAGTTAAGAGAAGCTTCACCTATGTTTAGAAGGATCTGCTACCATTTTGGTGAGGGATTGTGTGTGTTATATTTAGGATTTCTACGATGCTCATGATATGTAGCTATTTATCTATGAATTTGCTGCGACTATTTTTGGAAAGGGAATTGTTCTGTTTAAAAAAGGCGTTGTTCCCCTTCAACATTGATTGTTAGGAGTGATGTAACTCTTAAATTGAAGATTTTATGGCTATGCCCCCTCAACCCTCGGTACCCTCTAAGCAACATTATCAAACAATGCATTGTCCCCTTCATGGCGACTAATGACTTGGTTGAGGAACCTTCTTCTCTCCCCTCTTTTCAGCCTTAGTTTTTGGTTCCAGCATGCCTTGCCATATTCTATTTTATGCACTCATTTTGTACTTGTAATTATGCACTTCACTCTTTTTGTGTCGTTGAAAGCCCAACATGAGGAGTTTCTTTCCCACTCCCACTATGTATTTCAGTTGGATGTAGTTTTGTGTCCTATTGACCTACGTTTGTGGTCATTCCTTGGAGTTTGGACATTACTAAAATACTATTATCTTATCTAACTCCAACAATTCAAGAGGATGTATTTTCTTACAACAAACCTTGTTTTAATTAAATAAATTACGTATCATTTTATCCCTTGGGCTTATCAACAAAATTCATCAGCCACTCTTGTGGCAAAGGTTACGTGAACTATTTTTTATCTTTTTGGTGGTCATCTTGTCTTTTCAGTGAAATGACCTAGCCTAAGAGGCCAAGACATGAAAACTTAAAAACAAGTTTATGCAATTCATTGATATATATTTTTTGGGTATTCACTTGTGTAATGCCTTTTTGAAAGGTTTTTTTTTTATTCAAATTTGTTTTACCAGAGTAGTTTTCTTGTATATAGTCGTTGCCTAGGTTGAAAAATTATACTCTATTGGAGTTACCGTGGTTTTGATGAGATTTTTGAGGATTAGTTCAAACTGACTATTATATGCATTGGGATCTATAGTTTACTTATACTAGTCCAACTTTAGGATAACAAAATACTCCGAATTGAATTATGTGTGTTTCAAGTGATTTTATCTTATACATGGTTTAGATTTATGAAATATATAGGTAACTCTCACAATTTTTTGGCTTTCTAGATTTTCACATGGAATGGTGCTACTATGGAAGTAGATGGTACACTAGAAGTTGCATATGCTGCAGATGAGGTAATAGAATGTTCATTTCTAGCATCTTGGTGCAGTTGGTTTGGTTATTATAGTTTATGTGAAAGAGAGGAAAGGGTGGCATTTTAGTTTGGTTATTTTATTCTTTCATACAGTTTTGACAAATGCCACATGATGTAGAAACCTATGGTGAGCTATGTCAATATGCATGCTAGGTTAGAACATTGTCGAGTTAGTGCCAAGGAAGCATCAATTTCTAATCCTTAAAATCATTCGGAATCATAGGCTACTAGTTTTGTATGCAAAATTAAAGGAGTATATCAAATGATAAGTTCTACTATATACTTTTATATTGGTTTTCTTATAAATTTTAATTCAAATAATTAGTTTGCCTCATCAATGTCTAAAAAAAAAATCGAAAAATTCATGAACATGTGATGTTGAGGAGATGGCATAAGGTTGACATGGACCTAGCCTTGGTTTGGTTAAATTGTCATGTCTAACATGGATACCAAAAGAATTAAATCTAAGGTAGGAAACTTGACATGCTTAGAATCCAAACAATATGTCACACCTTAGACCCACTTGATTTTTGCATTTAGGTATCTATGTGCATTTCCTACTCTTTGTTGCAAGGGGTTTGCGATGTTAATTTTTATTTTTTATTTTTTTGGCAATAGTGAAGTATACAAACATGGCCTTTCAATTATATTGATAGTCTAATTTCAACTTCAGTTCCACACCTACAATTGTTCCAAGGATCATCTGAGAGTATCAATTTCTTGTCGGAGACTCCCTAACTCAGTTAATCTCTTATCCTAAATTGGAGCATTGGCAACTTCTTTACTCATGCCTATTTTTACATCTTTATTTCTAGAAACCTTGCGATTACTTGCAAAAATCATATAAAAATGCCTATTACAGGACACTTTATAGGTGGTTGATTGGTAGCATGGCCCAACACAAGTATAAGAACACAAGGATGATTCTTGTAATAAATTAATGATGTGTTTATGTAGGGACCAAGATTTTTTATTGTTAGGCCCACTAATTCAGGAAAGAGCTCTCTAGCAAGGATGTTGCTCAGCTAGGTTGCAAGGCTGAGTTGGAAGCCAAATTTTGTGGATCTAGACATTGGAAAGGGATCAATTCCCATCTCTGTATGCATTGTTACGACCCCTATTGAAATTCCAATTGATCCCATTGAAGGGATACCTCTGTAGATGCATATTGTCTACTTTTATGGGAACACAACACCAAAGTAAAACATCTTTGTTGTAAGAATTTATTGGGATTCCATTGTATATATGAATGTATATTCTGCAGTGGTGTTGTGACTAACTAGACCTGTTATGTTGGTCCTAGACATATTGTGATATGTGATTAGTTCTGAAAGGGGTCAATTTTGGCTATGGCAGATTATAAGCATTGGTTAACAAATGATGAATGTTTGTATATATAAATGTATATTCTGTAGTGGTATTGTCACCACATGGACCTGCTATTTTTGAAATTATCTCTAGTACTAATCAATTTATGTTTGGAACTATACTTGATATTCTTAATCATGATATTATGTTATGTTCTTAAGTTATTGCTTCTATATTTGTCAGCAATTTGGAGTACTAGTCTTTTGAAACGCTCATTATCCTCTCTGGTTTTTTGCCTAAGCCACAACTTGAGATATCACTTTTCTCCATCTGGTAAGTATGTCATAGATGACAATTTTATTATACATAAATTTTAATAATGACATATGCTTTTCCACTTTATAGTTACTTTATTTTCTTCTGATCTCACTTTTAATTCATTGTAGCATGGGAACTACTTCACTTGCATATAGTGCTTCCATAAGGTTGGTACAACTGATAAAAAAATACGAGTAAGAGAAAAATCTCTAAGGATATTAAGTTGTGAGTCTTAAACTCTATACAAATTTTATATTCTGAGTTTTTGCATTGCAGTACACGAGTTTCTAATGAACTAGGAGTTGGACACTCACATGTTGCATGGTTTTCAATGAATATTACACTTGCTATGTCAGGGAGGCCTTCATGATAGGATCTATTTTATTCTCTATTTGAAATGTTCGAGGCCATGCGTATAGAAACAAAGGAGATGTATATGACTGCATTTCAAGCATGATTTAGTGGTTTGCATTCTTAATAGTTTTGGATTCCATCCAAGGTGTTCTATCAGGTAGACAATCTTTCACAACTTGTCTCTAAAAACAAGCATACCTTCATAATTCATGTTTTTTGACATTTCAACAATTTTGCAAGCACTACTAGAGGATGTGGATGGAAAAATTTAGCCTCCTATGCAAATATTGGGGCATACTCTATAGATGGAATCCCTATAGCTCCCATTCTAGTATTTGTACTCCATGTTGGTGGCAGGGTTAGTAATGATTTTCTCCTTGATTTCAAGACACTAAAATTTATCCTTCCAATGTTTATGAGTAGAGTCAATAAGATGTTTTGAGTATCTTATTATTTTAATATTTTTTATTGAATATTGTCACAAAACTTATGGATCCATTGGCTTACTCTAAAGACATCACATCCATGTTGAAGCATTCATATGCAAATGTCTGTTTAAAGGTATTGTGTGTGATGTTTCCTACAATTTTGAATGTTTTAATTGGATATAAGTCCTGTGTTTATTGTTTTGTAATTAAGTTTCATATTATAGATCTATTAAGTCATATTTTTGTGTCTTCTTGGAATCCAGGCATTTCAATTTCTTTGTGAAAACTTGAAAGATAAGTATGGGCTTGTATAACATTCGAGAACGAAGAGGAAAATGGTTACCTTGCCAAATTCCTACTGGCATTCTTTAGGTGAATAATGTGATGAAACATTCAAGGAAATGACTATGGAAATTGTTGAGTTGCTTAAGATATCCCCAGAAGATCATCTCTAACAACCAAAATTGCAGCAGTTACTATATTAGATGTCTTGGAAAAGAAATTTGTAGGGAAATTTTCTAGTACCTTTAATGCATGTATTAGTCTCGTTGTTGTAAATCTCATAGAAAATGATGTGACACTTTCCTCATGTTTCTTGTATTTCATAGATTCACTTGTTTCTAAGCTTGGGCCACAAGCATTGGCTCAAATTCCTCACATTATTAAATTATCCTTGAGAAGGCATGGGACGTTTGCTCATCTTCTTATAAATAAGCAACATTGTCTAAGATGAAATACATTGAAGGGAGCACAACTGCAATGGAAGCCTTTTTTATTATTATCTTTGTTCTAAGTGTGTTAGAAACAATTGTGTAGAAGTTGGGAGGGTTTTTGAATACATACATGGAAGAAATTGTTGGGTTTTTAGTGTTTCATTCACAATTTACTACCTACAAGTTCAATTGTGTGCACAAATGCTGCTTCAACCCCCATTCTCATTTAAAAAAGATCCCGATAAGTGATGAGTTTTCATTTTGGAAAATGTCTCGATAAGTGATGTGTTTTCATTTTGGAAAATTTCTCGATAAGTCATGCTTTTGGATTTAAAGTGGAAGTAATAGGTTTCCATTGCATGGGAATTTTAAGCTAGGCTTTGATGCAAATTTGTTGGCATGGAGTACATTCTTGCGTTGGGGCTAAAATTCATTCTTTGCGTAGGTATGGATTTTGCTCGATCCAATTGTTAGAGTTTATGGAAGTTAATAGAGAATGGAGAAGCCTTCGTCTCATCCATTTTTGAAATGATAGCAATTTTTTCTGCTAAAATAGGTAGTCCATATTTTAAAGGTATATGTTATTATGTGCATACCATCTTGCATTGAAAATGTTTTGTTGATAACAGGTGGTATTGGGTAAAAAAGCTAGGTTAAGGGACTATCATTATTGTGAAGACTATGTGCGATGGCCATGGTATTTCATTTCCAACTTTTCATATGATTTGTTCTCCACAACAAGGATTGGGAAAGATTTGTAATATTCTAGAGAATTTACTAGATGATTATATGATGTCCCAATATTTTATGATTTGATTTTCATTATTAATTACCGATACCTTCTTTTTCTATTAATTACTAGTTTGGTGGACATATATGCACTCCCATCACATAATATGATGGAAAATGTACCTTAGTGGGCACATAGTACCTGCAGGGTAGTTGGTCATCTTTATCCAGATGCAGTTTACAAATCAAAATATATCGACTCAAATGAAGCATTAACTAAGGTCACCCCATTTTTTGGTCCAAACAATAACTCTTTATCTTTTCCAATTGTAGGAATTATTCCAGGTTCTAAGGTCGAACTCCAATTATTTGATATTAGATTTTGTTAAAATATTTTCAAACTTGTTTTGAATGAAAGATTAGATATGGTGGTGAAGGCATCCCATGATCAATGACTTTAAAACAATGCATAATGTAAATCTCTCTATTGGACATCCATACTTCATGGCAGTAGCAGAACACATACAAGAGATGTATGGTCATTGGAGATTCAAAATTTGTATTTCACATTTAGGTGAAACTTCTATATGCAATGTGCCTTAGTGGTTTGTGCTACTAAATTCATCATTATAATATTTATCAAATGCACCATGTAGCACAAAATTTTACAGATGATTGTTTTTACAATTTTTTTTGCACTTAAGAATTATGGGTTGGATTCTTATTTTCAACAGTTTCATTGTTGGTGTTAGTAAATTTTTCCTTTTGTACAATCACTTGTGCCTCTTGGTTAACTTGTAATTTGACAAACATCAGTGTAGTTTGGGACAAACAAATTTCAGATATTTGGGGGTGATGATTAAATATGTTTCCAAGTCATCTTGATTTTTTTATTTTCATATTTAGATTATTTGGTTAGGGTCTGAATGGAAATTGGGAGAGTATAGAGCATAATTCCTAAATTGCAATTTGTTGTGTAAGATACACTTTCTGATTCATTATCAAGCCGCTAAAAATGGTTATTGTGCATATGCTCAAAATAGTAGAAAATGGAGGATGATGCATGAGTATGATGGAATAATGCTTTTAAATAGAAGTAATTGGCTCATGGCTAAATTCCACCAAGAAAATAACCATGTAATAATGATTGTGAGTTGCATTTTTTCTTGAATATTTAACAATGGATTTGAAGGAAATTTATTTTATCATGCTTGTGGACACGCACCTATTCTCAAGATTCAATTGCAAACTCTTAGCTCCACTCCTCAATAGTCGTCATCATACTCCCTACTTTGGGCATCATCCAGTTCAACATTTTGTAATCTAGGTCCAATTTGACTATAACAACCAGTATCATATGCATTTGCAAAAGAAAAATCAGAACTACATAACAATGACCCATGGCATAGTTCTCATCATCTACATAAGCTGGCACTTTATATCAACTTCTAATGCCTAATGGAAATTTACCTAGCTAAACATATGGGTGTTCATATTCAATATTGACATTCCAAAAAACCTACTTAAAAACAATGAAATATTATGATTGGAGAAAAGAAAATTGCTTCCTATAGTGAAAATCAGTTTCCCATAAGCATATATCAACAACCCACATGCAAAAAATAACTATTGTTGCACTCCCTTTAGTTTACTAGGTTTTGAGGTTTTTAGCCTTTAGGCCTTATGTTTTCCTTTAAATATAAATTAAGAAATATTATGAATGTACAAAAATTACCAAAATATGTCAATGGGACTATGATGTACATCAAGCAACAATGGAAATGAGGAGTTCCTAATGTATCTCTTGAAATGAACAAAGGGATACACTAGTAATATGACAAAAAGAAACAACAATAGATAGGGGTAAACCTAAGTGTTAAAGAAATGTAACTGCAAATGTTAGTTTATTTTGTATTATTATTGTTATTACCCGTTTCAGAGATGTTGTTCCTCCGATTAGGGATGTCATTGATGTAACTGGTCATGAAAAGTCTTGAGGTAAAACCTCTGTTGTAAGTCGGGTTAGTAGTACCCACAAAAGTATTATTACAATATATTTTTGAGTCTCCCAAGGCAAGTCAGCCTTGATTGGGAGGATAAGTTGGCCGTGTTGGGTTATTAGGATTCTCCATTAATAAGTATAAATAGGGGAGGCACCTCACTCATTTGGACACACACAAAACTCAATCAGTTGCACTAGAAAGAGAAGAAACAATCCATCCAGAGGAGAGGAAGCAATCTAGTCTTGTTTGTAACATCCCCATACCCCATAATGCAGGTTATTAAAATTTTTGCTTCAAGAACAGTTGTTTTCCCTTCAAAACACAGGGCATGGACATTAACACACTCTTCAACACTTTCAAACTTATCATTTCTCTCTCTTAACAGAGTCATGGGTCATGATCATAATTTAGTCATTCATTATCTGGATTATAAACCATTGTAACAATCATTACACCCTTCATAGATCCCTTCTGGGATCGAAAATACCTTTTCCACCCTGAATCTGTCATTTTCGCACTAACCTTTCCCTTTCTGCACTCCTGCTTCCTCCTTTCCGACCTAGGAAATCGGTAATCAGAACCTCAAGGTTTTGACAGAGTGAATAGTCCAACTTTCGCGTTCCGTACTTCCGCCTTTCCAACCTTGGAACTCAAGAATCGAAACATTAACATTCGACGGAATGTTTAACCAATATTTCAGCCTTCTGCACTTCCACTTTCTGCCTTCCGACCTTGGAACTCAGAAATCATTACTTTAACATTCGATGGAGCATTCAACCTATATTCTGCCTTCTGCACTTACGTTGTCCACCTTCTGACCTCGGAACTCGAAAATCGGAATTTTAACATTCGATGGAGCATTCATCCAATATTCTTCCTTCCACACTTCCGCCCTTCCATCTTCAAAACTTGGAAGTCGAAAAACTACCTTTCGACGGAATAACTCAGCTATGATTTTGCCTTCCACATTCCACCTTTTTGCCCTCTAGTGTGGAACTTGAGAACCAGAAAACTTAGCTTTCGACCTTAGCCTTTTATGCACTTCCAACTTGCACTTTCTGACCTTGGACTTTGAAAATCAGAAGGTTAACTTTTTCCTTAGAAATTTTCTGCACTTTTCTGCTTCTTCCCTCCGCCTCCTGCAAGCGGATCGCAAGGTGCGAAAACACAACATTTCTGCCCTGTTCAACTGCTCTTTTTAGTTTCCCTCTTTCTCCTTCCTTAGGCGGATTCCAAGGGGAAAAAACTTTAAATCAGAGGCATTCTGACTCTATAATCAGGATTCCGACCTTCATGGACTTGGGAAAAATGCATAAAACATACAAGGCATAAATAGATGCAAATGCGCTAACATTCATCAACAGTAACTATACTGAAATACTTAACAAGCATTCATAATAATCCATTCATCATATTCATAATAATTCTACATAACCAACATATTCATTCATAAGCAAATACATTGAATAATAAGAACAACATAGAATACTTATCTTGAGTGATGGAGCTGTCCCACAACTATCTATGTTGCTGCAACGTTCCAACCAACCATAGGCCAGTGTGTTCATTTATCTCTCAACACCACTATCACCCCTGATCCAGGCATGATTCTACAAGGAACTAGGGAACAAAAAAATCACACATTACTAGATCATATAACACATAGTCTAGCCAAGATTCAATTGGGCTTACCAGAATTTCCAGCCAAGCCAACACACAGTTGGGTTAATAGGTTGCATGCTATCAAGCCAAAAACTGCTGGGTTTCATAGGCTACACAACCAAGCCAAAAAAAATTGGGTTTCAAATACTGTACATACTCAAGCCAACAAACACATTAAGGACCAACCAAGCCAACAAATGGGTTTCACAGGCTCCTCATCCAAGCCATCTTTCACAGTTGGGTTTCACAGGCTGTCCATCCAAACCAACACTCACATTAAGTTTCAACCAAACCAACTAACATATGGGTTTCTTGGGCTTACTCAGTCAAGCCAGCATACATCAAAACACACAAACAACCAAATCATACCACACACAGTCAATACAACACACAGTTGGGTTTCATAGACTGTCCAGCCAAGCCAATATACAATTGGGTTTCACATGCTACTATGGCAATGACTCACACAATCAAAACACAGTCAAACCAGCCTATAGTTGGGTTTCTCATACTGCTAAGGAAATGGACAGGTAGAATTTCTAAGCTATTGAGCTCAACCACAGAGATATGGACACCTACACAAGATCTGGCTTGGTTTCCCCAATACCTACACCACCCAACACAAGGAAGTATTCTCTTCATTGCTCCATAGTTCCCTCAGTCCATACCTTCCCTTCTAGTGTTCTCCTGGGTGTGCATAAATGATTTTCCAACTTGTCCTGATCTGTCTGTGAGGTTCCTCTCTTCACTAGGTTTATCAACCAATTCTGGGCCTCTTCCACTCCTTGGTCTTCAAACCAAATAGGGATGCACATCAAAACATCCCAGAAGGAAAAGACAGCACACATGATTCCCTTTGTAACACAGAGACAACAAGGTTTTCTTGCATACCACAATGTCACTCAGGAAAACACTGCGAAACCACACTTACGCCACTCTAGGCAGTGGACAACATAGGATAATGCCGCACCACAGTGAACAAGCTTGAATGCGGGATCGATAATGCACAATGCGTGATTGAATGACTCCTAAATGAATCATGAATGATCAAAATGATCAACAACATTTAGGTAAAATCCCGATGATGGATTCGGCATGCATTCACGTGGTTTTACTTGCTGTAGATGCAAGAATACGGGTTCTGCAGACTTGCAGACTTGCTCAGACACATAATCAGACTACCATGCCTTACTCTTCCCAAGGAATTAACTGCCTCAAACAACTTTTGGAAGACATAAATGATTGAGTGCAGAGGACAACATATAGCTGAGGGTTTATGGGTTTCCCCATTAACACCTGGTCACACCCTATTGGCTCAGGGGGTTTGACTAACTCCCCACCCTATCCCTTGTAGAATCATGCCCCCATCTATTTTATGTTGTAGTCCCATATATAATTGTGGTATTTTAATAATTGTATATTTACATGATATATCAAAATGTACTGTGCCTTACTTAGAACCATAACCATAAGTATCCACCTTGATCACCTATACACAAAACACTAGATCAATGGCATGGCCTTGGACTTGATATCCATGCCATGATCTCA